>CM060846.1:215960511-216315511 GCA_030762175.1 Metallyticus violacea | reverse complement strand
AATTTTCAGTTAGCATATCTTCCAGTATTAAATACTGCATTGTTTGTGCTGTTGTATTAGAGAAAAACTCAGCAGCTAAGCTGGCGCGGGCTCTCGTTCTCTGCCTTTAACTGATGTAATGAGGTGTTAATCAAGGACATATTTTGATTTCACTGTTGTTCATAAGTAACAACCTAGTATTTAGGTCATTAGGCTTTTTGTCCTGCATACTTTTTAACAAATGTGGAACCTCTGCAAATACCCAGATACGTATAGTTTAATCACAGGTATGAAGAAAGCAAGTGTTGTGAATGTCACGTCACACCAAGCTCGTTCCACAGAGAAGAGTATTTTGGCCCTAAGTCTGCAACTGCAGCAGCTACAGTAATAGAAGCTTCATTCAAAAAGTAATTGTTTGCTTCATTGCTGCCGGTGCCAACTGCAAATCAAAGTAGATTGGTTGCTTTCACAATGCAAATAATCCCCTCAACTTACTACAAGAGCTACAAGGCACCATTATACTGTCTTCGACTTGGTCATAGATCATTCTGCTATCAATATTCATTTCATCAGATGACAAATCTTGATCGGAAAATCTTCCACCCTATGGTTTACGCCAGCATGAGCACATCATGCAAAATGCCAGCAGAACAACGGAAAGAGTGGCTAACCCACTTGCGCAGAGTGGACAAAGCTGGTAGAAAGGCTAATGCACCTTCGTCCGTTGGAAAAAATTGCTATTTTTATACATGACCATGAATGTAATGTTTATTTGGTTTTTTCTGAAACATTTTGACAGTCAGATCTTTTTTAATTTGGAATCATGTGGAAACCTATGTAGCAATATGTAAATTTATTTTGCATTGGATTATGTTATTTGCAACCGCCACTGCACAAGGAGGCATTTTGTACACAATATATTAAATTCCAATGTCATTGAACAAATTATAGTTGTTACAAAACGACTGTCAGTAATAGAAAAACGCAATCATATCAACAACACATGAAACCAGACATACTTCTCTGCTAGGCTTCCGTATCTCCTTGCTCCCGTGTGACATAATGCGCAAAGCAACGAAAACGCGGTACCGTCTGCGCACACACCCTAATTTGGACAGCAAGCTTAATGAACCTTGAATGGTGTGGAAATTGAAAGAGAAGAAAAATACCTGGCCGTGAGTAGTCAGGAACCTTATCCCTGCGTTACTCTGAAGACAAAATATGGTGTAGTGCGGAAAGGAAGTTTTTGCACACCCAGTTGAGTGATGGTCTGTATTAGTTTAAGTATTTCAGCTGGCAACAAATCCCGGGTCTTTGGCACGTCGTTCAATGGAGATTATGTAGCTAACGGTACATGAAGGGCAGGCTGTTTTGGATGGACAGTGCAATGTAATGTGAACTGTGACAGAAGATCGTATATATCTAGTGGTGATGTTAACTGTTGAACAGGGAATAATTTTGGTGGAACAAGTTCTTAGCAACGACGATAACTTTACGAAAAAATGTGAAACTGAGCGAAAATTAGCACAAGAACCCGGAATTTCTAAGTGAATTGCAAATAAGACTGTAAATGGAATTTCAATTGTACATGTATAAAATTTTAGTAGTTCATGAATTAATAGAAAGTGTTAAAGAATAGCGCGTCTTGAATTTCGTATCTTGAATTGTATTTCTTATCTTGAATTATAATTTGAATTTCTTTATTTATGAATATCCTGATTTACGGTATTTATATTCAACATCCTATATAGCTATTGTTACGGTTTTTAAAGTACATGAAAAATAAATTTTACAAAAGAGTATTAAGTTTTATTCAACAAAGCAGATCTGATATCACAATAATAACATGGTTTCAGGAAAAACAAATAAACATAAACGACTCTTTTCTCTTGTGAGCTCTACCTTAAAAGCAGGAGTAGTAGTGTTTAACGCCCGTTTTTACTACTGAGGCACCACAGGCGGTGGACACTGATGATACATGAGATGAAATGATAAATTGGGAAAGGATATTTTTTTTTTAAGGAAGGAAGCGTTCCAGGCCTAAGTTTAGGTACCTCCCCGGCATTTGCCAGTTATGAAGACTGAGGAAAACCTGGAAAAAACCCCAGTCAGGGAGGACGGTCCTGGCGGGATTCGAACCGCAGACCTCCCGCTCACGAGTCCGTGCCTTAACGACCTCGGCCACCCGTGGCGGTAAAAAGCAGGAAATAGACAAAGTACACACAAGCACACACACATATATAGTACACAGGCTTAGGCTGTCACTTTATCAAATCGTGGTATATTAAAAAATTAGAATACTGAACTATCAGAGAAATTTCTTTTAAAAGGATCATATGATACTGGAAAGAGAGTAAACAGCTTTTGAAGTCTATACCAAAATCAAATATTATCAATCCAGAAAACGACTTTAAATTAGGTGTTCCGCAAGGTTCAATTCTGGACCCAGTTACGTATACTGCACTATACTGTTTGTTGAATATTATAATAACAGCTTAGCAGTTTCATAACCTATTCAGTTATCAATGAGATAAGTACAATAAATTTAAAAAGTGCTATTCAAGAACAGAAAAGATATTGATATATTTATAGTTGAAGCTGGAATCTGTAATTGGTTTAACACCAATATATTAATAGTACAAAATATAAACCTGTAACAATATATTTTATATTTATATGTAAATATAAATCAAACTGAAGTCAAATTTAATAACAATGTTGTAAAACAAGTAGAAAGTATAAAATTCCTTGGTATTTCGATACAAAATAATATAAAATAGCATAAACATTGAATACTAAGTGTGATTTGCCACAGTTTCAAACTACTTCACATGGTGAAGTTCTAATAGTAAACAAAGCTAATAAAGCATAAAGGTCCTCTTAAAAAATTCGATTATTTATTTAAAACGTACCAGAACAAAATAAGCCTATAATTAATGATTTCCAGTTGTTGCTGGGTTTTTTTTTTTTTCCGTACTTATATGAGGGCTTTATTTTTTCCACTTTCAAAACTGTTGGGTAGCATTGCTTAAATAGCCACAGGCTCATCCTACTAGTGACTATTGCAACCTTTGGAGCAGATTTAAGAGTGGGGAACCTAATTGGGATTCTAACGCAGTTTTAGCGGAAACTCGGGAAAAATTAATTTCTCAATTAATTCATTTACACTCATTAGCCTTAACGCTAACCTCGGGTATCCTAGAAACCGATGACTCCAGTGGTTTGCTACGGCAAGCTACGTCCTGTCGGCCTACGCTCGCCTCCTTTTCGTAAATATTAATTGAAAGCGGATTGTATGTCACTATGTTAGCGGGTAAATCGTTGTAGTGGTGGCAAATCTCCTTTAACTCCGGCAAAACCTCATTTAACCCCAGCAAAACGTATGCATTGTCAGCAAGAGACAGAAATCATAAGCAACTAGTTACGAATAAACAAAATAAATAAATGCAACAAGAACCTAAGTACTGGACGAAACATTAGGAATAATAATAATAATAATAATAATAATAATAATAATAATAATAATAATAATAATAATAATAATAATAATAATAATAATAATAATAATAATAATAATACGAACTACTACTGTTACAATAAACGTCTGTGGAATCGTTCCGTTTAATACGAAAGACGTGAGCTCACATTCCCTTACCTCCTGAGGGAACGGTTAAGGCCCAATCAAGCAGAACCCCCACCATGCACTCGGTTGTCATGATAACCATTACGTCACTGTAGTGTGGAAGTGATGGCAGACAGGCAGAAACCACTAGACTAGGTAATCTGTGCATTAGACTTACCCGTAGAAATAGAGGCGTCTTGAGGCTCCAGTCCCGAGCGGCAGCGGAGAAAGCCAATGCCTCAGTCCGAATAGCGGAAGAAGCGAGAATGGGGCTGCAACTAAAATGAAAAAGGCATCCCCTTTTAACAAAATACTTTTGCATAGATTAACGTAACGTAATCAAAATGCAACTTATGCGTTGTCCTCCGTAACTTTCTGACTACAATATGTTGTTCCTTATACAAAACTGAGTTTTTCAGGTATTGTATTTTATCACTTTCTACCAGAAGTTGTCTTATTATAATTTGCAATTAATTCATATGTGTGTGTACACAGAGGGTGCCAAAAATGAATACACACTTTCACAGTAGATATATATCTATTTAATATACTTCAAAGTTGGACCGAAAAACAACAGTAATGTGTAGTATGACGTTCTGTAAACAGACGTGACTCACATACATTATGATAGCGTTGCTACGTCACAGGTTAATCATCAATGAACAAATGAAGACAAGATTATAGAATGATGTTCTGTAAACAGACGTGATTACGTGACGTTATGCTAATGTTGCCACAACAAAATGGAGCCAAGATTATCTTTTGAACAGCGGAAAGTAATTTTGAAGCGGTAGTGGGGAACCGAGAATGCTGTTGAAGTTCAAAAGCAATGAACACTTGTGTACAGAACAAAACCGCCATTGGACTTCTACCAATGGAGAACTCTTAAGAATGTTGTACGCCATAGAAAACCACCTACATTGGCAGCACTTCGGGAATAAATTGAAACAGCATGTACTGCAATCGTTGAGGACACTTTCGCAAACGTTGCTCAATCAGTAGTTCAACGTACTCAGAAGTATGTCTACGCCGATGGTGGGCGTTTTGAGCAACTGTTGCAACTGTAAACGCCTAAGATAATTAGTGCTCATCATTTTCTGTTTGTGTGAATTCAGTTTTGTTATGTTAACACAGTTTTTTCTTTGCTTGAAGTGTGTATACATTTTGCACCCTCTTTATGTATATATATATATATATATATATATATATATATATATATATATACATAATACTAACCTTAACCTAACCTCTATTAAATCCTAGAAACCGGTGGACCCACTGGTTTGCTGCGGCGAGCTACAACCTGACGGCCTACGCTATCCTCATTTTCGTAAATATAAATTGATAGGGAATTGCGTGCTACTAAGCAGGTGGGTAAATCATTATAATGGTGGCAAATCTCCTTAAATTCCAGCAGAAAATAAAAGGCCTCAGGACATGAAGATTCGACACTACTACCTTCACATCTATAACACGATGATGCTGTAACCATCTGAGCTATCATGTCCTTGCAGATAAGAGTCTTATTATTTATCTATATCTGTGAAAGTAACACTACCTTGGGCTTTCGCCGCTACCGTTCGGAAGTGGCTGCAGATTGGAGGCCCAGAATTTCTCGAGCTGTATGGATTGTCGTAAATGCAATCTTTATTTTCATTCCTAAGTGCGTCACTCTTACAAGTGCTGTCACCAGGCGAACATACCTGAAGGGCATGTTCGCTTCCGACTTGCGATACCCAGGCTCTTCACTCAGTAATTACTAGCAAGAATAATCATTACAGTGGTACAGTATTAAGGAAAATGTATTTCTTCTCAGTACAGTTAAGGTGCAGTCTATGCCTAGTGTGGAGTTTCTAGTCCAACATGCCAAAGTCCAGCATTTTTCACATTTAGGATACTTTTGGTATTTCTTTGTTTGCAGCCTTCATTATTTACGTATGTTTCAAATGAGAGCTGATATCTTTTTATATATTACAAACAACTGTTAAGTGGTGTAATTTTTTTTAAATATGAGATTATATCGCCTATTCTGTTTTTATAAATATGCAATATTTAATATAACGTTATTTTTATCACTGAACTTGTCCTTATTTCCAATCATATTACTTGCGACATATTTTAATGTTGCATTTGTTTTCACTGAACCGAAGGCCGTTATTCCTGAGAAATCGTTTAAACAGCTTGGTCAAATATCTCAGAGTATAATATTCTCCACTTATCCTTTGCTCTGGTCACGTATCTTTTGCTCTGGCCAAATATTTATTAGGTGCGCACTAAAATTGCGGAAATATATTTTCAATTTTATATTTAAATAAATTAATACAAAATATGTAACATTTCTAATAAACAACTATTAATGATTTTCAAAGAAAATGTATAAAATAAAAAGGTAAATAATTACAAAAGCATTTTGTTACAAAAGTATCTGCTGCCTTGTCGTGTCCTAGAGCCCACAAAGTCCAGTGGTCTGTTACAGGCTTCGCCGAAGGAGGCCAAATGGGAACCATGGGACGTTTAGATGGCCGAGTTGTAAGGCGAAGGATACGAGGGTAGGTTGGTCACCTAAGAATTGAAGCACAGCGTCGACTCCTTTCTAATAAAAGTTTTTTTACAGAAGAATAATGAAAGAGATTACAAAACGAATATTAAGGCAAATGAGAAACTTCGCCAAGAAATTTCTCAGTCCCAAGGAGAGGATTCAGGATGTGCCACTTAAGTATCAAAGTGACAAAGGAGTATAAAGACAACAGAGCTCCGTAGTAAGGTTGCACATAGAGTGTATGTACTCAGTTGTGTTGTGCCACGAGAGATTATTTTTGAGGTATTACGTAGTTCCTCGAGCAACTAGGATGGCTCGAAGCAGACATACGAATAATTAAGAGTGTCTGGCTGTACTTGCCAGATGCTCATGAATTGGAAGGTAATAACTGGATCTGGAGATTAATGTGTGGCTGTGTAAGAGCGACCCAATTATTCTTACAAAATAAATATGTCAACTAACTTAGTTGTTTTTGCTTGTTGTGAGATCAATCAAAAGGACAGGGCGGTCAGATTCTGTCTCTGTTCGCTTATAAAATATTTGAATACATAAATACATTTTACGGAGCGATAAAAATACACACTAGAACAATAAACACGCGATAAAATTCGATAGGAAGGAAACGTACAAAATGTGCAGAGAATAAAGGATTCATTAAAAAATATGTATGGGCGTTTTGAGGGAAATTGGATAAAGATATATGCTAAATAAGGAGGGGTCAAAGAGTATCTTCTACTTCCTTGAAAACACTGGGGAAATTGTATATGTTTGGATGAAGCAGTGGTGTTAATGCCATATGGTATATGTGACAGCCTAAAAACTAAAATTCATAAGAATGATAGAGTACAAATTTTCCTCCGTGGTCTCTCTCCTGTGCTAGTTGGAAATTGGTCATCATTCACAAACGCGCCGCGGGCGTTTGGAGGATGGAGGGAGGAGAACGTTTGCGCTACAGTTACAATGGTAAACATAATCTTACCGACAGAGCCTATGAAAAGCAATTAACTCACACATTCCTCCTTTTCTTTGCCTGAATAAATTAGACTGTCGACACTAATGGGCCGGCCACGAAGAAAAAGATTTCTGTATTTTGTTACATAATATCAGATTAAAAACATGTAACTTTCAAACCCAATTAAAAAATACGGAAAAAAGTAACACAAGAAGTTATGAACTAATAAGGTTTACTAATTTTGATACTTAAAATAATGATAAAAGCTTTTGTTTTGCTTTCTCTCTCTTTCTGTCTACAGAACATTTCTACACATTAATCACAGTTCATTTGTGTTTTTCAATGACTAGCAATACCAGGTGTGTTAAAAGTTCATGTTTATATATATAGGGAAGGGAACTGTTGAAAAATGTAAAAATAACTACTCTTATTCGAGTGTGCTGCTTTATTGCTTGAATTTTAAGATTTCAACTCCACACCAATCTGAATATTAACGTACGGTCAACTTGATACTACCGTTGTAGTCTATGAATTGCATTTTCACTTCGCCTGCGGCGGATTCGGTTCCTGTTGGTTTAGTTTCCTAACTGAGGTATTTTTTTCCCCCAAAACTTAGGCTAGAATGTCCTCAGAACTAATTCATCATCTATCTAACAATCTATCAATCTATCATGTATCATCTATCATTCATCATCTGGACAATAGATCTTCAAGTTCCGCTGTCATTGTTAGAAAAAAGTGCGATCATCTTTTAATATTTCTTTCTTAGAGAATACATAATTGTTTGTATATAAGCCGTCACTTTCTATACCATAGGCTTCTTCAATAGCATAGCAAACATATATGAACTCTTTGTTGCTGATGCAGTTCCGTTTAAACGAAGCAGTCAGTACAGTTTCTATTTGACAAAACAATGTTTGTTGATTTTTCGTGACTTTATGTTTTCAACAATATTGTCAAGAAATGGGCAGTATGCTTTTTGAGCAAAGATTACATGGTGAACAAGCAGTGGAATGATCATTCTCTCCACCAAATTGTGATGGAACTTTGCACTCAAGTCTAACAATGTGTTTCAGAAAGTATTATAGCAAAAATTATCAAATTCATTTTCAATGTGAAACTCTGTCGTAATTGTTGTAACCCGCTTGACTATATCACATACTCCTGATCTGACATATTCTCATTCCAAATGTATTTCATAAGAGTATGGGTATTTTCAAATACTTGCTTTGTCTTATTCAGACCAAATACCAATTCAAATTTTTATACACAAAATGAGCTTCGCCGCCAACCATTACATCATTCCTTTCAAATTCTTCGAAGTTCTGCATTGTTTCTGGCAAATGCGTTTGAATATCTCACAGACTTTCATAACTAAAGTCTATTGTCACTCATTGCTTTGGGAGAAAA
The DNA here is from genome assembly GCA_030762175.1 of Metallyticus violacea. NCBI lineage: Eukaryota > Metazoa > Arthropoda > Insecta > Mantodea > Metallyticidae > Metallyticus > Metallyticus violacea. Next base: position 216,307,009 of record CM060846.1, on the reverse strand, counting down.
TTTTGTTCTAGATTCTGTTTGACACTGTCACTGAGTAGCGCTTTCTTTATATCTATTAATTCTGTATGGAGATTTACCAGTCTTCAATGAAAAATAAAATTACCGAATTCTGTTGAAAATATTGCAAACTATGGTAATGTATGAATACGTAAATCTACGATTGCAAGATTTAAGAATGGACGTAGCAGTACATATATATTATCTGAATCATTTTCTTTTGATATTGCTGCAGTACTTCCATGTATTTCTGGCATATTTGCTCATTACAGAACTGGGCATCTAATTTTTTTTTTTTTCTTTTGTGGGAAGAAAAGTAGGCGACACAATGACTCTCAATCTGTACGATCATTCTTATAAAATCCAAGAAAGCTATCTTCTATTTGTTATCTGTCTCAATACGGTAGTCAACTATTCAAGGTTTGCTACATCTGGGATTTCCTGCACTATAACAGAGAAGCACTTAATTTCCTTAACACTTTCAATTTTATCAGTTTTTATTTCACAGGCCCTTATTTCCAACCTCTCATTTTATATGCTGTAATGAACATAATTAATGCTCTAAAATCAATTTTTTCAAATGCGTGTTGTCGACCGCAGTTTCAAGGTCCTATAAAGTTACCTGAGGATTCTTCTTCCTATGGTCGCTTAGTGCTAAGCCTAGTCTTCCAAGTAACCTTAATATTTCAAATAGGTCCTTTAAATACACGTGGTTTTATTCACTTCTTCTTTGTTGTATGAAGAAATCTTGCTACACCATCTTTAGTCTTTAAACGACCATCGCAAAGTACTCAGGTGAGAAGAAATACATCTTCACTTTGGCTTTCTATTTTCTGACAAAATACTACAGTAATTTTTTCTACACCCCCCTCTCTTTCTCTCTCTTGAGGCAGACAAATGAATGAGCATCCAAAACACGTTCACATTAACAACTGCGTTAATAACTTACCCGCACTTCCTGAACCGCTCTGGTGCAGGAGAGTCATGCCTTTCGCGAACGGCTGCGGAGGGCAGTGGAGGAAGTCGAATCCAAATGAATGAATGAATGAATGAATAGTGTTTAACGCAAGTTTTTGTTACAGAGGCACTACAGGCGATGGACACTGGTGATACATGAAATGATATGTTGGGAAAGGATTTATTTTTAAGGAAGGAAACGTTCCAGGCCTAAGTTTAGGGTACCTCCCCGGCATTTGCCATTTATGAGGACTGAGGAAAACCTGGAAAAAACCTCAGTCAGGGAGGACGGTCTTGGCGGGATTCGAACCCCAGATCTCCCTCTCACGAGTTCGCGATTTAACGACCTCGGCCACCCGTGGCGAATATCCAAATCCAGTCAACTAATGTAAGCAGATAGATATTATATTGCTAATGCCGGCCTGGTGGCTCATTTGGTTAGAGCTCCATGCTTCCAATGGGAAGTAGTGCGTTCGCTTATTGAATGGCCTAACTTTTTTATTTTTAATTTCCATAATTTGTCTACACTTTTCTTATTATAATCAGTGTTACCTTTTTTAAGGAAGAACAACGAATAGTTTGAAATTTTACTGTGATTTCATGAAAGTTGCAAATTTAGGTTAGGTTAGCTTAGCTTAGCTTAGCTTAGCTTAGCTTAGATTAAAAAAATTTCAAAAGTGAAAGGACGATAGTGGTTCAGGAAGTAAGGATAAGAATTTTAATCTTTGTAGTATTTGCAAATAGATATCGTAAGTAATAAATCTTTCTCGTTGACTGGAGTCCGCTGTTGTTCTTTAAATAATGACAACTCTGGGCTTCTTGAGGCTTCCTTTCAAGATTGATTTATTTATCGACGCTCTTTAACATCTCAGGTCATCAGCGTCCCATTCAACTCAGAGTGTGAAACGGCCGACAAATTTTGCTCAGAGGCCTCTCTTTCAGGCTTGAGGTTCCTTTTCGTGCCGCAAATGTACGACACGGGACCCACGGCTTTACGTCCCTTCCGAAGGAAGCCATACTTAGGATTTTTACGCCCCAAAAATCCATCGGTCCAGGCCGGGTTCGACCCCGGGATTTGGGTTTAGGAGGCAAGTATGGTAACCACTACACCACCAGTACCGACTTACTTTCAAGAATATTCCACATGATCGCAAATGTAATAAAGATACGCTTAAAAGTTCTGATGGAAGCATGGGGACTTCCAGATGAAAACTCGGCCTTTTGATATAGGTTATCGGTTTAATTGTGGCGGTGGGCGTAGTTACACTGGGTTGCTAGGTGATTTGGTTGCGGTTGTAATGGTAAAGTAATTCTTAAGAAAAAATTAATTGATAAATATGTATGTTAAACAATAATTTTTTTTAATTCAGTGAATTAACGGTGTACCTATAACAAAAGTCTACATGGTGCCTAATTTTAAAGTCACCTCATATTCAAGATATAACTTTTAAAAAATATATATAATATATTATAAAGTATAATATAAAGTTTGGGCTTGAATTGTCCCGCCAATCGCCGTTGTGTTAGGTAGTCTTCTTTGTTTACTTCATCACATTAAAAGTTGAACTATCGGGAAAATGACACAAAATTCCATTTAATACATTTATCTTATATCCGGAGCACTTTTGATCAAGAACAAATTAAACATTTACGAAGAGGCTGGAATTTGTTGCTTATTTCGTCGCCATTTTGCTTGATTGAGGTTAAATCATGCCGGGAATTTTATATGCCATTGCTATCCAATTTCGCTATTCCGAAATATAATGGCTATATTCATCCTGAAAATGTTTGGACAGTGTTGGTGCTGGTAGTTTTCGAGGATTGAATAGACTAAAAAGGAAGTTTTTCATAATGAGTTTGGCTACACTGCTAGTTGGCTAGCAGGGCAAAGTTTCCCACAGTGTATACGACTATACTTATAGGAGGGAGAGTGTGGAAAATTTAAATAGTTTTGTTTCCATGGTGGATGCATTTAATGGCATTTCGTCGCAAAGTTCCAAATAACCCAGATTTATTTAGTTATAGATGATATGGAATTACTTTCTGATTCCACAGTAAGACTTGTTACTTGGAATGTAAATGGAATTAGATCGCTTTATAAAAGCACATCAGAAATCAAACAAGGGCTTGATGCATTAGAAGCAGATGTAATTTGTTTTCAAGAAACAAAATTATCAAGTAAGTGAATTATAATATTATGGTGAAGCTTGAATATAGATCATAAATACAAGTTGAAATGTTGTTATACCGAAATGTTAAGCAAGAGAGTGAATAAAACGTATTTAAGTTTCTATCAAAATTTTATTCATGTTTTGTCAGATATTTTCAAGTTTCTGTGCTGTCAATAATGATAGAGGTCTGAAACTGAGCTCGTTTTTAGTCTTATGAAATACAGTTCCTTTAAACTTGATGCGGCAATTCTATAATGCTATCAATTTTAGATGAGAAATTTGTGTGTTTAAAAGTAAGATGTTCGAGGCCGTCAGTCCATTTGTTACTCCACACTAGTTAAAAATGACTATTAGTCACAGTTCTTTAGATCATGTGGTTAGCAAGGTTCGTGGACATTCAACAAGTCATAATATTGCATGTATTAGAAGCAATATTTAAGCATTTGTTGTTGCTCGTGTACATTAGATCCCATGGACAGCAACACACAAGGAAAAACATTATTTAAAAAAAAAAGCTAAATATTATCATTTCTAAATATGATATATATTAACTTTAATTTTTCCTTAACATGCTGAATTAGCATGATAGTGGAACTCAAAATAATTTAGTAGCCATTATATATTTATAATTTTACACTATTTAAGAGCTTGCAAAAAGTTCCACAAATCTAATGGAAGTTAAAATTTATAACAAATAATTCTTTTTAAACAGAAGCGCCAACTTTGAACAACAAGTAAATCATATTTTACAACACATGTTTCAGTTTCATGATCATGTGGAATGTAAATTCTTCCTGAAACCAGTTTTCATCAAATCAGGTTGTTTTGGAATTACTGTAACATTATTTTGTGGGATAAATTAATGATGGTGATAGTTCAAGTAGTTTAGAAACATAGCCTTTATCATATTTCATTATAATATTTAAGTTAGCAAAAACTAATTATTATTTTTATATACATTTGGTTATTTTTAATTATATAGGATCTTCATTTTTCTGGTTAATCAGAAACAATGCATGGCGTGCAAGAATGATTAACCAGTGAAATGAAGGCCCTATGCTAGCACTATCCTATCTCATAGGCTACCTAAGGCTAACCTTTCTCCAAAATGCATAATATTCTTCTTTGCGAGTGGTATGCAGCATAACAGTAAAGTCTGTACACTATTTATCTATAACTCACAATACCTTAAACCAAGTTGTTGTGACATCATTCTGATGTTCAAGTGTGAATAAATCATTGTATATATTTAAAGTAAAATATAGCCAATGTTTTATTACCATTCACCAACTGTAAATAAAGAAATTAAAACCAAATCAGCAATAAATATGTAGTTTTCAATAGCTTAAATGATTGTCAGCATGGGTTGAATAATTATGCAGAGCGGTATATTATATATTAAATTATACACAGCCATCATAAGTTGTGTTCTATGCTGAGGGCATATCTTTCTAATGAGCAATTATAATTATTAACTGTATATGTTTAGGTAAGACACCATTTTTATGTATATATTGCTTTAAAGTTTTATATACACAAGATTTCAATGTTTATGCTTTAAAGCATTTAAAAATTATTAATAAACGTATTTTACCTGTGTCAAACTAGAAAGCAAACTTTTTAATTTTTTCATTTTTGTGAAATGCTGAATAAAATTGTTTCTATGTTACAAAACTTTCAGCAATAACTTATAACTTTTTCTGCTTCTTCCTTTTCTCTGTGTGCATGAGTTTAGTTCTCGGAGCATTCAGTGAGTTCGTGAAGCAGCCACAGAGACCTACGAACATTGAACTTGTCATATACAAATACCACAGTAGTTTTCAATCTGTATTTACAAAAATTTGTTTACATCTACATAAATAATTACAATAAAAATAAAAAAGAACACTTAGAACAACTCAACCAACACCAAAAACAGACAAATCAATCATACAACTTTTATTAATACATATTTACATATACATTCATATGTTGTGCAGTATACTATTGTCACTCATATATTCCTTTACAGAATAATAGGCCTTTTTACATAGGTATTTTCTAAGAGCAGATTTAAAGGAATTGTCATTGTTTATTAAGGCTTTTAGGCTAGAGGGAAGAGCATTGTATACTAAAATGCACTCATAATAAACGCCTTTTTGATGGCATGAAAGTGCTGAAATTGGGCGATGTAGATTTGCTTTTTGTCTAGTATTCTTGTGATGTATATTTTGATTTTTAACAAATTTTTGTTTATTTCTGATATAAAAGCTCATGAGGGATAAAATATATTTGCAAGGAATAAAATATATTCGCAAGGATTTATTTTATCTTTAATAATAAATAAAAATATTGACCGTCTAATTGTAGATGGACAATATTTAGAAATTTTTTGAACAATCTTACCTGCAATTATCTTAATTTTTATTGCTTTTCCTTCTTTACGAATTCTATATTTAATTGTGAGTGGGAGAGTGTTCCAGTAATTTTTTGAATCAAATGTACTTCCCTAAAAATAGTCCATTTAATCTACAGTTTTCATAATTTAATTATATTAGTGGTATTTTGGCAACATTTCATTGTTCAGTCCCATGCAAAACTCATATTGAGTATTAGAACAGGAAAAACAAGAAAATGACTGTGGAAATAAACTGTGCTAATCTGCATTGTGTGATATTAGAATTTTATGAATTTCACTTCAAAGGGGAGATGATATTTTGTTGGCTATGTAATAAAGAGATAAGTTAAAGTTTAGTGTCATCTTTTCTAACTAATTAATTTTAATTGTTATGTCATTTGTTTTGTTTTTTACATTTTAAGAAGCTTTTGCTGAAGAATTGACATGTCAATTAATGTTGTGATTTTTTATGAACTCTACTTGTCATTTTACATTAATTATGCTTACTATTTTCATGTTTACCGATATTTGTGGCATACTTGAAACATTTTATACCACTAGGCTAACATTAATATTTAGAAATATATATGGTATACCAGATCAACCATATCAAAGTGGTATATTTGGTAGATTCTTTGGAAATAGGAACTTAAATTGAAAAAGCTGTTTGTAGAGGAAACACATTGTAATAAGTGTGAGCATTGTTTCTATAAACCAGTTTATTTATTTATCATATCACAGAGATGATATGGAATTGGATGGATAGACCAGTACTTTAAACTGTTGCTTCAAAACTGGGAAACCAATACCCAATTCTTGTTCAGGAAGAAGAAAAATACATCATATAGCACAAGTAACAATTGTACAACATGGTGCCCATTAGCCTTTACATGTTGTACAGCAGCGGATATTTTGCTGCACCATCTGGTGTCCCAAAGGTCTGTTTTACAATATAAGCAGCTTGGCATGTATTTCTTCTTGTGCTTTCATTTTTACATTTAGAGAACTTAAATGTGCTTTTTTTTTTTTTTTTTTTTTTTTTTGAGTAGTGTTTAACGCCCGTTTTCACTACTGAGGCACCACAGGCGGTGGACACTGATGATACATGAGATGAAATGATAATTTGGGAAAGGATATTTTTTTTTTTTTTTTTTAAGGAAGGAAGCGTTCCAGGCCTAAGTTTAGGTACCTCCCCGGCATTTGCCAGTTATGAAGACTGAGGAAAACCTGGAAAAAACCCCAGTCAGGGAGGACGGTCCTGGCGGGATTCGAACCGCAGACCTCCCGCTCACGAGTCCGTGCCTTAACGACCTCGGCCATCCGTGGCGGTCTTAAATGTGCTGTCACAGGATAAAGTACTAGGAAGTTAGGTATGGTGATCATGACCAAGGGATGGAACCTCCTTCACTGATTAATATCCAGATGATTGCAGACATCAGAATTAAAGTAGGCAAGCAACCCATTGTTTTGCAGTTACATCCTGTTGCAAACAAAGAGTTACTATTCCAAAAGCTGTGACAACATATCCTGCAGTGGGGTTAAGTTATGGGCCTGTAGAGCATGATTGTATACTGGGCCTTTTTTTTTTTTATTTGGTTTATTTACAGATGCTCTTTAACATCTCAGGTCATCAGTGTCCCGTTCAAATCAGGGCATGAAACGGCTGACAAATTTTGCTCAGCATCCATTTTATCAGGCTTGAGGTTCTTTATCGTGTCATAAATGTATGACATGGGACCCATGGCTTTACTTCCCTTCTGAAGGGAGCCATACTTAGGATTTTTATGCTCAAAATAATCCATCGATCCTGACTGGGTTTGAACCCGCAATCTTGGGTTTAGGTGGCAAATATGGTTACCACCACACCACCATACTGGGCGTAACCAGTTGTCAAGGCCGTATAATGCATGTAGGTTGCAACTCAAATAATTTTAGGTAGAAGCTTTGTTGATGAATGGTTGTGTATTTGTATTACTCATTGCTTTCATTATGTGCTAATTGTTTTTCTTAATTGTGCCACTACAGTGATATAGTCTTGAAGAACGAGTTTTTATGCACAATAAATAAGTAAAAACTGATTTTTTCAAAGCTATGGTAAGGTGATTCATAAGAAAATATCCTGTTAATTATGTTCCACATAGAGAAACTGTTCACCAACTTGTTAAAAGCTATGCGATACAGGAATTCCCCGCACAGATGCAGATAATGTATTGTCTCTCAGGGCATTTTCATCATCTCTTATAACACAGGTTAGTTTCTTATTACTATCAGTTTTAATTACAGAATTATTTTATGCTTTCAGTAAAATATTAATACCGTATTAAAAATACTAAGTTCACACTCAGCAACTTTATCTCCCATTTTCTGTTTATGGTGGCTGTATTGCTCCTGTAAACAGCCATGCTTAGGAAGCCTGTAACTCAAATAACCTCACTGTAGGAAATAACAAATCCAGCATTTAATTCAAACAGGACTGCAGGAAATAAAGCTTATGAGACAATCTTGGATGATTCCAGCCTAGATGTTTACAGAAAATTGTACCTATTGGCGAGGAATATTGATTGCATGGCTCATCTAATTGCAACTGAGTTTAAAATGTCATCATATATGAAGCAAACCTCCTGCATGCATAGTACAAACTGGGAATGTGACTCAGAACTAGATAATTTATTGACTGAAGCTACTTTCCAAAATAGTTGGGCCTCAACGCAGTCATGTATGGCATTGAAATAACTGCCCCATTTTTAGGACTTACCATACGCTATCCTTAGAATTTCTTATTTCATAGGCCATTTTATTAGTGCTCACTATAATTTCTGTGAAATGATCCAGTCCTCTTCAAACTCTAATGTTAAAATCATCCTACTTGCATCCTTGACGTCTTTTTATACCTTAAATGATACAGTCTGTACATTTATTCAGAATTGTGAACATAAAAACATACTGCACCATGCATTAATTAATGCCAGACAGCTCCAGGTAACTGTATTGCTCCATATTATAACCTAACTGATACTAGAGATACTGCGATGGGTTGCCAAAGTGTGGACTTGTGAGCTGAAGATCTGGGTTTCACTTCTTACCAGTACAGTCCTCCCTAACTGAGGTTTTTTCAGGTTTCCCTTATTTCTTATTAATGGCAAATGCCAGGGAGGTTCCCTAAACTTAAGCTTGGAACGCTTCCTTTCTTTAAAAAAAAAAAATTTCTTTTCCAGTTTCTTATTATATTTCATGTGTCATTGTGTTCGCTGTCTGTGATGAATCAGTAGTTAAAATGGTCATTATACGCTGTTAAAAAAAATAATAGATACTTTAATGTAAACAATTTGTAGAAACTGCTAATGATTGTGTGATGTAGGTTATACTCTAATGTAAATGTTTGTGATTCTAGGTCCATTAGTGGTAAGAAGTGGAAAATCAGGAAAATCTTGCTGCAATGTGCCACAGATGCAGAATATCACACAGGGTTTTGAAACTAGCCATAGATTTTCTGTTTAGGTGACACCAAAGACACAGAATACAAGGACTCATCACCCAATCTTATAGCTTCATGCGGTAGGCCCAATATTAACAAGAAAAAGAATTTAATTCTAGGTAGCAGCCATGCAGGAGATATGGGATCAGCTCTTCAGGATGCTGTAGGAGACCAGTGTAAAGTGAAGGTGTTTGTAACCAATTGCTGGTCTTGGAGATGTAGTTTGAGGTTATTAACAAGTTATCAAAAGAGTTCTCTAGGGAAGACTATATAGTAATTCTAGGGAGAAGGTAGAAATAACAGTGATAGGGACCCCAATTTCATAATTGAGGCAGAACAGAATCTCCATGAGCAGCAGTCATGCAAATGTGAATTTTATTGAATTATTTTGCAGATATGATAAGCCATGGCTTCCAGTAAAGGTTAGAGGAGTGAATGTATACTTGTGGGGACTATCTGGTGCTTAAGCTGATTTCAATAAATAGTTTAAAAAGGGAACATTTCACTAAGAGCTGCGTCTCACTCCAGAGGCAAAAGGCCTATAACTTCATATGTAGTTATATGTCAAATATTAGCAGGACTATTCCTGTCATTACTGGTACTTCCCCTTGTTTTTAGGATAAAAGAAGAAAAACGACAGTAACAATTAATACTTATCTCTATATGTATCAGTTTAAATTCATCATAAATAAAAAATGCATGCTTTGTTTTATTTCACGAAAACATTAGAGGACTTAAAAATAAAACTGAAGAATTTAATATAGCAATCCAAGATGCTGGTCACTCTGATAAACAAGATAAGTTGTCTAATGGAACACCACTGTACGGAAATAGAACTGAGGCAATTAAAAATATATAATTATTCATTATGTTCTAGTTTTTATAGACATTACATTAACTGTTGAGGTGTGAGCATTTACATTAAGATCAACCTCTCTTTCATAATATCGACATCATTTCCTTCTTTCAAGAGCAAGACTTTAAAGCTGCTGTGCTGAAATAGAAACTACTGGTGGTACATTTGTAATTTCAACTGTTTACAATGCTCTATCAGGAAATGTTAATTTTTTCTTAAATCGGTTATACAAAGTTCTCAATTCCATGTACAAAAATAATATAAATATCTTACTTTGTGGGGATTTTCATATAAAGATCTCAATTGATAATATAAGGAAGAAAAGACTGATATCCTTATCTAGGAGTCATAATTTGTATTATACAGTAAATTTTTCAACCAGAATATAAAAGAACTCACCAACAACTATAGACAATGTATTTACAGATAAAAATAAGAATTTAAAATATTCCGTATTTCCCCTATTAAATGGATTGTCAGATCATGATGTACAGAGACTGCCATTGGTGGCCGAGGTCGTTAAGGTGCAGACTTATGAGTGGGAGGTCTGGGGTTTGAATCCCACCAGGACTGTCCTGCCTGACTGTGGTTATTTTCAGATTTTTCTCTATCCTCATAAATGGCAAGTGCTGGGGAGGTACCCTAAACTTAGGCCTGAAATGTTTCCGTCCTTAAAAAATTCTTCCACAATATATCATTTTGTTTCATGTATCATCTGTGTCCACCACCTATGGTGCCTCAGTTGTAAAAATAGGCATTAAACACTATTAAAAAAAATGATGCACAGATACTGGTGTTGCTGAACATAAATAAGACAAATTTATTCAATTTAGAACAGAGAATAAATATATATCAGATCTCACAATAAATTATCAAGATCAGACCCAAAAAAAGTAAATCATACAAAATTCTCAGCATTGTAAATTGATCAAAAACTTCCCTGGAAGAAACATGTTAAAATGGTAATTCCAACTTACTTCAGCCTGTTTTGCTATAAGAATTTTAAATAATCTTCTTCTGAATTGAATCTGTCATCTTAACACTCTTCATGCTTCACTAACCTTAAAAATATACGGAACCGGTTTCAAAGATGGAGATTACATATCTTTGAAACCGGTTCCGTATATTTTTAAGATTAGTGAAGCATGAAGAGTGTTAAGACAACAGATTCAATTCACATGAGCTTCACTGTGTTAGTTCCATATAAAAACTTTTTTAAAGATTTACAATTTTTAAAAAAATTTTAATCTTCTTCTGTTTGCATATGCTATACTTTGCATGTTTTCACTTGAAAATGAAATGTGAAATTGTTTTTTAGGGTAACTCTTCTTAGAGAGAAATTGTTTTCCATTTACAAAAAAGGCTATTAGAATAACCAGTGGGATGAAGAGAATCCTATAGACCTGTATTTAAAAAATGAACTGTATTTACCCATACAGAAAAAAAATATATATATATATATTACCTAATGTGTTATACATTAATCTGAAACGTTTAATTGAATATCATTGTACATAGATACAGTTCTAGAAATAGGAATATTTTGTATAGGCCAACTGGCTCATTGCAGGTTTTCCAGAAGGATGCCCAGTATTGTGCAATTCAGGTATATAATAGCTTGCCCAGTAGAATTAAATTATTAGGAAATAAACATAAAGAATTCTTTCTTAGGGAGTTCTTAATTACTCACATCTTCTACAATATGAATGGATATTTTGGACTTAAATTGCATATATATTCCCCCCCTCTCTCTCCTTGAGCTCTTGCTGAGCTCATGATCTACAGAACAAAATAATATACATTACAGCTAGCACCATCATATATCTCTATTTCATTATTTATATAATGAACATAAGTTCATATCTTTCAAAAATTCTTTTAATTTCTTGTTAACTCAGACCTTCTACAGTGGAAATGAGTATTTTGAACTTCATTTTAATTATGTACATTTTTGTATGTTTTGTTTTTGACATGTGCTCCATCCGAGAGCTCTTACTCAACTCAGGATCCACAGAACAAAATACAGAGGGTGCCAAAAAATGTATACCCACTTCAAGCAAAGAAAAAACTGTGTTAACATAAAACTGAATTCACACAAACAGAAAATGATAAACACCGATCATCTTAGACTTTCACAGTTACAACAGTTGCTGAAATGCTCATCAGCGTTAATACACTTCTGAGTATGTTAAACTACTAATTGAGTAATATTTGCGAAAGTGTCCTCAGCAATTGCAGCACGTGCTGTTTCAATTTCTTCCTGAAGTGCTGCCAGTGTTCTACAGTATACAACATCCTTAAGAGTTCCCCATAGGTAGAAGTACAACAGAGTTAGATCCAGATAATGCGATGGAAACTCAATCTGACCTCTTTGTCTTATCCAGTGCCTTGGAATATTGTCATCAAGGTTCGCACATACATCTTGTGGTAATGTGGTGGTGCATTATCCTGTTGGAAGTAAAATTCCTCATTTCTATAGAATGTATGATTGACTGGTAAGACGGATATGCATATCGTGTTCAGTGAACTGGGCCAGTTACTGTTCCTTCAAAAAAGACTGATCCAACTGCCTTTGAACTCCAACAACGTTCTTGGTTGTTTTCCAATTCCAAAAATTGCTTTCTGCTTTTGAAATGATAATCTTGGCTCCATTTTGTTATAGCAATGCTAGCATAACATAATGTGAGTCACATCTCTTTACAGAATATCATATGATAATTTTTGCTTCATTTGTTCATTATTGATATACCTGTCACTTAGCAATGCTATCGTAATGTATGTGAGTTACATCTGTTTACAGAACATTATTACTGTTGTTTTTTGGTCCAACTTGGAAATATATTAAGTAGATATCTACAGGGAAAGTGTGTATACATTTTTCTAGCACCTGGGTATATACATATATACACATAAGCATCTTATTGCTATTTTCATACTCATTAGGCACAGTTCAAGAATTTTAGAAAATGCCCTAACACACTAATTGCCCCATAGCTGGGATTTAAAATGACCTTTGCCAGCCATTTGAATATCAAACATGAGTTAAGACAAATACATAGCCAATCCCTATATCTTTAAAGTATTTGAAGATAAAAGCATGACATCTTCAGCATATCTTTAGCAGCATTTCAGGTTGCGGATTCTTCTTTAACAGTCTCCAGGGTGTAATGGAACATTGCAGGATGAATTGATGAACTTAGTGAAGCTTCTTGTTTTCTTTTTCTTGATAACTTTGCAGTCTCTAGAGAGTTTTTCTATTTTAGAAACAAATGGAATATTAATTAATTGGTGTCTGTTCTATTTATGGGGTCAAATATGGGGGCTCTAGTAGGTGATTTTTATAAATTTTTTGCAGGGCTTTGAGAATTGCAGGCATCTCATTTCCTTATTTCCTACTGATAAATATTAAGCAAGATTTTGATTACAAAATTACATCAATTTCACTTCCCTTTCACTATTACTAGAAAACATTAAATTATTGCAAAAACTTCCGCAATAACTGCAATAGCATCTTTTTCTTCTGTTTGTTTATTTTACTCCTGAGTGGTAAGCATTTTGTTGAACATTTGAAAAGAACACATGTACAAGGCAAAATGAACTGTGGTTTGATGAATATTACTTCTCTGTACTCAAATTGATTCACAAGGCTTTATATAATAATAATACTTTATTCACCATTTAGATCATGATGCACGATATGGGCTTCATCCAGAAGTATAATATAATACAGTACAATATATGAGAATAATTATACTGGATTTACAATATGCCTTGTTTACTCTTAAAATTTCATATATTTATTACTGAATAAAAGGTATGTTGTAGTAGAAAGGCTTTGACTTCTTTACTAAAATGTTTTATGTTGGCTATTTCTATAATATTTGTTAGTAGTTTATCATATAATTTAATGCCTAAATTTTTTCGGTCATTTTCTAAAATACAATATTTGTTCTAAATAGGCTAATGATAATTGTGTCCTAAAATAAGGTCTACAGGACTTTATGCTGCCTGTTCCACATATTATTCTTATAGCTCTCTCTTATGGATTTTTAAATGTTCTCTCCCATTTATCTTCCCAAAATGTCATTCCATATTTTAATCCACTGTTAAAATGAGCAAAATATACAGTTTTTAGTCTTAATAAGTTCAATGAGATATTTGAACATGTAACAAATGTAACTAAGTTTAGATACTAAATGATGAATGTGAGTATCCCATTTAAGGTTTTCATTCCCATATATACCCAAGAATTTTTTTTCTCCCTTGTGATCAATATTAATTCCATCATGTGTAATTTGAGGTTTGAAACTGTTTTTACAGTGCCATGTATGAAATGTCATTGCAATAGTTATTTCTTTGTTTATAATTAGTTCATTTGTTTTAAACCAGTTGTAGAGGTTATTCATTGTTGTGTTAACTTTGTTTCGTAATGCAATTTCATTATCTGCTTTTACAAGAATGTTAATGTCATCTGGGAAAAGTACTATATCAAACTTTTGAATTTTACCAGGTAAATCATTTATATACATTAAAAACAACAGAGGCCCTAGTACTGAACCCTGAAGAACACCTCTCATAATTTCTTTTGTGTTTGATTGGTAATTACTTATTCTTGTTTGTTTTTCATATTGCAGATCCACTACTTTCTTTCCATTGGTAAGATAGGATTCAATCAATGTATTCATCAAAATTTTTTAAAAATTGTAAATCTTTAAAAAAGTTTTCATATGGAACTAACACACTGAAGCTCATGTGAATTGAATCTGTCGTCTTGACACTCTTCATGCTTCACTAACCTTAAAAATATACGGAACAGGTTTCAAAGATATATTATCTCCATCTTCCATGAAGAATATCCATCTTCCATGAAGAATATCCATCTTCCATGAAGAATATAACATGGAATAAAGGAAATTAAAGAAATAGCAATTTTAAATGGTTTTAATGAAGACTTAATACGTAATAAGATTAAAAAATTCCAGAAGAAGAAAAGAATTGAAAATTGCACTACATTATCAACAGTTAAAGAAAAAATGTCCTTTAAAAAATTCACATATAACCCAACAGTGATGTATAAATTTCAAAAAATATTTAAAGATGTTAATATAAAATTGACTCCCACTAATAAATTTAGTCTAAACAAAGTTTTGAAAGACAATACTACAGATAATACTCCAAAGGAGAAAAAATCAGGAATTGACAAGATTTCATGTGCTGAATGTGATAAGATCTACATAGGAAAAACCAAGAGGAATGTGGGGATACATCTTAAAGAACATATGAGGAATTTAAAATACAAACAAATAGAAAAATCAGCAGTGGCATATCACTTTTGGACCGAAAATCATGATATAAAGAAAAAGGTTGAATTATTGAGAGCTGTACAGGGACCAGTAGAATTGGATATTTGGGAAAAGATTACATTTACAAACATAAGGATCATTTGATGAATTTTGACATTCTGAAAGAAGAAAATATAAATTTTAAGGTCATAAAAGTTTCACCAGAGCGGAACATTGCTTCTGATACTACGCAACAACAACCTTTCACACCAGTCGTCCACGGCCAAAGATGGAGATAACATATCTTTGAAACCGGTTCCGTATATTTTTAAGGTTAGTGAAGCATGAAGAGTGTTAAGACGACAGAGATTCAATTCAGTGTATTCATGTTTCCTCTAATTCCATATTTGTACAGCTTAGATATTAAGATTATGTAGGCTATATATCATATGCTTTAGTAATGTCTAAAAAATCCCTACTGTCAATATATTTTTGTCCACTTCTTACTGAATTTGATGCAGTAATTTAGCTATGGTATTTCTGTGGATCTATTTTCTCTGAAACCACTTTGTGCATCAGAAAGGATGTCATATTTGTCCAAGAATGATGATTGTTTTAAACACTAATTTTTCAAATTGTGCATCAGAAAGAATGTTATATTTTTTCAAGAAAGATGATTATGTTAAGCACTAATTAAAAAAAATTAAAGTACTGACAATATACTTATTGATCTGGAGTTTTCTTTCTTTGTCTTTTCTCCTTTCTGGTGTAGCAGATTAATTTTTGCGATTTTAAGCTTATCAGAGAAAATCCCAGAGTCAAGCAAAAAGTCAGGAGAGAAAATTTCAATGCCTTTAACTGACATCTGTAGACAGTATAGGGCATTATGTGAAAATGTCTATTAAACCTGTTTGTCAGAATGTTAAGAACTTTAGCCTTTCTATCTCAAAATATTGATTAGAGCCTCTTGTACAACCTGTATCATTTTGATATCATTGATCAGAGACCTTTTGTATGTAGAGCAGTGTAAAATACTAAAATTACACATGCACATGTATACATTTTTTTATGATTCCTCCAGGTTTCACATGAAAAGAAATTGTACCCACTGCAACATGTAAAGGGAACACTCACAAGCCCAATGCAGAACAAAGTCCAAAATGAGACAGGCTCTCTTCACATAGCTTACTAAATAAGCGAATCAGTGCATATGTATGCTGTACTAGATACAAGTATGATTTTTTACGGGGGGAAACCATTTCCATTTAAATTAAAGGGAATAACTGGAAAAGTTGTTATTGTTGTTATTATTATTATTATTATTATTATTATTATTATTATTATTATTATTATTATTAATGGTGTTTAATGCCTGTTTTTACTACTGAGGTACCACAGGTGGTGGACACTGTTGATAAATGAGATGAAATGAATTTTTTAAGGAAGGAAATGTTACAGTGCTACATTTAGGGTACCTCCCCGGCATTTGCCATATATGAGGATTGAGGAAAACCTCAAAAATACCTGTCAGGGAGGATGGTCCTGTCGGGATTCGAACCCCAGACCTCCTGCTCTTGAGTTCACGCCTTAACAGCCTCAGCCACACATGGCTGTGGGAAAGGTTTATAAGCTAATTTGGTTACCACAAATAACATTTAACAACAAATTGTAGCTTTTTTTTCTTCTGAAATGAAATCTAATTGCTGAATACAAAATGATTTTCTTGTTTGCTTCTAGTTTAATAATTGCAGGAAAAAAGTATGTTTGACTGAAAGTATATTAAATGTTCTAGCCTTAGCTTACCACTTTCCCTATAAACAATGCCTCCTGTTGCTTGTAATCCAGTTCTGAGGCATCTATTATCATGGACCAGCTTAATCAGCAACAATAGAAATGCTCCATCTGCCCTGATATCATATCTGTATCGTTGAAATTATTTGCTGAAGGCATTCACCAAGCTCATCACTGATAGCACTGCATCTCTCCACCAGAAAGAAGCCAAAATGAGAGTTCAGCATGTGTATTTTCAGTTAATGATACAAGTTATTCCACAAGTGCTATATAATTTTCAGCTCTCACATTTCCCAGAAATTGTGTCACTACCTCTTGAAAGTGTCCTGTGCAATACATATGTTGCCAGTTGAAAGGGTTTCAAAACATTTTGTCATTGAGAAGTTAATGGATATGGGGCCAATGAAGATACCTGCCTTGATTTTGCTTGCACTGGTTCGTGAGGATTTAGCCATGAAATATTTTATTGCCTCTTCTTCTTGGTTCTACCTTGTATGAAGTTTTTGATTAAAGTAAGTTTAATGTGCTGAATGTTAATTTTTCCTGGCTCTGAAGACTCAAAGTGGTTGGTCATTCTTAATATAATGTAAAGTTCTAATATGACTGTGCCATTTACATAAGAAAACCAACAGTCTTTACTATACCTTGTTGTAGAACACAAAATATAGCAATAGCTTTAAGATACACCAGTTATATTCATTACAATTTGTAATTTTTATCAATGTTTCCATATTGGCATATGATTCCTTCATGTTCAGGGTTAACCGCCATGGATGGCTAAGGTGGTTAAGGTGCAGAGTCGTGAGCAGTAGGTCTAGGGTTCGATTCCCACCAGAACTGTCCTCCCTGACAGGTTTTTTCCTGGTTTTCCTCATTTCTCGTAAGTGGCAAATGCCAGGGCAGTACCTTAAACTTAGGTCTGGAATGCTTCCTTCCTTAAAAAAAATACTGCTTGGCCAATTTATCATTTCATTTCATGTATCATCAGTGACATTGCCTGTGGTGCCTCAGTAGTAAAAATGGGTGTTAAACACAATTCAAAAAAAAAATGTTCAGGGTTGCTGCCAGGTATCTTCTACCTAAGTGACATTTCTTTGTTTAAGCAAAATGTCCTGCTTCTTGTAGCATTCTTTCCTGGGAAATCAATTGTTCCATATTTTAAAATTATTATATTTTCTGCATCTTCCCTCATTATTGAAAGGGCATAGTTTAGGCACTACACATTCGAAAAGATTAGTTCATTTCTCCACTAGTTTAATGTTGACCTTTAATCATTTTGCAATCCCCACCATTAAATCCAGCCTTCTCGGATTTATGTTACATCCTTCAATTTTTGTTTTTTTTTCATTTGCACTTCTCACAGCAAGCTGTGAGTATGCTGTGGTGTCTACTTGTTTTACTGTTATTTAAACATTGTTAAGGAATTACAGTTGGTTTAAGATTGAATTTCCTATTTAAAGTAGAATCTTCTAATGCAACAAAAACCAAGAGAATGTGTGTTTTTCATGACTCATTTAAAGGAAGGTTAAAGGAAGATGATTTTCACCTATGGTTATATAACAGTGATAATAAATATAAAGTAGGTTGTCAATTTTGTAAAAAAATATTTTTAATCTTAGGACAGTCACAGTAGTTTAGTGCAGCATGGTGGTGCACGGAACAATAATTATCCTGTATGTCTGCAGATCAAAGGTGAATAGAAGTCTTTATCCAGTCTGTGCATTCCCCCCCCCCTCTCTCGCTCTCTCTCTCTCAATCCTAGAGGCTAACTGAAACATGCAGGCCTACTTATAAAACAACCTAACTGTACACGCGGAAACTTTATGAACTTTTGGTATTCCATGATTAATGCAATTACTTTAGTAGAATATTATTTTTAATTTCAAATTGCTATGGCTAATCTGATTGAAGTTTTTCATTGCATTATTTTTTATTTATTTTTTATTTTAATTATTTATTTATTTTTTAAATAGTATTTAATGCCCATTTTTACTACTGGGGCACCACAGACAGTTCATTGCATTAAGCATAATCAGTCTTACCATGCTCGTAAGGAGCTTGCACACAATATGTTCGAGGACTCTAAAATGAAAATGGTAGGACAAAAGCAGAACTAATGGTGAGAGATATATTATGCTTTTTTGTTGTGAACTATATAGTTAGTGATTTAAATTTGTTAGTGTATTACTCTATTTCTACCAATAATATGTAAAACAGAGGTAACAGAAAGTTTCATCCTATCTGTGTTAGTATTTTACTCAAGTGAAAGGTGTTTGTGTTAAACTGTTTAACATTTAATGGAAAATTCCCATGAGACGGCATAAGCCATATCTGTGTTAAAACAACCTCGATCAAACATGATCTATGGTGGCTGAGCTAAGTAGAGTGCTGGCTGTGATGCAGACATCCCGTTCATTCCCTGACCAGTAAGAGTTCACCCGGGCAACCATGATATGTGACAACTTCCGCTAAGTTGCCCTTATGTTTTATACCCTCATGATTTCCAGTTAAGTCTTAAAATATTCCAAATGGATGTGATAATTCATATCATGACAGCTTCTAGAATGTTCTACAGGATTTCTCTAACGGAAGTGGCTTAACCAAAGGGGATGTTACTTGACATGGCTGTACAAATCTTATTTTGTTGAAGATATTAAAAATTTGGAAAATTGGAACTAAATATATTGATTTACAAAGTGACTATGTTGAAATATAATAAAATAATTTTAGACATCTGATAATGGTTGACCACTAGCACTATATATCTAATACTCATAATTAATGTTCGGTAACTATTCCAGTATAAATTACATGCACACCATGTAAATAATATTGTATTTTGTTTTCTAATTGTTAATTGACTTCTTCCTTTTACCCATCCATTCAAATGAGCTGCTCTAGATCTCCTTTTGGCATGGGCAGTAAATTTTTATATACTTTATATAAAACCTATTTTAAACCAGTTAAAATCTTTTTCCCATGGGAAAGTTAAAATTCTAAAATGGTTAAAATGGCTAAAATCTTCAACACTCTTAAGCGTTTCACTCTTTAAACTATTAAAATTCAAAAGTTGGTAAGTAAAAGTTTTTACTTACCAACTAGCAAGTCTAGGTTTGGCTCTTGTTTAGAGTAAATTACCTGGATTACTTTTTTCCCCTTATTCTGTAAAGGCAAATGCTGGATAAGTTTAGGTGCCAACATGCTTCAAACCATTTGGGCTGTATCTCATTTAATTCATCCCAAAGTGCTAATTTTGAAGCTGTATATAAGACAGTGGGGAACATTAAAATGTTTAAAAGAAGAGAGATAAGTCAGAGATGTGATACCATTCTATTGTTTTTCCTTGTATATTTTTAGCTTAATAGCTCATTAATTGATCATTATGTACAGAAGAAAAACCTTATGACTTCTGACAAAGCTTCCAAATGCATTTTTCAATATTATTTTATTACAGGAGATGCACTTGAAGAATCCTTGGCAATTGTAGAGGGCTACAACTCATATTATGGATTCCCCAGAAATAAAAGTGGTTATTCAGGTAAAACAAATATGTAAAATATGTAAATCATGCTTTGGTAACTTTCTTTGTTCTTACAATAGAGACTAGGAATTGGCATATATTCCTCAACATCCACTAAGAAAACTATATGTATAACTATAAATTGAAAACCAGAATTAAGTTTTAAAATCTTTTAATGTGTCACAGATTACTGATGGAATTTTTAAGTCAGGAATGCTATTACTGTTTTCCTTTGTAGCTAATATAAACATACAAATATAGCATTGTATTAAGCTAAAAATATTTTAAAAATCTTTACATAACCATCACATAAGGATTAGGTGTCAAAGAAAATTAATATAAAAGTTTTAGGTTTTGTCTTTAAAATTTGTGTAAAATAATTCAATTGTTAGTGAAACCAAGGCACATAATTTCGGCCTTTTGATGCACTTCAGCATTTCCTCCTAATACATATAATATTTTGGAAAAGTTAAAGTAACTCCTTTTTTAACTGTGCGTTGTTACAAATATGCCTCAAAAGGTTTTCATAAACATTCTTTCATTAGTTTTGCATTTGTTTTCACCAGTGGTTGATGCATAGGAAAACAATGAATTGAAACTAAAGTATAAACATTCTTGCAGCTTTCTGTTTCAGAGAAAGCCATAAATATAATGAATATGTAATATATTCATTGCAGTCATATTGAGCACTAGATTTCTGTTCAGCTTGTAGAGGTCTCACCCAGCTTTTTTATCTCTGTATAATATATAATTATCATGGAAATAGTTATATACTACAGCATGATTATATTGATAAGAGTTGAATTATGTATAAAATGAAACAAAATATAGGAGCAGAGGAAGCAAAACAATATATGAACCAGCACAAAAACTTGCAAGGATACCGGACAGCTTTATAAAATGCTAAAAACTGATTTTTACGTCCCAGGAAAAGGAACTAATAGGTAGAGAAATTATTTTACTCTTTCTGGATTTGAAAACAGCCATTGATAATGTAACATGTGGAGAAGAATGAAAGGTGCTAAAGGTGAAGAAAGTACCTCAAAAACTTATCATTAAACCATGTATGAGAATGTAATGAGTAATAAGAGTAGATTGAACCTTTTCAAACATCTTTAAGGTGGAGAGGAGTCTAAATCAGAGAGATAGTCTGAGTGCACTACTGTTTGTAGCGTACATGGACAGTCTCCAAATCGTAAAAGATCAACCAACCAATGATGTGCTTTAATGTATGCCCATGATATACTGTTGATGGTGAATAAAAAGGATAAATTACAGAGGACAGTTATACAATGGGTAAAAACTAAGTTTAAAGGGGATAATACTGAATGTCGAAAAAAGTCAGGTAATGTAAGTGTAAGGACTAAAAAAGGTGAGATATATGCAATTGCAAATCACTTAAACAAACCAAGTTCATAATCCGTTTAGTGGAGAAGAAAGTTTGAAATAGAGTCCTTAAAACAAATTCTACTATCAGTTAAATATAATGCTCTTCAATGAGAAAGTCAGAAAAAAGGCAAAAGTACAATTGTATTGTGCAATGGTTGAACTCACATTATTATATGGAAGTGAAAGCTGGCCAGTAAAAGGCAAATCAATATCTAATAGCCATTCAAATGAATTGTTTACAGAAGATAGTTGAAAAGACCAGGCAAGATAATAGTTATAAATATGAGAATAAGGGAAGAGTTATGTCAGTCAGTAATAGATGACAGACTTTTTGTTGAACAGCTTAGTTGAGTTGATTCCATGCATTGTGGGGATGGAAGAATGAAGAACCCCACACCACTTTCAGGTAGCTAGACCTAAGAGGACGGATGAATAAGAGGAAGACTAATTGAGATGTTTTTGGATTTAACAGAAGAGCTATGAAGAAAGAAGTTCAAGATTATGACTGAGAAAGCTGGATAAGATTTATGCCGCCCTCCCTCCATGCTGTGAGGTATAATGAATGTTGGAAGAAAGAAAAAAAAGAAGAACCATCTCATGTTTACTTAAATACTTAGTTTATAAAAGATTGTTTAAAAATTCATATGATTTACCAACTAGTTTGTTGTAGACTTTTTACAAGTGTAAATATGTATAAAAATATGTCACTTAGATGCCAGTATTATACATTTAAAAATGTTAGAATCTTGACAATTCGTCAAGCATCAGAATTGTCTCAGACTGACAAAATATGATGCAATTAAGGCAAGAAAGCATGGCATATATGATTATAAGATATAGTATTTGAGCAGGAGATGGCATACCTACAGGTACTTTTTAGTGCTTCCAAACTGAAAACTTACATATGCGGTAAAACATTTTCTCATACTGATCTTGCAAAAAGCTGTACAATCATATAAGGTCACTGTAACAGAGAATAAAAGGAAAATGCAGCCAAATAGGAATTTTACAACAAAAATATGATTTCATTTATGCTATTCAGGAAAAGTTATAGGAGGGAGACTAGTATATGATTTGCCCAAATGATTTTTTTTTTTTTTCCCTTTCCTGTAATGATTTATTGGTTGGAATATATGAACATACATGAACTAAGAGTGATACGTAGGTGACATCTGTTACACATAGTCACTTGTCTATTCAAGTAAGTGTCCCAGCATGTCCATGGTTCTCTGCAGAACCAATCTTCAAAGAAAGGCACTCCTCTCTGCTTGGTAATGCAGCAGATGCTCCATGCAAGCACCCATTTTCCAGGCCTTCTGCTCATAAAACTGCTTGGGAACCCACTGCTAGTAAACATTGTGCTAAGTAGAAATGCTAATTGAAACTTGTATAGTGAAGCTAATCATATAATTAAGATCATTATATGATTGAGTCAAACTATATACACTCTTATTGCTCCACTTGTTTATAATATGTAGTACTGGTTTTACAAACCCTTTGTTCGCATCATCAGCTAACTATTGACAAAGGGTTCGTGAAACAAGTCTACATATTATAAACAAATATGTTTATAACAAGTAAGTGGAGCAATAATAATGTGTAGTTTGACTCAGTCATACAGTGATCTTAATTATGTGATTAGCTTCTCTGTACAACTTCCAGTTGAACTACTAAGTTAATAAATAGCCTTCAAGCCTGCAAGGAAAAGACTTGGAAGGTCATCAGAGCCCTCCCAAGGGATCCACTAAGCATTGTAATATTGTTAACAACATTTTTTCATAAATATATAAATACAAGAATTAAATAAATTTAAATATGCAAACTACAAGGAAACAAAAGGCGATACAAATTTATTATGTGTATTATAGTAAAATAAATTTAGATTCAAATTGAAGTTCTGGAGGGAGCTTTCAAATAAATAAATAGAAAATATGAACCAGTAGAACACTGATATGTATCATCATAGTTTCCCTGGCAACAGCACACATCTTTCAGCAGTAGACTGCATAGACTTTCCTGATCTATCAAAGAAGGCCATTAAAGCATAGATCCTTCCATAACAACTTACTTGTGTGAAAAAGCATTCTCTGCAATTATTTATTAAGCATAGAAACCATTTGGAAACTATAGAATCATAACTCAGGACAGAAATTTCTCCTATTATGGCTTCTAAGTGAAACCAACATAATCCCTCTCATTCAGAAATGAAAATTAAGTAATGTTGTGCCATTATATATTATTAATATTGATTCATGTGCTTTTTAATTTAATATTATTATGACTATTACTATTGTATAAGGATACACTACACTGAAAAGGAAAATATTGAAAAAACTGTATTTATTTGTTTGTATTTTTGAAATTATTTTCTAATGATGAACAATTTTAAAAATATATAGAATACAAATTTAGGGTTTTAAACTTTAAGTTAAATCACAACAGCAGGAGATTTTTAAAAGAGTATGTGGTCAAGAAAATTTGGAGAACAACTGCTCTAGTTCATTTTTTTTAAGTGTCCAATGCCTGTTTTCACCACTGAGGCATTACAGGCAGTAGACCCTGATGATGCATGCAGTGAAATTATAACCTGGGAAATAAATTTTTTGAAAAGAAAGTGTTCTAAGTCAAAATTTAGGATGCCTCCTACAACATTTGCTCTTGATGAGGACTGAGGAAATCCTGGGGAATGCCACAGTCAGAAAGGACAGTACTGGCAGGAATCAAATTCCATACCTCCCTTTCACGAGTTCATGCCTTAATTGGCCACCCATGTTAGTGGAGGACTCTTGTCACAAATGCTTTAAACAATAGACATCTTGAAATACTGTGAGCAATAATAGTGAAAATTAATTATTTGCTGAAACAAGATTTAATTTAGGTGCAAAACATTTAATGTAATGTGGGAAGCTGTCACTGTGTAAAGGTCTTCAAAGAAGGTGTAAATACAGAATTTTTCAAAAAGTTTAATCCAGGTCTTTCTGATTACAAACCAAAGGGCATGGTCAGATTCTGTAATCAAAATAATAGTGAAAATGAATTATTTGCTGGAGTAAGGTTTAATTGAGGTGCAAAACAGTTAATGTAATGTGGGAAGCTGTCACTGTGTAAAGGTCCTCAAAGAAGGTGTAAATACAGAATTTTTCAAAAAGCTTAATGCAGGTCTTTCTGATTACAAACCAAAGAACATGGTCAGATTCTGTAATCAGAATAAATTGAGAAAATTATTATTTTCTTAAAGCAACAAATCAAAGATATCACCAAAATTGATTAAAAGTAATAAAAAAATTATAATTTATTTGTAATTTCTAGAAAATTTTAGCCTTATATAAATAAAAAGTATGCAAATTATATCTAATCTGTCGTCTAACACACTCTTATGCTTCACTTACTTTTAAATATGGTGGGATCAGTTTCGAAGAGACATCCTCTCCATCTTCAACCAACTTGATGACCTTGTGAGTTCCAACAGAATTTTTTAAAAATTTCTTATTTTTCAAAAGTTCTTAAATATAAAAATTATGTATTTAGCATTTTTTGATTCTTGATCCATTTTGGCAGAGAAATGAACTTAGATAATTACCTTCCTTTGAAATATATTTTGTTGCACCATATGATTTTGTGTAAAAGACATTCAAAGGATAATAACTGGATTTGTAACAAAATTTGTTGTATATCCTCTTGCTATGTAAAGGTTATTGCTCCTCTAAAATATTCTAATTAAGGCATGGGCTCATTTAAATCAATATCTTTTAAAAATCATTTTAAAAAATATATATGGAACTAACACAGTGAAGCCAAGTCATATGAATAAATTCATGTGATATTTGGAACCGGTTTTGAAGGTCTTTGTCTTCATCTTCGAAACCGGTTTCAAATATCACACAAGTAAGTGAAGCAATAAGAGTGTTTCACTAATAAATAATAATAAATTGAACCATCTGCACTACAAATGTTATGTACATTCCTCCATATATTTTAAGGAAATCTGCTACAGCAGTGACAAGTTTGGTAGTATTCAGAATTAACCCAGATAAGGATGAATATTTTGTTTAACTGTATCTTAATATTTAGTAAAACACTCTTAACACATGTAATAAAACACATTGTAGTTGGTTTCATTCTTTCAGCTCATTGGGTTTTAACTGGAAGGACATCAAATCTGCACATATGCACTGTAGGTACATGCATAACTGGCAGTTATAATGTGCTCATTGTTTTGTGAGAAACAATGAAACAAGAAAAATGAAGTGGTACACAAATGTTATGCACTATGAAGTAACCATTTCATACATTGCCAGCAGTGAAGTTGCTTCTTCTTTTCTCTAACTGTAAGTCTCTGATATAGTGCTTTAGCTTATCATATCTGGAATCTATCTTGGAATTTTTATGGTCTTTCCTATTGTGTAATTATATGATGATTCAATTGCAGAATGGCAGCAGCAAATGTTAGTGGGATACCAAGTGGCCCATTTTACCTCCCATGTTGTCAATAGAATAATGGTGCAGTACCACTTTTCACCTCGATAGGCACTCAATAGAGTGAAATATTTTAATCTGCTCATTCGATACCACACATATTTTTATTACAGTTATGAATAATCCTTGGTTGATGAATTGTTATTATTTTTCTGCTGCTGTACTAGTATGATACCTGGACTAGTTGGCTGTATGATGTCAAAATTGGTTGTCATAATAATGACACAATTTTAATTTTGCATAGCTACTAATATCATATCCAGTTTGGTGGATCTGAAGTCCAATGTCCCTCTGGGTTTCTTTTTCATTTTATCTCTTTTCAATATTTTTCAATCTATGTTTTTTCTGTTGGTCTTTATGGTTACATTGACCTGAATAAATGGCATATTAATCAAACACTTAGCTAAATATACAGTGTCTAGTTTTATGTTTATATTTCTGTACTTCATGTGGACAGGATTAAAAAATGTAATTGTCTTTATTATTTTTATACAAAACATATTTGTAATTCATTTAAAGGAAATTTGCATATGAATAAAGAAACTTCTTGTACCATATGGGACTCAGCTCTGTGTGTTTGCTGGGTGCAGGGAAGGCAGTGAAGTAGGGAGAACTGGTAAATTGTTACAATGCTTGTTTAGCAGAAATGATCACATTGCAATGTGATTATCCCTTGCACAGTTCTCCAGTGGTGGTCCTGTTGCTTCTGAGCATTCTGCTGTGAGTTAAGGTGCTAGTTTTACATATTATGGCCGAGGGTACTTCAGAGAAGAGCATTCATAAATGAAGTCTTGTGGTCCATAGTGAGAGTCGTCAGTTGGTTTGGAATATCACAGAAAAATGTGATGAGGAATCTAGGCAGAAACCCTTAAGTTTTCCACTGAAGTAGGCAATAAGGAGGGCAGTAGACTGCTGTAGAAAATCATAAAATTTCATTCTAATGGTTCAAAAATAGGAAAAACAACTTCAGGAACAAAGTGGAGGTTCCATTGTTTTTTCAATGCTGGAAAAGAAAAGAAATACATGGAAAGATAATCAAAAACATGTGAATGAGTTTGATAAGTGTTTTATTGGAATGTTATTCATGAATTCTACAAAACTCAAAAAGTAATTCCAACAGAAAAGAAACTCTTGCCATTGTAAAGAAGAGGATACATTTTCCTAGGGTACAAAATCTTTGGTAAGGGTTTTAAAAAAACCATTGGCTTAAGTGGAAAAAATGTATAGGTAGAAGCAAATGAAAAATTTTAATTGCAAAGCTCGAGATTGTGCATTGACACCACGAGTACCTTGCAAACATTAAAATTTTGCAGGGATCTCACAGAAACTTCATTTATTTAAATAAAACATGACTGGACAGCAATATAACAGTCAAGAAGTGTTGACAGTCTGAAAATGTTTTTGTGGTAACAAAAATTACATTGCACGGTTTTTTTTTTTCTCTCCCCTTTCCATGCTGGAGGCAAGAAGAGATTTGTGGATAGAGGGAAACTTCCATATTAGGCAGGTAGCACCAGTGGAGACTACCATGAACCATCACTATTTTGAGAAATGGTTGAAAGAAATGCTTATTTCAAATCTCGCACCTTTGGTTATAATTTTGGACAATGCTCTGTATCACGCAGGCTTTCTGAAAAGTATCATATCAAATATTCTGTGAAGAAAGAAATCGGGCATTTCTTGCAGAAACAATCCGCAGTTAACATCATTGAAAAAATGAAGAAGGGAAATATAACACCATTGAAGAAATGAAGAAGGAAAATATGCACCTAGTTGAAGTTCATTGCCCAAAGATAAAGGACTTCAGAATAGAGAAAATTCTGATGAGTTTAGGGCATGTATCAGTAAGGCTTCCACCATACATGTGCGATCTAAACCCTATTGATTTTGCTTGGGCTCAGATATAAGGTCATGTGAAGAGCCAGAACACTGATGGGAAACTAAGTTAGCAGAGACTGGAAGAGCATATATAGGAGGCCATCAAAGCAGTAGCGAAAGAATTTTGTAAGAAAGTGGAGGAAACAGAAGCAGAATATTGGGAAAACAGCGGAATTCTATCAGATGTTAGATATGACATTATTGTGAATCAGATGATAATAGTCCCACCAGTGATAGTGTAGTTCTACCAGTGAAAGTGATAGTGACATCAATGAATATATTGTGACAGTGATGAAGAGGAACAACTTGTTCAGCTGCTATGGTTTGTAAGTGAATAGCAATAAATATCATCAACCATCATCACTTTAGAATATCAAACATTTTTTGCTTATATAACCTAACATAAAATTTATCAAAGAAATATTAGTCTTGCATGTTTCTGTATATTTTTTCTTCTATTAAATGCTTTGAATTCCAATTAAATATGCACCATAGTAAAAATGCTTTGGATTCAAATGATGTAGCATACTGCATGATTAGAAAAATAGCACTATTCAAATGGTTTGTCATTTAATCACACTATATATTATTCTATGCATTCACTGGAACCTCAGATATGCGACTGTTTCATGGCCATATACCTTCCCTTCCCCTTTCTAATATCATTCTTACTTAACGTAAATGTAGCCGCATTTCTAACAGCCACACAGAGCTTGTACCCTTATAGTATGCTGTACTATGTATATATACACACACACAGAAAATATGTGATTCTGACTAGGAAAACTTAAAAACAGATATAGTTGTTTTTTACCCACGAAGAAGCTCAGAAAAAAGAAGAATTTATGCTGTTATCTGTAAGCTAAAAAGAAATCTCACAAGCATACATTTTTACTTTTGGTTCATTCACAAGAAAACTTTCTTGATGCACAAGTAGTTTGTTATCTTTGTGATTGTTGTACTCTCTGTATGAAAATTAAATCATTCTCAAGTTCATGAAGATAGTGTAGCCGATGCTCACTTCAAAGATTTTCAAGTCCATATTTAGTTTCTTTGTCAAAAGTGTGTTAAATGCCATGAAACTAGTGAAAATCTACATTTAGTTCAACTAATGGCAGTAGGTCTGATTTTAATTTCAAACGAAATAGGGAAAACACTACACACCTGTAATTCTCATGCAGTGAATATGTATTTTTAACTATACGAGTATGTTACAATCTACCTTGAAGGCTGAATGAACAAAGAACAAATGCATGCTAAAAACTTATAACTTTGTTACATTCCATTCCTCCATATTCCATTTCATTTTTATGTTTAATATATTAGCTGTTTTAATCTTAATTAGCTAGTGAGTTGATTTAGTACTCTTATGCTCCACTTGCCATTGAATTATACAGAACGTGTTTCACAGGCTTTTGCCTGCATCATCAGCTGTGAGTTGACTGCCAGATTTGTTATTGGTTGGATGGACTTGGTGTAGCTCTCATGGACATTTTATGAACTTTTGGATTAATTTGTCTTCTGTTGGGATCTTGAAGTTCATAACCTTATCTTCTTGAAGTGCTAAATAAAAATGATACTAGCCCACCCTTATTTCCTTGTTAATATTGGATTGTGCTCTAAATAGTGTACATCAAGTTAAAATCCAGCAGTAGTTTAATTGATGATATAATTTAGGCAGAAATTGAATTAAACATCGACCCCATGCTGTTCTAAATTCCATGGAATGAATTTGTTTCTGTATATGAGGTTACTCCTAGCAAGTTTGCTGTAAGGCATTGGTATAAGTTTCTTTTGTGATTGTAAGATACAGAGATTTGCTGTTCGATCCCAACACATCATCAATTATTTTATTTCAACTATTTTCTTTGCATTTCATGTCATGCACAAAATATTAAATTTCTATTACTTATAGACTGTCATTCAAAATATCCATTGTAAAACTCCATTGCAGTCAAGCAGCATTCTTCATCCTCATGGTTGTGAATAACAGACAACAGATAAGTGGGGTGCAATCATGGACATGCTTAACAAGGCAAAAATGCCTTGTTGATTGCCAGGGAACTGGTTGCTACGAAAGAATGGTGAAGAAATAGTTACATAAACACCAGAAGGAAATTAAATGGGTGAAATTAGACTGCGATTGGGCAGACTTGGGTAACAACAGCTGCCAAAACAGTGCTTTGGTGGGAAATTTAAGGAACCACCCTGTAAGACACAGGTCTTTCTAGATAAGCTGTGGAGTATAGTAGGTCAAATGAATGCATACAGCAAAGATTAAAGGAAGCTGGTTTTAACTGCCATTGCCCTGCCACCACAGTCCTAAATATGCATGCACACAAGGTGAGAAGGATAATGGGCATTTTGAATATTTACCTTCCTCAAGCATAAAGTGTTTACTGAGGCACCACAGGCAGTGGACACTTATATGACACCTGGGATGGAATGATAAATTGGGAAAGGATATTTTTTAAGGAAGAAAGCGTTCCAGGCCTAAATTTAGGATACTTCCCTGGCATTTGCCGGTTATGATGACTGGGAAAAACCTGGAAAAAACCTCAGTCAGGGAGGACGGTCCTGGCGGGATTCGAACCCCAGACCTCCTGCTCATGTGTCTACGCCTTAACGACCTCAGCCACCTGTGGCAGTGAAAGCATATTAATATCTGGTAAAGTAGAATAATGGGAAGGTATTTCTATCTGACCAACTAGGAAGCCTATGCCTGTTTAGGCCATGCGGATTATGAGCCTCAGCTTGTAGTTGGAGCTGAGCATTTGAGAAGAATTTCAGCACACTTTTGGTTCTACATGATAGCATCAGTTGAGGGAAACTAATGCAAGTACCAGAATGAATGATGTGTGCAGCCTATGTCCAGGTGTTATGGAGAAGTTTCCCAGAACAAGAGGAATACATATTTATGCATGATAATGGTGGTGCATATACCTCCAATATGACCCAAGATTGACTAGAAAGACCTAGAAATGTTCGGGCCAACAAGGCTCTGCTGACCTGAACCTAACTCAATTGTGTGGGCCTTCATAGTTCAGGAATGGGAAGAAATGCAAGCAGACAGGGAACAAGAGAATCTGGTAGCCCATTAAATGGAGTTATGGCTGCATTATCAGCATAACCAAACCACTGTCCTGCACTTGTTGCAAACATGTAGGAAATGTTATTGCATCTGGAAGGTCCATAAAGCATTTTTATTTTTTTATTTTCATTTAATTTTTTAAATAATGAAAAGAGTTTCATGTTTATTTCTTTAATGTTTTTTCATGAAAATACATAATTTTTAGAAAGATATTCTAAATTGTTTTATTTGTTAATATGCTATTGTAACTTGAGCTATATCAATCAGTTTGCATTAGCATTTTAAGACTATCTTCATTTATCTTATAAATAATTTTATTGGCACTATTTAATGAAGGTTTTGCTTCATTTCATTCTTATAATTTTACTAAGGAATATTATCACACCTGGAAAATATACTTTTAGTTCTTTTCTAATAAAGTTTCTTGTTTTTTTTAGTTATTAGTGTTTGGTACTTGAACAGGATTCATTCATTTGTAATTTAAATGCTTGGTTTTTGAAGCACAACACTAAAATACCTAAGAATCTGACATACCTAGAACAGCAGAAAGGAATCATTATGACTCCCACCTTATAAACTGACCAAACTTTATTATTTTATTTATTAACAACTTTATTTGAATTTACAGATGCTTTCAGAACAATAAACAAATAGTTATTAAATTATGCTTAAACATTTAACTTGAAAAAGTTGTATATTATTTTTAATCTGAAAATTTGACTTTCACTTTCCAGTTCATGACTGTATTACATCTCCTAGTGTTTCAATAAAGTACATTTATTTGAAGAATTATAACATGTTTTTCTGAACACACATACACATTTTGAACAGATGATCTGTACCTTTTGTGCACATTTTGACACACAGTTTTGTGGTACTGTTCGCAAAAATACTGTCATGGCTGGCCGAGATTGTTAAGGCATGAAGTCATGAGCTGGAGATCTGGGGTTTGATTCGCACCAGAACCATTCTCCCTGACTGAAGTTTTTTCCAGGTTTTCCTCAGTCCTCATAAATGGCACATGCAGGAGAGGTGTCCTAAACTTAGACCTGAAACATTTCCTTCCTTAAAAAATATCATTTCCCAAATTTTATCATTTCATCTCATATATCGTCGGTCCTGGTGGTGTAGTGGTTACCATACAGACCTCCTAAACCCAAGATCGCGGGTTCGAACCCGGCCAGGACCGATGTAAGTATGGCTCCCTTCGGAAGGGAAGTAAAGCCGTGGGTCCCGTGTCGTACATTTACGGCACGAAAAAGAACCTCAAGCCTGAAAGAGAGGCCTCTAAGCAAAATTTGTCGGCCGTTTCATGCCCTGAGTTGAATGGGACGCTGATGACCTGGGATGTTAAAGAGCGTCCATAAATAAATCAATCAAAAAAAAAAATCTCATATATCATCAGTGTCTGTGTTAAACACTATTCAAAAAAAAAAAACTTGCAAAAATCACATGTGTTGTTTCCTTTTCACAGACTGATTTGGCATTACTTTTGCTTTTTGGAAGGCCTATGCCGTTCATCCTCTTCCTCTTGTTGCTCTTCTTCTTGTGCCTCCCCCCTTTCTGTTTATTCACCAGCTGAAGGATGAGCTTATTGCTTTTCATCTTTTCTTTTCATTTTTTACGTCATTGTAGAGGACTCAAGCCTTAATTGTTGCAATGTTCAGGATATTGTAGAAAACATGCATTGGCCATCTTTTACATGCTGCTTTAGTTGAATATTTATGAGCCATCTGGTCAATGACATATACCCCATATTTGGTTTTTGTGAAAGGTTTTATCGCATATTTTATATATATATATATATATATATATATACACTGTGTGTCCCAGAGTTCAATCTCACAAATTGCAAGGAATATCAAGGGTCCTAGGTAAGCATTTTGTGATAGGAATCTTATAGTCTGTGGTTTTTAAATTCCATGCAATAACAAAATCTGTCAATGGTCAGCATGACATCGATTTAACCTCCACAGGAAGTGGGAAAAAAGACAGATACCTTATTTGCTCAAGTTACTGTCCTTTAATGGCACTGTGGTTAAAGGCACACTAGATATGTCGCATAAGATATCGATGATGGTGGAGTAGGGTCCTTAACTTTTTTTTAACTGTTTCTCATGTTGTAGGTACCATTTTATTTGTTTCATTGTTCAGAATTGCTTTGTCATTCTAATGAACTAAGCAAAATACATTACATTAGATAAATTACAATGTGTTTAGTGCTAAGACTATGAATTACAAAGTAACACAAAACTTGCAAGAGTAAAGCCATTACCATAGTGTTTATCACCTTGATCTGTGATGTGCATATAGTATTATACATGCAGGTACATTTCAAAATGTACAAGATGTTTCCTCCACTCTAGCAAATGGTGCTAGACATAGTAAGTAATCTGTTCTTGTGGTATAGTGGTAATCATATTTACCTCCGAAACCCAAAATAGCTGGTTCAATCCTGGCCAAGATCGATGGATTTTTTTCGGGGTTAAAAATTCTAAGTATGGCTTCCTTCAGAAGGAAAGTATAGCTGTTGATCCCATTTTGTAGATTTATGGCATGTAAAAGAACCTCAATCCTGAAAGAAGAGGCCTCTGAGCAAAATTTATTGGTCATTTCACGCCCTGAATTAAATGCAATGCTGATGATCTGAGATGTTAAAAAGCATATGCAAATAAACTAAAATCAACATAGTATTTACTTAAAATAAAAAGTAAACAGCTTTCTCCAGAGTAAAGGAAAAATTTACCTAAATGAAACCATGTACCTAAGAAAAATTAAGTAAATTGCATTCTAGCTTTTCACTGGTGCGTGAAAACCAAATAAACAAAAGTTGGAGTATTACGAAGAAAAATGTATCACAAGTGCAAAAAATAAAACATAGATCACTAGAGATATTGTGCAACCTCCCTACAAAGTGTGCCTGGAAAGAAATGATCCTCGCACCCTCTCAGAAAGATCTGTAGTGTTACGAACCTCATCACCAGCAGCCAAAACCCATGCTAGTAACTGCTCATCAGTGTCAACTGATGATGCATACAAGAGGTTCTTAAGATGCCCCCATTAAAAATCTAGGTGACTGAGGTCTGGAGAACACGGTGGCCAATTTACAGTGCCATCTCTTCCATTTCATTGCCCAGGAAGCAAAGCATTGAGATAACTCGTACTTCCATGCTGAAATGGGAAGAAATTCCATCGTCCTGCAACCACATCTGACATCGTATGTTCAGAGGGATGTATTCCAAAAACACGGGCAAAATGTAGGTGAGGAACTGAAGATACATATGCTCATTTAACCGTGTAGGAAGTAGACAAGGTCCATAGGATTGTACTTTGATTGGACACGATGCCTGTCTACACTTGATTCTGAATCTGTGCTAATAACCAGCCTCCATAATTGCATGCAGCTGCTCATACTCTCATACATGATGGTTCCTATGGTTTAGAATTAGCCCACCTTTTGTAAACATGGTCTCGTCGGTGAAGAGGACTGAGGAGGAGAAGAAGTCAGGCTATTCATTCTGTCACTCCAAGACCCACCTGCAGAATTATAGTCTGGGACCAAAGTCTGCTGGCCCTAATCCCTGCACCTTAAGCAGATGATAAGGATAGAGTCCTTCTTGTAGGACCCGATGCACGCTAGACTTGTTCATATTCATGGCCCTGGCAATTGCTTAGGTGATGGTGGAAGGTTCAGCCCAAACCCTACTAAGTACCATCTTCATCAAAGGCTGGAGTGCAATGCCTTTGGTTTTTCTGCAAACACCGATGGACATTTTGCAATGTTGAGTGGTAAAAATTATGTCTGCCTGGAAATCTACCCTGTTGCTGTGTAGCTAAAGATGCATGCCTTTCTGCTTCCCCACAAATCAAATGCATATCATCAACCTCGCCAAATGTCAATGCATTAGCCATGTTTCAAAACAACTTTAAACAGTCTGTTGCATTTGATACACAGAGCAGAAAATTGTCCACTAACCACTCAGGTGCAACATTCTAGGTACTTCCTGCATGCGCAATTAACTTTGTAGCACTACTGAATTGCTATCCGTGACGTGCACACTATTGCAGAATGAACAATTTTACTGAAGTAGCAAAGCCAGTAATATGCAACTTCCCGTGTACTGTGTATTAACATACCTTTTTCCAAATACTTGGGCAAGAAGTGAGCATTCTGAATGAAAATCTAATTCATGCACTTACATTATATTGACTTATCAGCTCGGATATCCAATTTCGAAAAAGCGTCTTAACTTTAAAAGTTACAAAAGGGATCATAAGTTTCCCATTTCAAAACGTTTATGTAGGACCCCTCCACAGTGCTTGAAATTTTATGTGGTTGAATTCTGGGACACCTTGTATATCACATATATACTAATATATATAATATTGTAAATATTTATTCTAGATTATATTGTTTAATTAATAATATTTATATTATGTTATATCTTAATATTATGTAATATAATTTTTTGATAATAAATTTTTATATGGTGATTCTGTGGTGTAACTCACTGCTTGCAGAAAAGAGTTTCGATGATGAAATAGCAAAATGTAACAAAAGATGAGCATGGCAGGTAAACTTTGGGTCCTTTTAATGACCATGCTGCGAGCAGAGGATAGTCATGATTTTAAATTTGGTCGGGTCAAGATGCTGAGATTTCGCGCCTTATGACATAATTTAGTCTGAGCCAAGAATATTTTGAACGTTTAAAATAAAAACTGGAGGTGATTTTTCACTTGTGCATATAAGGAGGCAATTCGCCTCATTTCTACTCTTCGACTCTAGTTTTACATATCATAATTAGAGGGCTGGTGACATGAACACAAGAACAGGTTCTGACAGTCCTAAGATCAAATTCAGATTCTAATTACTATATCTGTCCCAAGGTAATTTTATGAAGATTGGATATAGGTCAAGATCACTACACCAAACCCGGGGTTATTTTCAGAAACATGTGCTAAAGTAAACAGTTTATTTACTATCAATAAACTGTAGTGTAAATATTTATGCCATGTAATATTTTAATGGAAAGCATCCTCCCCCAGTTTTTTTGAGTGGGGCTCATTGAAACACAGCAAATGACTTAAGAGAATGCCTTTATTCCAGTCTAAATCTGCTACCCATTCACACAATAGCCAGCATCAAAATGAACAAATTCAGCCATTATCAAATCCACTGGCAGATGATTTAATAGGATGCTCAGTGTGTAACACATTGTGAGCAAATATTTGTATATAATTTGACATATATATTGTGAATACTTTTCTTTGTTTCATTAGATTTCATTAGACAAATTCATTAGATTTGTTGCTCACAGAAAAATGGCATATTGCATTATTTTCTTGTTCATATGCAATGGAAAGCCACAAGGAGAAAAAAGTTTACATTTTGTTACAATAAAAAAGGCTGGACATGGAATAAATCTTTATTGATCTTACCATTTATTAGAAGTTTTAAGATGTAACTCATAACATATAGAGTTCATGCTTAGAAACAAAGAAAATATAATTTTTATTCTAATACCGTAATCATTGCAACGATTGCCCATTTGCACGACTCTTTTCAAATTGTTCACATTTGCTTTTGCTTTGAACCTAATAACATGAAAATAACTTAGCTGTTGAATTTAAAATTTGTGTTTATGTGTTTTAGGTGTGGCAACGTACTGTAGGAATAATTTTTCACCTTTTAAAGCTGAAGAAGGCTTATCTGGAATATTTTCCAAAGAAGCAAAAGACAATGTTGGATGCTACTGCAATATAAACTCAAAGTTTTCAAAAGCTCAACTAAGAGAGATAGATTCTGAAGGGAGGGCTATTATAACACAACATAAATTTACTGTAAGTATTAAAAACATAATTTATACAAGATTGAGCATCACAAATTTGTCAGTATAAATTATATAGGAACAGGTGAATATGGACTTGTATGACCTGTTCATTTCATATGATACTGTCATGCATATAGGTGCATCACTTTTGTGCTAGTCTCACTTAAGATTTTACTTTTGCACTTTCTTTTCTGCTGAATCCACTCCATGTTGTTCTATCACAATTTTGCTGATACCTAATTCATTAATTAACAAGAATATATAGATTTTAAATACCAAAGTACTGTTAAGTTCTGTGAAGCATCAGAAAAATGTAATGCACAATTCAGTTATTCTGTAATAAGTCTTGCATCTCTAGATTTGATCTCTCTCTCTCTCTCTCTCTCTCTCTCTCTCTCTCTCTCGTGTTATGCTTACCTGCCAAAGAAAGAGGAGTTTATTTACCAGATAGCTGATATCTCCATCTGTATTATAATAGTGAGGTAAGAAATGACATACTAAGTGCAATGGCTCAGGAAATGACACTTGGAACTCATATTCAGCAGGTCTCAGGTTCAAATCTCTTGGGACTAGCTATCCTGACCTTGGCTTTTTCATAGTTTCTCCTGATTGCTTAGGCGAATGCTCATGGATCTTTGCTCTCCACAAGTTTTCCATTCTGCTCATTCCATTTCATTGAGTTTGCAAATAGGTTGATGCTGTGTGTGCATGATCATGGCTTGCACTTAGGAAAGGTTTTTGCCCTGATATCTAGTATGGAAGTAACTCTTCTGTGGGTCTTTAAGTCCTTGGAGGGGGCTCCACAGGCCTCAATGAATGAATGAATAGTGTTTAATGCCCATTTTTGCTACAGAGGCACCACAGGCGATGGACACTGGTGATACATGAAATGAAATTATATATTGGGAAAGGATTTTTATTTTTAAGGAAGGAAACATTCCAGGCCTAAGTTTAGGGTACCTCCCCGGCATTTGCCATTTATGAGGACTGAGGAAAACCTGGAAAAAACCTCAGTCAGGGAGTACGGTCCTGGCAGGATTCAAACCCCAGACCTCCCGCTCACGAGTCTGCGATTTAACGACCTCAGCCACCTGTGGCAGTCACAGGCCTCAAGGTGTTGTTAGAAACTTTGTCTATGTCACTATCTCATTGCACCTGGCCTCTTAGTATCTTCCTGACCT
Source organism: Metallyticus violacea (assembly GCA_030762175.1). Taxonomy (NCBI): domain Eukaryota; kingdom Metazoa; phylum Arthropoda; class Insecta; order Mantodea; family Metallyticidae; genus Metallyticus; species Metallyticus violacea. The sequence goes on along the minus strand of CM060846.1, from coordinate 216,268,737 downwards.
ATCCATTCCTCTCGGAGGTGTCCCTATTGAGGGCTTTATTAACACCAGAATATTTAATGGTGTAGGAGCATTTTAAGCCAAACTGAAATTGTGGAAGAAACAACTTTAAGAAAGAGAGGTATTTGGCAAGATGCCTAATATTCCAGATTATATATGGCTCTTGAGATTTTCTTTTTATAACATGCTTGGGAAATCTACAAATGACAAAGTGGAGGAAATTACTCTGCCACTGCTGGAAATGAAACCTGAGCCCCTAGTAAAGCATTTTGTCATCTGTTTTCTGTACAAAGCATTTCACTTTAAGGAATTTTTTTTATATAACATTTATCTGTCTTACTGAGAGTGCCCTTCAAAATTATAGTCATTTCTATGGTACTGCTATATATCTTATGCACTTTAAGTATTTGTATGCAAAATATGCTTGTCCGTGTTTAGACTAACCATATAATTTAACACATTTTGAAATATGATTATCATTACTTCAAATACACTCCCCAAAAAAAATCTGGCTGATATATGTAGCAGTTTCCACTTCGACTTGAAATCTTTTTGCCTGAAGGCAAGCAGCATTCAATATTGCTGCACTGCTTATCAAAACTATTACTTTCACATCTCAGCTTGCCTTGTGTATCATATCATAAGATGGGGCTGGGAAATTACATATAATTTTCTACTACGAAGAAGCAGAATTCCATTTAAAGTGAAAGAAAAATGAAGCTCTTAGTTTCCAGTAAGTGCATGTTGGTTACAGTTCACATCCTCTTTCCTTAAGTATAATGCAAAATGGCAGGTCTATCAGCAATGCTCATATGTTATTAACTAAAAACCCCAACTTGCTTTATGGTCTATAAGGAAAGGAGTGAAAAGTTCAAATAAATAATAATTACAAATCAATTCACAGTAAACCAGTAATGTAATTTTATCTTCCTATTGTGACCGCCACGGGTGGCCGAGGTCGTTCAGGTGCAGACTCGTGAGCTGGAGGTCTGGGGTTCAAATCCCACCAGGACCATTCAAATATTCTTAAAGATTTTAATATCAGGTTTGCACCAGTCAACTGATTAAAACCTACTGATAGATAATGTTAATGACAGTAAACCACAAGAGAAAAAAGCAGGTATTTACAAAATAAATTGTGCAGAATGTGAAAAAAATCTACATTAGAAAAACAGAGTAATATAGGCACATGGTTAAAGGAACATAAAGTACAAGCAAACAGAGAAATCAGCAGTAGCATATAATTTTTGAACAGAAAATCAGGACATAGTGAATAAAACAAAATTATTAAAATCAGTACAAAGACCAACAGAATTAGCAACTTGGGAGAAAATCTGCATCTACAAACACAAAGACAGTCTAATGAACTTCCACATTGCCAGGGATGAAAACATAAACTACAAGTTTATCACACTGCCACCAGAGCAGAATACACATTCCCACAGCTTAACGAATTATCAGACAGTTGACTTTAGCTTACCTGATGATCAGAACACAATGTTCTGGAAACTGGTTCTATATAATATGACAAGTAAGTGAAGCATTAAAAGTGTGTAGTTCAACTAAATCATACAATATCAATTATATGATTGACTTCACTGTGCTAGTTCCAATTAACATTTTAATTATACAAATTTTGTTGCACCTTTTTGCATCTTTTCTTGAGATTAGCATAACCTCAAGAAAATTAGCATTTTATTAGCATTTTATTCTCTTTGATATTTCAGCATTGTTTCTTAAACCTATTCTCTCATGTTTAAGTTAAAAAGTTGGAAGAAAAAAAAATTATTTTCACCCTTCTTGAGCAGCTACATAAAATCCTATATTCTCATTTTATACAGTAGAATGGAAACTATAAAATGGTATATTTATAAATTTGCAACCCCAATAGTTTCCAAATTAATTATAGCAAAACCTACAAAAGAAACCTAATTTCAATTAGTCATTCACCAGAACCACAATTCTCTGTGCGGTCTGCACACATTTTATATAAATAAGATTCTAATCTCTAGTTGCTCTACTTTATTTGTTGCATTTCCAGTCCAAAAGGCAAAGTTTATGCTCTTTCAGAAGAATTCAATAGACAATTCATCAAAATTGATGGTCTAATTCTTTGATGTGCCATCTGTGATGTAATTACTCTGATTGATGAGAAGCATAAAAGAGTTAGAATAAACTAGCACATCCAGTATGGCAAGCATGCAAAAATATTGAACTCCACACTTCACAACAATAGTTAACTCCCTTGGTATGTGGCTTCACTTCAGGGTTTGAAAAGCAGGAGCCATTATGCCAGTTCTCTGCAGTTCTTACAATGGCATTAGTTTAGTCAGGAATCCCAGTTCACTAGTTCAATAATCCTGCATTCAAATCATTTCTCAAAAAGTATATGCACAGGACAGTACAGAATGAGAGAACATTTAGATGAAACCACAGCTGCCCTGCAAAGATATATATTGAGTGTGTTGGTGTTTTCCTTATATGTACCGACTCAAGAAAACAAATGTACAGTAATGTAGTCATTCAATGATTAATGTGCCCAAAGGGCATACAATATGAAAAGTCAGGCTTATGGTGACTGATCATGCCTGCTACATGCTTTCCACTTTCCAACAACTGAGGTCATGTACCTGAACCCCAACTATGTGACATCTATTGCACATGGACTACATCATATATATGAAAGATTCAGGCAGAAATACAATAGAGCAAATTATGCTTAATTCTAAACTTAGGTATTCATTTTTTACTCTAAACTCTATTTACTTACATAAAATTAGACGTGTTTCAAGATAATCTCTCCCATCTTCACTTGCTCATTGAACCGCCATTACTTGAAACGATGGCTAGACACCCGGATGTTCCTGTGTTGGCATCTGTTGGCTGAAGTAGGAAATGGCTGAGTTCATGCATAGGAGCAAACTGGAAGTTAATTAGGTTTTCTTTATTTTTTAATATTTCATAAGTACAATACTTAATTGCTACTCTGAACATTATTCTTGTAATGGCCCTAAACTTTTGTACTAAGAAGTTACTGGGCTTCACTTACCACAATTCCCTTTCACAACCAGATGGGGATAAGATGCACAGCTTTTTTGTGCAAAATCTTTGAAAATATTTAAATCTTCATATGTGCTCTAGATTCAATGGACACAGCCATCAAACATGCCCAATAATTGCTCAGTGATCGAAACCTAGAGCTGGAACTGCAGTGTATGGCTACAGTTATTTGCCTTATGTTGTTTAGAGTTTAAAAGAAAAAGGTATACAAGAGGAGGAACAGTGGAAGAAGGTGACAGCTGTGAGGAACAATCTTGTTTGTTTGTCAAAGACAAACTCAAATTCATTTTGAGGAACAATCCAGATGTGAAAGTCTTTGCAATTTTCACTGAACTACCTTTCAGTATATTTTCAAAATATGCTCCATTGGTTTAAATAGATGTTGAGCAGAGTTTCTCCATATAAATAGATCTCCTAAGCTCAAAGTGCCAGATACTAACATTCGAAATCATAGAAATGCTGTGCATAGTCCAGTGTAATAAATTGGTTGAAACCCAAAAAATGCCATGTTTACTTCCTAAATATTGCTTAATTTATCTTATTTGCTACACTATTGAATAAAGAATACTAATGTAACTAGTTTAGATTTCAATAAAGGCATTTTATTTGCACCATTAATATAAGTTTTCCAAACATTTCTTCTCCCTTTCAGCCACTTAAAATCTATTCTCTGGTTATTATTTGATTTCCATATTTGTTGCATTGTGATGTTAATGTGCCTTTTATACTTACAATGGGGAGGAGAACATATAAAGTGATGTGGTTCTAGCAGACTCTTCTTCCCATCCTGTTATTTGGCTTGTAACATGGCTGTGTGTAAATGCATAAAGGACCTAAGTTGAGGCACAGATCACAATGCATATAAACCAGATTTTTCTTCCAAGAGGAAAAGTTATTTACTGCATACAGTTTTTTTACTCTAGAGCAACAAGTAGTAATAACCAGTTATTTTTGCATGTGATAGTTCATAATATTCTCTATCAAAATTCTTTTTGACAAGCCACCTATACAAAATATAAATTATAAATTCACTCATTACATTTTCATTACCTATGGCTACCTTGACCAATTTATGGAATGTGTGAGCTAGCACTCAGCACAAAGAAAATTTCAAATTTCTCCTTTTTGGGAAACAATTGTCTGTGTTATTTTCTTACATGGCAGTGATTTCAAAGTCTTGTTTCATTTTACAGGAACTGTAGTTTAACATTTTATGCTGAAACAATTTTTATTATGAAATGTTGAACAATTATAAGGAATATTTTCTCAGCATCATGGTCGTTAGCTTTGTTAATACCAAGAATAGTGAACATCTGCAATATCCATGCATAGTTATTAAGTAATATCAGGCTCTAAAATTGACTTTATTTTTGTCACCTATTTTCATGTATCAGAATCTTTAAAGAGTTTACATCTTAACTTAATGGAGCAGTCCATTGATTTTTTATTTTTGATTGATTTATTTATGGACGCCCATTAACATCTCAGGTCATCAGAGTCCCATTCAACTCAGGGCATGAAAGGGCTGACAAATTTTGCTCAGAGGCCTCCCTTCAGGCTTGAGGTTCTTTTTCGTGCCGTAAATGTATGACACGGGACCCACGGCATTACTTCCCTTCCAAAGGAAGCCATACTTAGAATTTTTACGCCCGAAAAAAATCCATTGGTCCTGGCCGGGTTCGAACCCGCGATCTTGGGGATAGGAGGCAAGTATTCCATTGATTTTAAAGACATAATGTTATTTAATTGTTGTTACAAATGAAATGCTTACTATGTGCATGTTTGGTTTCCATTTTACACTTCTAATAATATCATATAAGTTCAAAATGTAAAATGTTGAAGAATATAAATGAAATAATATAAAATGAACCGCAGTATGTTGTTATTGCATTTGCAGGGGTTAAAATTTTTCAAATTTTGAAATAAGCAATTTTATCAACTTAAAGTGATTGAAAATCTGATTTGATTGCATCATTTATTTTATCTGATAAATGCTCTAAAAGCATTATTGAGGAATGTAATTCTTCCACCAAAAACCATACTTTCCTGGATAATGAATATTTCTAGCAACCTTATCTGTTGTCGCTTCCTAATGCCAGCAAACACATTTGTAGAGGTTGAGTTGGCAAAGGCTCACTGTGGCTAAAGGATGATGAGATAGCTGAACATTAAGCCTAAGTGTGCAAGGATAGGTTGGTCACTTATGTGTTGAAACAAAACATTGAGTTCTTTGTAATAAAGTGTTTATTTACAGAAGAGTAATAATGAAGATTACAAAAATACTTTACGAGACAATTGAGATATTCTCTGAGAGTTTCTAAGTCCCCAGGAGAGGTATTAGGATCAGAGTTGTAAAGTATCAAAGTAACAAGAAATAAGGATGCTCCATATCTAGACAAGCATGAATATTGCCTATATGCTTCTTGCACTCGGTGTCCATGAGGTAATAATTCTGGAGGTTTAAATAGTCTGTTGAGCAATATAAAAAGTCAAAGTAGACTTAAAGAGCATCTGGCTGTTCTTGCCAGATGCTCATAAATTAGTGTCATTATTAAATCCAACTGCCTAAGATTGGCCCAATTATTCTTTTATAATAAACATGTCGAGTCATTTCATTATTTCCATTCATGGAGTTGATATAGAGTTATTAAGGTTATTATTTTCGTAGAAACACTTGCGCCTTAAGCAGGAGACGTTTGAAAATAAGGAAGTCAATTAAAGTAGAAGATGATTATCTTATATTGTGGTCAAAGGCATCTTCTATTTGAGGGGAAAGGATGAGTGTTTGAATGAATCATTGGTATCAGTAGCATATGGTGCACTTGACACCTCCGGCCTAAAAGTGGAGAAAGGAAATGAGGTGCTGTTTTTCCTTCATAAGAAATATCCTAGTTGCCTCCTGTAGCAGTACAAACATTTTAGATTAAACAACATATGGGCTCTACGTGTTAATTTGAATCAGTATATTATAATTATATTTGGATCCTGAGTGCAATACATTCTTTAATTTTGATCTGCTGTACACAAGAATAATGTAAATTTTATTTGCACAATTCTTATATTATCTCTTGTGAAATGAGCATGCACTATTCTTATATTATTTGAATTAATTATCATATGCAAAGCTACAGTACACAAATATTAATTCATTAGCATCTCCGTTACACTTTTTTTTTGTTCCATTACTTAATTGGAAAGTAGATTATATAATTAATTGAATATACATTATATATTTCCTTGTCTCATTTCATTTCATTTGAATCTGCCCCATCTCATATTTCATTTTATTTTATTTCAATCTACCTTATCTCATTACATTTCATTTGGATCTACAGGTATGCTTTCTTAAAATTGCCAGTTGATTTGCTCTTAGGATTTAATATTACATTTATAATATTTAATATTAGAAGTTCAGTAGTTTCTACAGAACCTTGCTCCAGGCGAGAGCTTGGTGTGGTGACATTGATATCCTCTTCTGACCTTATTCCTTATTTTATTTTTAATAATAATGCTGGTGCATGGTTTATTATACTTCTATCATCTGGAAACATTTGGGCACATTGTTTTACCACGTGGGCAGCAACAGCAACAACATAATACAATGGCACAAATTACAGCAATAATAGTTCCGTAATAAGAAAATATAGAGATGGTATTATTTCTAGCAGCATGGAGCAATTTCCATTGCTGATCTTCAGTGAGTTTTCTACTGTTTATACCTTGTGGTCTGCATATATCAAATCATCAACATGTCTCGCAATATTTTGAAGAGGAGTATCTAACTGTAACTCTTCTAAATTTATAAACCCTTCCTGAGGTTCCCAGAAGTCAAATTACACATCTAATGGAGGTATTATGTCCTTATTAGAATTATTTGTCATGACGGAGGCTTGGGCAACAATGAGAACTTTGCTACTATATCTCTTAACAAAAGACTCCTAATCATGCCTTTCCTGTATCTATAATTTGAACTTCATGCGTTTGTTGGTTAGGGTGTGCTATTGTTAATGTTTCCTTTTCTGAAGCCACAGATAACCCTTCATTGTTATCTAGTTTTGTTCACATTCTTTATTTCAACTCAATATTTTTTTGATTATAACTTTGTGGTATTGCTGTGATAGTTTTGTTCACATTGTTTCTTTCAACTGAATAATTTTTTGATTACAACTTTGTAGTATTGCTCTGATAGTTCAGGCTCACAATCTTCATACAAATGTGTTAGCTGTATGGGAATTGCCTACAAGCAAGATTAGTCTCACTAATTCTCTGAACAGTTGTTTATTTCGTCAACCCTTAATCATGCACAATGTTGCTTTTCAGAATCTATTAAAAGATAGTCGTGTATTGGTGGAATGAATGAGAATTTTGTACTAGTTTTAACTACATGAATTGCCATAGGAGCTACATGATATGCATGATGTTTTATATGACTGGTTAAAGGTATGTGAATTACATATATTAGCAAACTTTCCTTACCAAACACCTGTAGTTCTAAAATTCTTAAAATTAAGTGGTGATACACCAGGCTCAGGGGGATAGATAAAGATAATTCACTTGGAATTAGTGACTGACTCTCCTTTAAAGATTTTACTATCTGAGAGGACAATATTATGTATGGCTGTGCTATACCTTTTTGTGCATTGTAAACTGCATTTATTAAAATCTCATAATATTCTTTACACTCTGTTATTGCGTAATCTAGGTGAAGGACATGATCTTCATTTTTGCCGCCAGTGATGTGGCTCTCTTAAAACTTCATCATTTTGTCTTACGTGTTTCACGAGCTTCATTAAACCGGCTGAGAAGGTTTTTTTATTCTTATTCACCTCCCTTATCGTGCTATTCATAGTACTTAGGGTTGATTTGCCAACCATCATTTGCTCCTTAGCTAATTTTAAAACATCTGTTCCTTTTCTAACTGATTTATCGTGTCTGCATATCTTCATTTAAAGTGCCACAGAGAACCTTGCTGATTTATCCTACAAAATTCATTGTTACCTCATTTTCTAATTTCTAATTCCTGCCTTTTCTTACTTCAGTCAACTGTTTTATCAATTCTCTATTATCAAGTTGCTTAATTTTTTTCCTCGCATACTTAATGGAATGGGCACAATTTGAACTTTATAGTTACTGGCATTTACATGCTTATTACAAAATTCATTACTACTATAGCACATTCCTTAAGTTTATTCAAATGTTCATTACCCTTGGTTAGATTCACATAGGTTATCAATTTTCACTCTGTATTAAATAATTGTGCTTCTCCTGCTGTGTCATAATAAAGACCTGGTGATTGAGAATACTTCTCTATAGCAATACCTATAGTTTCAGCTCTGCTCAGCATTATTGCGAGCTCCTTTTGACCCCCATTGCTGCCATTAGATAGATGAAGAATGGCTTCAGTCTATTGCAGAGTACCTTCATGTTCTTGTTTCTCCTTATCCTTATTTCTACATTCACTCCTTGAACACTTACTATTTCCTATGGTTGGATACACTGAGATTTATTAGACAGCCCCCTCCTTACACTTGCGTCAAAGAGTAGAACTTTGTCTCTTACTAGAATCAATGGTCGTGGACTGTTTTACCATATTGTTCTTTATTTCTTTCCGTACTAATATTTAGATTTTCTCTAGCTTTAGCATAACAACTCTGGAGTCTGGGCTACCCTTCCTTGATATAGCATTCATAATTGTACCCTATGTCTGGAGATTGTTTTAGTAATAAACCTGATATGTTTAGCTTTTTTTGGAACATTAGTTCATGCATTGTAAATCCTGTAGCTATGTGTGGTGTGGTGTTAAATACAAAAGTGACACGTGGAAGCCACCTATTTCAATCTGCCCAGTCTTCCAATATAAAGCAACATAAATATTCTACAAGAGCATGATGTGTTCGCTCTAAAGAACCATTAGTTTGCGGGTGATAAGCTGTGGTGTTTATTTTTTGAATTTTCAACAACTTAAAAATTTTCTTAAACACATCACTCATGCAATCAGATCCTAAATCTGTTAGAACTATATGCAGAATGCCAAACTTTACTATTATTTGTTCTATGAAAACACAAGCTATTGTCTCCGCGTCCTGCTGTATTATAGGGCATGCAAGAGATATTTTGAAAGTTCTATCTGAAACGTCAAAATATATTTTTCTTCTTCAGTTGGAGGTAAAGGGCCTACTTCATCTAGAGCACATTTCTCAAAGACACATCTGGAGTAGATGTGATTTCTAGTAGCATTTTTGCTTTCTACTGTGTAATTTTATTCTTTTCACAAACTTCACATTTACATGCATAATCCACAGTGTCCCACTTTATGTTGTGCCAATTTGTATATCTCTGGATTCTCTTTATAGTTTTGTGAATATCTAAATGTCCTGTTCATACTTCTCTGTTTTACTCCAGTTTGTTGCAGAATCATAATCACCATAAAAGAATCTAATAAATAATTAATATTTCTATAGTTACAATATCATACATACCATTTCAGATATAATGTAGAAATTTCTGTATTCAATTTTTTTATCATTTTTATTCTTGTTTATTAATAGCTGTTCAAAAATAGTGTAATATGCATACATCTCCATTATTTTTCAAGGTACCTAGCTCTCAAGAGGAAAAATTCTTGGCAGTTATCAATGTTTACTGCCCAAGAGCTGATCCAGACAACAAAGAGAGATTGCAGATGAAATTAATGTTTTATGAATTATTGGAGACAAGAGCTCAAGCACTGTTAGAATCTGGAAGTCATGTAATGATAGTTGGTGATATTAACACCTCTCACAAACCTATTGATCACTGCAATCCAGAAGATGTGGTAAGTATGTCATTACCTTAAACCAGGGATGCATTTATAGAAAATAAAGCACCCTAGTGCTCTAACTACTAACATCTAATATTTATTGAAATAAATATTTAGACATGTATACCAGTATATAAGCAATTACTTTGTTAGTCAAAAAGTAAAGCAATGATCAAAAACTATTTGGGGAAATTATGCCTCAAAATATATAAATTAAAATTAATAAAACCAGGCCTAATTTTATGAACTGTTTTAATAGGCCTACCATACTATATTATTATTATTATTATTATTATTATTATTATTATTATTATTATTATTATTATTATTATTGTTATTATTATTATTATTATTATTATTATTATGTCTTTATTTCTGAAACACTAAAATAATATAATTGAGATCATTGTATGATTTAGTAACTACACACTGTTATTGCTCCACTTGTTTTTAATTTGTAGAACCATTTTGACAAACCCCTTTGTCCACTCATCAGCTAACCATCGACTGCTGGATAATTCATTATGCTGTGGGAATGTGTATTCTGATCTGGTGGAGGTGTGATGAACTTAAAGTTTATGTTTTCAAACCCAGAAGTGTCAAAAGTTCATTAAATTGTATTTGTAAATGTAGATTTTCTCCCCTGTTGCTAATTCTATAGGTCCTTGTACAGATTTTAATAATTTTCCTTTATTCAATATTTCGTGGTTTTCTGTCCAGAAATGAGATGTACGGCTGATTTCTGGATTTGCTTTTATTTTATTTCCTGAACTGTTCTTTAAACCGTGTGCCTATGTTTCTCTTTGTTTTTCCAATGTACATTTTTTCACTTTCTGCACAACGTATTTTGAAAATTGGAGCCGTAAAATTAAAGGTGCTGGGGGAGGATGGCGCATTTTTTCTCCTGTGTAATACTGTCATTGAATATTTTTAAAGATTTTAATATCAGGTTAGCACCTGTAAACAGATTTAATGTTAAAAATCTCCTGATAGACAATGTTCATGACAATATTTCACAGGAGAAAAAAGCAGGTATTTACAAAATAATTTGTGCAGAATGTGAAAAAATTAGAGAAACAAAAGGAAACGTAGACACACAGTTAAAAGAACATTTTAGGAACATAAAATATGAGAAAATGGAGAAATCAGCTGTAGAATCTCATTTCTGTATAGAAAACCACAAAATATTGAATAAAGCAAAATTATTAAAATTAGTACAAGGACTTACAGAATTAGCAACATGGGAGAAAATGTACATTTACAAAGACAGTTTAATGAACTTTGACACTCCAGGGGATGAAAACATAAACTTTAAGTTCATCACATCTCCACCAGAGTAGAATACACATTCCCACAGCATAACAAATTATCCAGCAGCCAACATTTAACCGATGATGCAGACAAAGGGTTCATGAATGCAGTTCTAGATATTATAAACAAGTAAGTGTAGCAACAAGAATGTTTAGTTTGATTCAATCATACAATGGTCTCAATTACATGATTGGCGTCATTGTACAAGTTCCAATTAACATTTCTAGTTACTGAAATAATGTTTAAATGGATATATTATATTTGCACAATATATGTTAGGTAATTATCGTGCATAATTATGATGTGTTGGGTAAGAAAATAAAATCCTGTGTAATGAATAATGGGTGGGAAAATCTGAGTGTGTACTGACAATATTCCCCCTCACTTTTGTAAAATAGACATTCTTATAAGTAGATAAAGTAACAATTTTTTATATGTAAAAACCATGTAATATGGTGTAAAACTAATTCTTGTGTAAAACAATATCAGCCCAGGAATAATCTATACTATGTCAATAAAATTTCACTACAATGCAGCAGCTTCAAACCATTGTGGATAAGATAATTTTTATGTTAGAGGTAGAAGGGGGTACATTTTCAGATAGTGCATTAATATTTCATAAAACTTGCCAGTTAGAGGTAAGGTCCATAAAATAATATTTGGCAGTGCTACAATCCACATATTTTCTCTATTGTTGGTTCCATGATGCCTCCTAAGCCAAAAATTTACTTACTATAGTGTATTCCACTTATGCAAATGCAAGGGGTCTATTTAATTTAATGAACATCATATATAACAGATGTATGGATATAGATCCAGTCCTTGTTTCTGAACTAAATCCATACTCGCATTTTAGAAGAAAACACAATAAGTGAAGTGGCGCAGTCTATGAGTGGCTTCAATTGAGTTTAATATTTTATTCTCTTATTCTGTAAATAATCTTGAAAATGAACTAATATCGGCTGCTTGCTGTACAATCTAAATCACACTGAGAGACATAACCTTGACTCCCTTCCGTACAAAATATTTAAATCACAAATCAAGGTTTAAAGTATCAATGTCTAAGTTAAGTGTACAAATCTGTTATTTTTATCAATAAAACCTGTGTGCTTTACACTTCAAGGTTGGATTGTAAAACGTCTTTATTTCCAGTTAATGCTACTTACTGTTAATCAATTAATCTTTTATTGCTCTTCAAAGCAATCCTTTTAAATTCTCCTTCTGTTACAACTAGCTATGTTTTCTTTGTATGGTTTCCTATATCATTGTTATTTTTCATGAATTTATGACACATATGGTAGCAAATGAATAAGTTTGTCTGTTCAAACTATACTGCACTGTCTATCTTGTAGGGAGCTTTCATTTAAAAATTATTACATGTGCTTGGTGAGGTGTTTTCAATCCCATCTGCTGTGAGCAGAAGTTCCCCACTCTTTCCTCTGCAAGCAGAATAATTTTTACTTCAAAGCCCTGTAGTTGCAAAGAAATATTTGTCTGTGTGTCAAGTGTATTGTAAAACAAAGCTACAGTTTTAAGACACACAATAAACATTGATTTATTGCTAATAGAGGTAGACTTATGAATTATAATGGAAAATTATTTCTCATAATTTACTTATTCTCTGATCAATCTCAGCTTAAATTTTATGCATGTGATCAATATTTGTTGCATTAATGTGTGATTGAAGGCATATTCCCATGTTTAAACTATTTTTTTTGCAGCTCCAACAAATTTATATAATCAGCATAATGTCTGTTTTTAATTTTAAGGTAATAAGCCGTATTAAACAATTTAATTGTTGTATCTACATTGTGTTATAGCTGGATATCCACATATTCAGTTTTACTCTTAATTGAAATATCTGTGCCTAGGCATGTGCTTATGACACAAACAACAAACTGTTTACTCTCCCAAGCTGTTCGTATTATATTTTATTTTCCCTCCATTGCTCTCTATTCCACACTTCTGGAAATGATTGTGCAGTGGCAGTACTATGACCATCACACAAGCACAACCACCATCACCATCACTACCACTATACCTACCATCACCACTTCTAATTATCTTATACCTCATCATTGTTGCACACATTATTGCTGGCACTACTATCACTTGAAGCACTTTAATTATTACCAGTATTGGTATTCTGTACTGTGTGAAAACTACAATTTATTACTTAAATGTAAATTGGAACTTGCACAGTGAAGCCAATCATATTAATTGATATTGTATGATTCAGTTGTACTACACACTGTTAAAGCTTCACTTACTTTTCATAAATGTATGGAATCGGTTTCGAAAACATTTAGTTCCCATCTTCAGCCAGGCTTAAGTTCAACTGTTGGATCATTCGTTGAGCTGTGGGAATGTATATTCTGCTCTGGTGGCGGTGTGATAAACTTGTAGTTTATGTTTTCATCCCCGACAATGTCGAAGTTCATTATGGTGCCTTTGTATTTGTAGATGTAGATTTTCTCCCAGGTTGCTAATTCCGTAGGTCCTTGTACTGATTTTAATAATTTTGTTTTATTTATTATGTCTTGATTTTGTGTCCAAAAATGATATGCTACTGCTGATTTCTGTATTTGCTTGTACTTTATGTTCCTGAAATGTTCCTTTAACCGTGTGCCTATGTTTCTCTTTGTTTTCCCTCTGTAGATTTTTTCACATTCTGTACAGTTTATTTTGTAAATACCTGATTTTTCTTCTTGTGGAATAGTGTCATTAACATTATCTATCAATAAATTTTTAACATTAAATCTATTAATCAGTGCCAACCTGATATTAAAATCTTTAAGAATATTCTGAAATTTTTTTGTGGCCCATGGATATGTAAATTTTTTAAAAATAAGTTTATCTTTTGTTGCTGAAAGTGTTGTGGTTTCTTTGATATGTTTTTGTCTCTTGAATTTCTGCACCTTTTTATGTACTAGTTCTTTTTTAAAACCATTTTTAACTGCTGTTTCTTTTATTTGTTTGTATTCTTTAAAATATTCTTCTTTGCTAATTTGTAGGTTAACTAGCCGGTGTGTTAAACTGTTAATTACTGCATGTTTGTGTGCTGTGGGGTTAAAGCTGTCAGCTTTGATGTGCTGATCTGCATGTGTATTCTTTCTGTATATTCCAAATTTAAGTTTTTCTTGGCATTTCATTATTTTAATATCCAAGAATGGCAGCATGTTATAGATTTAATGTTAAAAATTTATTGATAGATAATGTTAATGACACTATTCCACAAGAAGAAAAATCAGGTATTTACAAAATAAACTGTGCAGAATGTGAAAAAATGTACATAGGGAAAACAAAGAGAAACATAGGCACACGGTTAAAGGAACATTTCAGGAACATAAAGTACAAGCAAATACAGAAATCAGCAGTAGCATATCATTTTTGGACACAAAATCAAGACATAATAAATAAAACAAAATTATTAAAATCAGTACAAGGACCTACGGAATTAGCAACCTGGGAGAAAATCTACATCTACAAATACAAAGACACTATAATGAATTTCGACATTGTCGGGGATGAAAACATAAACTACAAGTTTATCACACCGCCACCAGAGCAGAATATACATTCCCACAGCTCAACGAATGATCTGACAGTTGAACTTAAACCTGGCTGAAGATGGGAACTAAATGTTCTCGAAACCGATTCCATACATTTATGAAAAGTAAGTGAAACTTTAAGAGTGTGTAGTTCAACTGAATCATACAATGATATCAATTAATACAATTTATTAATTTATTTTTACATGCACTTCCATTATTACTTTAATTAGTCAATATTGCTGTCTTTATTTTTTTTTTATTAAAAAAGAAGTTTATGGTTTTAATCTGTTTCATAGTGGAAAATAAAGTACTTGAAAAGCACACATACATAGCATGTTACACTGCAGCTAGTACTACTGAGTACAATGGAATATTCTTACTTTGTTTTGACAAGAGTAAGAGTAATAGTTGGCAGAAATTTTAATACATTGACTGTTTTACAGAAAATTCATTGCAGCTTTTTCAGAAAAATAAGATTACTACATCAAGTGTTTTATCTAAAGATAAAATCTACAAAAAGTTCACTTGCCATCCACAATTGAATAATAAATTTAAAAAAAAAAATTAATCAGTACAATATGACACTGGCTCCTCAGAATAGATTTAGTACTGGGAAATTGTTGAAACTAAACAAAGTAGAGACAGAGTAGATGAGAGACCCAAAAAAGAAAAGTCAGGGATATATCAAATAACTTGTAAGGACTGTGATAAGATATACATAGGAAGAACTAAGAGAAACATTGGGATCAGAATGAAGGAACCATGAGAAATATTAAACATAAACAAATAGAAAAATCAGCTGTAGCAGCACATTTTGGTATGAGCACCATGAAATTGACAAAAATATTAATTTATTGAGAACTGTTCAACTTCCGAGAGAACTAAGCATATGGGAAAACATTTTTACTAAGGAAAATGAACACAGACTTATGAACTTTGAAATTCGGAAGCAGATAATATTCTGTACAAGTTCTTCCATAGACCACCAGAGCCCCTTACAGGCACCTGTCTCTCTAACTCCAGCATGACACATTAGTTCATCAGCTGACAATGTGACTGATAGGTCACGAAACATGCCCTGAATTTTAACAGTTTAAAGAGTGAAACGCTTAAGAGTGTTGAAGATTTTAGCCATTTTAGAATTTTAACCCTTCCCATGGGAAAGAGATTTTAACTGGTTTAAAAATCGGTTTTATGTAAAGCAAAATAAGATTTGTTTGAGTGCCCAAGTAGCCAGGTCACAGCAGTTTATTGCTATAAATAGATACCCTGACTACAGAGAAGATAAGACAGTGCAGATACTGTCTTTAGTCTAAGATAAACAATGTAATATTATGTCAATCGAATGAATGTTTCCAAGCGTAAATTACTTTTACATGTATTTTCACTTTCATGTGATTCACAAAAGTTATTACTTGAAATTCACAAAATAAAACTAAAATATCTATCAAAGACCTGGGCCCATAAGAGCTGAAACTCACCACTGCCCTTAAACTAATAAAACATAAAATAAATGGCATTTTTCTGAGAAATACTGGTCATTGGTCATCAATATTGGCAATAATTTCATGAAGCTGTATGAATTAATTTTATCAAGAAAAATTCACTAGATTTTTTACTGACAGGTCAAATGAGACATGTGCTCTGTAGATTATAACAATTTTGGCTGACTTTATCTTTATTACAAGGATTTGTGTTAAAAGAGGAGAAAGGGGATAAAGCAATAATTAATACTTCAGAATCCACTTATTATAACATTAGATGAGAGCAGGTGATTCAGTTGCAGTAATTATTAAGTTCAGGATTGGTAGGCACTGGAAGTGCCAAAAATAAACATGAAATTAGGCTCATTTGTATTAATATAAATAAATATACTCCTAAATGAACAGAAATTTCTCTTAATATCAAAGGATATAGCTGGGCTATTGCATGATCTATAAGGTATAGTCCTGCTGTAAGTGAGGGGCATTTGTTTTCCAGCTCTTATAACTGGCTAGCCTTTCTTCCAACAGGATTCCTCTTCATGATCCATTGAAACTCTTGCCACTTCTCCAGGGACCTCCTTTAGATTATCTTTAAGCTGGTTCACCCATGCCACTAACCATGATGAATGAAATAGTTTCAGCCTCCAGCCTTTTAAATACTGATGGTAGCTTAACATTGCTACCATTAATAAATGCATGACTGGTGCCAACTGTAAGATCCATCAGAGTATCTTTGGCAACTGAAATGCAAACTTTTTCTTTCTGTAAGTTCTTAATTATATACGCAGTAGTGGTAGTAGTCGCCATCCCTATCATCATCATTGTCTCCAATAAATATTCATGATACATATAGCGTACAAAAATAGCAGTGATACAAAATCTCCCCGTGAGGGATCTTTGATACAACATTAATTTTTGTTATTTAAACTATTTAGCTTTTGCAACATTACTTTTAATTTTACTGTTACCCTTTCTTCTCATTTCAATTATGCTTAAAGCTACAAAAATTGATTTAAACAGTATTTTTAAAAGTATTTTGGATAAACTGAACTTCAAAATATCCTAGTTAATTGCAATGCATGTGAAGTAACTATAAATCAATTACATCCTGGATTGCAGAGATGTTCTCATTGTCAGTGTATCACAGCATGACATTAATCACATGCCCCATTGTGTCAGTACTGGCTCTGGTGTAATAGGAGCTATAGGGAATGCTGGTTTAAAGCAAATATGCCAGTTAGTGCCTTTAAAACCACCTTCACATGAGGGAGAGTGCATTCACTTCTGTAAACTTTTGACACTAATTTCTTCAGTAGACCCATACAAAATATGATACACAATATGGTTCAGAACTTCCTATATGCTACCTACAAGGTTCATGATTACTGCTCATATGATAGCCAAGCACTATGTGAACATTTTCATTTATATTTAAGGATTGAGAATAAATATTTAACTGTAAAGAGGGGAAGGTTAAATATGTTATTTGTGGATTTTGAAAAAAGCTTTTTACTTAATAAATGGGAAGCTTTATGGGTAAAATTGAGTAGTAAGGTAATAAGTAATAGGTTCATAAAAATATCACAAAGAATATATACTGATAATGCGTTCTATATAAAAATGTCAAGCAATAAAATAACGCAAGTCATTCCAAATAATATAGGGCTATGGCAAGGTTGCAAATTATGTCTGATATTTTTTTAATTTGTTCATTGACAATATCCTAGAAGAAATTCATGCAGTAAATAGCCATGTTCCAATAATCAATAATAATGAAATACCTGCATTGTTATTCACAGATGATCTTGTGACAATGTCCATATCTAATGTGGGATTAACAAATCAATTGAAGCAATAGATAAATTTTGCAGGAATTGGGGCTTACATGTTAATCCAAGTAAATATAAAGCTATGGTCTTTAAAAAGTGAAATAAGTTAAGGAAAGATGAGAAATGGGCTTGACAAGGAGGAGAAATTGAGGTGGTTAACAAATCTTAGTACTTAGGGGTGAGAGTAAGTAGTAAGGGCAGATGGAGAGAGCAAAAGAAGATGACATTAAGTAAAGGGAATCTTTCCTTGAAAGCTTACACAGTATGCTTACATAAAATTCCAGGAATGCAAGTAAATTGGTTGGAGAATCTTTGGGGCAGTGGTGGAGGCCAAAATACTCTATGGAGTTGAGATCTGAGGTTTGGAGGAAGGGTGGGTTAATGTGAATCTGGTAAACAGAAACTTTTGCAAACAATTATTGGGTTACCCAGAGCCTGACTGAATGGCGTGGCCCAAGTTGAGTAGAATAGGCAGTAAAGGGAAAATTATGGAGAGAGTATTGAGAGTATTGGTATAGAATTAGTAATTCTGAGGAGCATAGTGTATTATATCAGTGGTTGGTAGGTCAGCAAAGGCTTAATCAAGAGGGTACTTGGCTCAACAAGATAAAATAAAATCTAGAAAAAATTAGTTGGGAGGATATGTGGAGGGCCAGGGGAGTATTAAGAAGAAGGTTCAGGGAAGAAGTTAGGTTAAGAATCGAAGACATTGAAAGGCAAGATCTATTTGCTAGTTTAAAACTGAAAATGTCATTAGTATATATAGAGAAATGAAAAGAGTTTCAAATAGGAAAAACTATGTTGAAATATGTGATAAACCAGCAAGAGAAGGTTTTGCATGGGCGAGAGCAGGAACTATGAAATTGAATGGTTTAAGAGTAAGGAGGAAGCTGAACAAATGCTGATTATATTGTCAGCAAGATGACCATTGGCATATATTACTGAATTGTGAGGAAACCAAGTTTTTAGGGAGAAGTTGGAAATGCGAAGATTGTCTAATTTAATGTTCTGTTTAATTATTATGTTTGTGTGACAGTACGGCAACAACACAACATTTTTCATTGATGGACTGGCCTGACAGAGTGCATAACATTAAATATAATCCGCTAGTAACCTAAAAAAGTGCTAATTCCTCCATTAAACTAGGGATCATAAAAAATATTATGAAAGTTCTAGATAAAAGCAATGAAGATGTTCATTTTCTAAAGAATGTGTTTCATATAGTAAGTGATACTAAATTAAAAGAGGACATATTTATTGATCCACAAATTAGGAAACTTTTGAATAACATCACTTTTGAGGAACTAAAAAATAAATAGCAACCAGGACCAGACCTTATACATCTGGAGTACATTAAGAATCTTGGAATAAGAGCAAAAAAGATATTGTTAGAAATTATTAATAAAATATGGTTTGAACAAGAGAATATGCCATCAAGCTGGTGCAAAGCATTGGTAATACCGATTTTAAAACCAGGAAAATCTACAAATGAAACAAAAAGTTACAGACCTATATCATTGACCTCAATTCTGGCAAAAATAGCAGATAAAATGGTAGTTAATAGATTAATATATTACCTTGAAACAAACAACTTATTAACAGATGAACAGGCTGAATTTAGAAGACAATATTCAACAGTTCACCAAACGTCAAGACTAATAGAGTATGCGAAAAGTAAACTAGCTAACAATATGTCAGAAACTGCAGCATTCATAGATTTTCAAACAGCATTTGATCTAGTATAGAAAGAGGTGTTAATTAAAAAATTAATATAAATGAAATGCTACAAAATTATAATTAGATGGTATAGGAGATTCCTACAGTAATGATGGATTGCAGTTAAATATTAACCATATGCCAAAGACTATAAAACAAACCGGAATAAACAGTGCAATGAATGCAGATGATGTAGTTATATGGTCAGCTGAAAAAATGATAAGAATGTATATATCAGACTAGAAGAAAAAATAAAAAATGTCTTAGATAAAGTAGCAAATTAGGTAAAATTAAATAATATGACCATTAATGTAGCAAAAACTAAATATCAAGTCTACACCATGAAACATTTTGATGAAAGGGAAAAAAACTTAAAACTTGAAATCAACCGAAGTCAAATAGAATATTCAGAAGAAATAAAGTATTTGGGAATAGCACTGGACAGGAAATTAAAAATGAAAGACCATGTACAAAATATCACACAAAGGGCCAAAAATCGAAGTAACATATTGAAAAGATTAGCTGGATCTAAATGGGGCAGCTCAATGGAAGTCTTAAATAAAACATGTAATAGATATATAAAACCAGTACTAAAACATAGATGTGAGCTACTATTAATTAACAGCAACAGAAGAAAAAATTAATAAGATTGAGAAATGCCAAAATCAATGTTTAAGACTGATAACAGGTGCCGTGAAAACAACACCAGTAAATGCACTTCTGGCCGGAACGAATAATAATCCAAAGAAAGCCAGCATTGAAACACAAGCAGCACAATTATAAATAAAATTAAAAACAAACCCAAGTAAACATCAATGTTTCCATCAACTACCCAAAGAACACAAATTAAGACACAGATCACAAACAGAGCTTACCTGGAGAAGAATTACAATTATTTAAACCTGGCAGAGAAGAACATCCCATATCCTTCAAGAACTAATCCAATGAATTATATTAAGATAGTAACAGATAAAAAACTTACAGAACAATTAAATAAACGAGAAGACTCAACAGAGATATATAGAACTATTGCACTTGAATGTCTACATAACCAATTCCCTGAAACAGAGTGGCTCAGAATTTACACAGATGGATCTATAGACAAACAGAGAAATAATGTGGGAGGTGGTATATGTTGTAAATATTTTTCACATTATTTACACTGCCTAGAGAATCCACAAGCTATGAGGGCGAAATGGTAGCAATACAACGAGCACTGGAACAGATATACTATAGAACGGGTATAAAAGAAAATAAAGTAGTGATTCTCACTGACTCGGCTTCTGCTATACAAGCTATAGAATGATATGATAGTTCAAATGAATCTTACAATGTAAGGGACTTGAGATCTTATTATAGATTACTCCAAACAAAATTTCAACAAATAATACTACTGTGGATACCAGCACATGTGGAAGTGATAGGTAACGAGATTGCAGACTTTCTGGCTAAAAAGGGGGCAGTGTTATATTCAAAACCAATAAAGCCCTGTGGATTAGTGGATTAAATGTAAAATGAAAAGATATCAAAACAACCATAGAACAAAAATATCAACATAATATTCAAGTGGAAATATCTAATAAAAATTATTCTAATATAAAAGAAACAGTACATAAAATAAAAAATCTACCAAGGAAGGAAGCAGTTGCTCATTTTAGACTGACCACGGGACAGGATTGTCTGGCAGAACATCTAT
Source organism: Metallyticus violacea (assembly GCA_030762175.1). Classification (NCBI taxonomy): domain Eukaryota; kingdom Metazoa; phylum Arthropoda; class Insecta; order Mantodea; family Metallyticidae; genus Metallyticus; species Metallyticus violacea. The sequence continues at coordinate 216,247,291 of CM060846.1, read as the reverse complement.
ACAGATTTGGTTTTATGAATGACAACAAATGTAAGATCTGCAATACAGACAAAATTCAAAATAGAGAACATCCATTAGAATGCACAGAATTGAGGAAAGCTGCACCTGACGGGAAACGCTGATGGCCTGATATGTTAAAGAGCATCCTTAAATAAACTAAACAACCTGACGGGAAATTACATAAATTATATTGACTGGCCAAGGAAAAATTGATGGATGAAAATCCTGCACATCAGAGCAGCAGCAATAACAACAACAACATCACTTTTGAGGAAAAACTTACACCTAACGAATTACCAACATGGAAATCTTCTGCATCTGTTATAAAATGGTTTTTAGGTAGTCACAAAGCAGAAAATTGCCGTCAGTTAGTAGAGTTGTTGAGAAACTTATCAAAAAGGGAGTGCTGTGTATTGTCGAAGATCCACTTCTTACATTCACGTTTGGACTTCTTTTTGGACAACTTGAGAGGAGGGAGAGCAATTTTAACAAAATATTGTTATTTTGGAGCAACATTATCAAGGAAGATGGGATCCAGTGATGATGGACGATTATTGCTGGATTTTGAAAAGGAAAGATTTCAGCTGTCATACAACAGAAACAAATTTTGATTATGTCCTTTTCATTTTAAACATGTGCAAAGAAATTTACTTAATAACAATATCACATTTAATGGAGATGTGAGCAGCATGCAACAGTTACAATTTTACCTGTATACTTGGGTAGGGAAATTATTTTTAATGCAGTCTGCAGTTTTCAGCATCATATAACATGGATAAAGCATTATTTTAACTACTATCCTTACATATTCATTATCCTTGAACCATAAAATAATAATAGAAAATTATGTTTCAAATAGAAATTTTTCCAAGGATAGAGAAAATGCATTTCGAAAGATTGCTCCTTATTTGTTTCTGCAAAAGAAAAAGAAAGAAAGAAATAAAAGAAAAATAAATGCTTTTAAGTAGTATCATAACCTTTATGTAAAATTTTGTTATTGCTTACATATTATGCTTGAGTTAGCTCAAGTAATTTTTCTTATGTAAGTGAATTCTGATTTAACATATTACAAGGACTATAGGCATTAAATATTCTCCTTTGTGGAAAAGCAATTTGCATTTAAGCTAAATACATAACTAGATGGGTGTATTTAGTTCAATAATAATAATAATAATAATAGTTCACATTTAGGTTTCTTTTTGGATTACAATTTTATATTTGAATGTATCTCATTTTTAGTTCTTACTTTTCTTGATTAATGGTATGCGTAAAATTATGATTTTATGTTACAATGAAAAGACATGTGTATATATATACTTTATTCTTGGTTGAGTTATAAGCTTGTGCATACTAGATAAGCCTAGAAAGTTATTAGTGACACTTAATAAGATTACAACAGTCTGTATAGAGATAACTTAGAGCACAGTAATGCAATGCGTGGAACAGAAAATTATAAATTTGTATATCAACTGCCATATGTTGTCTTATACTCTCCCTTAAGCTACTAACTAAATTTGTACATGCTTACAACTCAGGCAAGAATGAGAATCAAAGCTGTAGGTATGATTATAGACTTCAAAGTAATATGCTTTTTTCCTTCCATATCCACAGGAACACTTTAATGCCAATCCATGTAGATTATGGTTAAATCACATAATTTTGGATCCTGACAATGAAAACTGCAAAAATATGAGAGGAGAGGATGCTAATTTACAGATGATTGATGCATTTCGTTATTTGCATCCAACAGCACAAAATGCATTTACATGCTGGTCCACCCAGCTAAATGCACGAGCTACAAACTATGGTACTCGAATTGATTACATTTTAATAGATGATGGCTTAAAAGTAAGAGTGATGGATTGCAATATCCTTAAAGATGTAACTGGAAGTGACCATTGCCCTGTAAGAATTGTCATGAACATAAATGGATTGCACGCACCTAATTTACCATCAATTTGTACAAAATTTTATCCTGAATTGTTAGGAACACAAAAGAAACTACTTGATTTTTATAAAAAAGCAGAAACTGGCATTACAACAATACAGCATAAGGAAAAGCATAAAAATAATAATCCTATTAGTGAACAAAAGCACAAACTTTCTACTATAAACAAAAACCCTAAACGACAGAAGGGAATTGAAGGATTTTTAATTAAAAGTACCACAGTTATTGAGAAAATAAGTGCTTCTGATAGTGTAGTTGATTATCATAGCCCTGAAAGTGCAACTTCATATTCTTACCCTGAAGACGCTAGCATTTTAAAAGGCACTGCAAGCAGCAAATCAAGCATTTCTTCAGAAGCTCTATTTGAAAATGAAGATATGGATGCAGATTTATCAAGAAATTTGCCAAGTACTTCCTGTTGTACAGCTTCAGTGTCATATTTGGAAAAGGACCCTATTATGATGGGTAAAAGAACTGAAAAACATGTACCACTGAAGCCTTCAGCAGCTGAGACGTGGAAAAAAATGTTCTCTGGACCAAAGCCTATACCAAAATGTAAAGGTCACAATGAACCATGTGTTCGAAGATGCGTGAAAAAGAAAGGACCAAATTTTAATCGAAAATTTTGGGTTTGTGCAAGAGGTGAGGGACACTATAATGACCCATTAGCACGATGTGATTTTTTTCTGTGGGATGCATAAAGATACCACCAATATGTGTTTTAAAATTAATTTTTCAAGTTTTCTTAGTAGAATATTTTTCTGCCATTAATAAAGCATCTATTTTTAAAACTGTGATCAAGGCACCATTTTTGTATCTAAAAAGTGTCAGCCATAGAAAAAATAAAAGAAAAAAGTTCTGTTTACTTATTGTGAATCAAAAGTATTCTTAACATTTGCAGTTAAAGTAATAAATAAATCAAATGATAACTTTCACTTTACTAAGATTACCATGGTATAAAGATAACAAAATGCATAAATGTTAAAAACAGTTACTAGACTTTAGCCCATAGATTTCCAGTACTTCAGTCAGAGTTTGACATAATTTTACTTATGTTATCTATAATATATTTTTAAAAAAACAAACCTTGATTTCATTCTGTATCTGCAGTATATCAAGTGATAAACGTGAATATAAAACATTCAACTATGGCCACTGATAATGCTGTTTTATATTTTACCTCTAAAACATTAAACTCTAAAGATATGTTCAATTATTTCCTAATGCATCACAGCAGAAAAGCATATCAATGCTCATCCCTTCTGTATGTAAAAAGAGCAATTATTGCTGCTAATCCATACGTTTATAGGTAAATAGAAAACTAAAGTTCTTACAACTGTTAATGTTCAATCTTAATTTTTGTAATTTATTAACTGGTTCTATTATTTAGCATCATGGGACTTGAGAAAAACAATGCCTATTTTTGTAGCATTTTTATAAGCTTGCCCAATATTGCGGAAAAGAATAGACCTAAATGGAGGTACATTTACCCCTACACTAAGACATGCAAGATTGATGTTATGATAAGCATCATATAATTAATATGTATTTAATGAAATTTAAATCAACTCAAAATAGATTCATCTAAAGTAGAACAAGCTCAGTGTGATACAGTATTAAAAGATCATTCAGGTTTTACATTTAAAAATTAGTTAGTGGCATACAGTTGTACGGTTTAGCTTTTAATTTAGTTAATACACTTTCTATCACTAGTAATTTTCTGATTAATAATTTCCAAAGCATTATATATAATAAAATTAGCTTAAATGCTTGCGAAGTTAGATGCTTTCACCCCTAAGGATGCCATAGAGGGAACAGATGGTCAGTACAGTGACCCCTCACCATCTTTTATCATAACTTTTAAAACCATAATTTACCACCTTTTCTTCTGGTAGCTCCCCAGTTGATCTCATGAAGGCGAATGCAGCCACTTCTGAACTCATATCTTTGGTTAAGTTCCAGGCATGCAGATCACTAAACCACAAAGGCAGCTTAATAATTAAGCCAATATTAATAACAAGAAGCCAATAATTTTAAACTTCCTGTATATTAACATTACCTTTTCCGACTATTGGGATAAGACGTGAGCATTCTTAATGAGAACGTAATTCACACCCTTACGTTATAATGACGTATGGACCCGGATATCCGATTTCGAAAAAACGTCATAACTTTGAAACTTTACAAAAGGGATCATAAGTTCCCTATCTCAAAATCCTTATCTAGTACCCCTCCACAATCCTTGCAATTTGTGTAGTTGAATTCTGGGACACCATGTATACGTTTGCATTGTTCGTGCCAGCGAGTGAGCAGGGAATGCTGCATGATATACATGTGAGTAGTAGAATAATGGAATTCATACGCAAGCGAAGGTGTGCGTGACTAGGATTTGTATTGAAAGATTACCGAAACAATGGGTAACTTGACGGCTGTCGAGAGATGTCGAGAGCGTGCGGTAATGTACATACGTAGGAATGATATCTAATACCAACAAACATTACATTATAAATAAAATTAAATTAAAGTTTTACAACAATGACATTCTTAAGGTATTTCGTAAATTTTTTTGCACATACGTACGAATTAGGCATATTCAGTTGAGGGGCACGATTAGCCTGGTGCTCTTATGCAGGATTATATCTGCCTGAATATTTACTATGCGGTTTCCAAATACAACAAACGACGTGTTTTTTGCAAACATACAACTGTCGCATTGTTTGCAACGAAAATGACACCTATGTACACTTGTTATGAATGTTACACGCTGAATTATATCTCCCTTCTCTGAGTGTACCACTTATGTTAACATATACTTCACTCTGGAATGTCTTGCCTTCTAAATCCAAGGTCGCGGGTTCGAGCCCGGCCACAATCGATGGATTTTCTCGGGTGTAAAAATCGTAAGTATGGCTTCCTTCGGAAGGGAAGTAAAGTAAAGCTGTGGGTCCCGTGTCCTACATTTATGGCACGATAAAGAACCTCAAGCCTGAAAGAAGAGGCCTCTGAGCAAAATTTGTCGACCGTTTCACGTCCTAAATAGAATGGGATGATGACCTAAGATGTTAAAGACCGTAGAATTTCTCGAAGGCTACTAAAGGAATTGGAATTTCTATATTCCTGTTGCTGACACACCTGGTACCCACTTGCATTTTATCTCTGTTATTCTTAAACACAATATTTAAATAAACAAATAAAAAAACTCTGGAATATATCTGCCGCCTCTAGGTGTACCTACAATTGTTTGCTATGTTTATTTACTCATGTAAATGCTGTAAAAATATAAACAAAATTTATTTTAAATTTAACTTGTGCTTGAAACTACTTATAATTAAACAATAAGGTGTTTCTCCAGGCTGAATGCCAATGCAATATTTTTAGCATCCTACTTATCTTGCGTGCTGTCTAATACCAAACAATCGTAAAATTTCTCAAAGGCTACTAAAAGAATAGGAATTTCTAGATTCCTGTTGCTGACACACCTGGTACCCACTTGCATTTTATCTCTGTTGTTCTTAAACACAATATAATTGCCATTTAAACATATAGTTCTAAACTTTTTTCCATGGGGAAATATTTTATGAAACGTAAAATACTCCAAAATTTCGGTGATGCAAGTGTCCTAAAAGTTTGACTCTTCGTAATCGTCCGCTTCGTACATGAGATCGCATATAATAACGAAGTCATATTCCCGAACGAAATCCATGTTGAGAATGCTTGCGTGCGCACATACATTAAAAGTTCAGTTTTCAACTCGCGCCTTCTAAATCTGGAGGATATTCGGGCGAATTTTACCACAGTACCCTTCAAATACGGTGAATTAATTGTTGGAATGACTTTGCAATTGCTTTACAAAAGTACATTTTCACATCTGGAAGGCCCGACCAATTGCACGATGCTTGGAAAATTTGTATTTAGAGATTGGTGGTTTCCACTTATCTTCCTAAGTCATTGTCTAGATCGTTCGTTATGCAACGTCCTTAAATGTTTAATCATCTACAAACGCCGTGCTTCGTGAATTAAGAATATAAGGATTCTTTCTATTATGCCTGCGCCTTGTTCCAGCTACCTTAAATTTCATAACTGACATCGCCTCGCATGAAAATAACTTAAAATTTCGCTTAAGAATGTAAAATTTAGGATTTTCAATCGCTGCATTATATAAGGGCTTTGCAGGAGTAATCGGTTTCTTTACCTTAAGCAACTTAAGTTTAGGCACGTCTTTATTAGGACTTTACGCTCGTATTGATATTCATAGTACGTTTTTCTAGTTACAGTGCTGTCCAATTTACATTTCATTATGAGCACTTATGAATGATTTCGCTTAACGCCGGTATGTAGCTAAATGTTTCTAAGGTTATTGAATGCCGGTCTCTCATACCCGTAAGTAGTATGTACACCGCGGGGCGCAATTTAATTACGTCACACTGCCAAGGTTGTCGCCAGGGGAAAATTGCCACTAGGGTCGTTTTTTGTGGCTGTTTTATGCCGCGTCATTTGAATTGCGCTTCACTGGGCTTTTTTTTAAAGTGTATATATTAACAAAACATATAATACAAGTGCAATCATGTTTTTTGTTTATTTTCGTAGCATTTTTGCATCATTTTTGTTATTGTCCATCGTGGGTTTTTTCATTCAATATTTTTTAAATTTTTGTCAACTGAATTGCAGTTTAATGGTCATTTTTATGTACGCCACGGTTTTTTATTTTTAAATTAATATTTCATTGTGTAATTAATTATATGTGGTGATTATATAAAATATATATTAATTTATGTATTACCATTGGTAAACTCTTATATGTTATCAAGTTATAAATTAATTACTTTGTAAAGCTTATTTTTAGCCCTAGTAAATCAACTGTGCGCCGCGGGGCTTTTTCTTTCTGTACAAGTGTATGTGATCTTTTCAACTTAGTCTGTTTCCTTAGTATTTACCTCATTTTTGCTTAACTCGTCGAGGAGGCCAGTTCGCATATCGATCAATATCTAGCTGGAAAAACACTAAATGTATGTAACAGCCATGGGAAAGCGCAAGATGTAATACGAAACGGTGCATGTGGTCGAATGCTGAAGCAATGACTTGCAGCGGAAGCCGTGGGAAATTGGCTACACGTGCATCGTAACCATCCGTTGAAAGATCAACATATCCGGAGCGGAGGCCTTGGGAAACCGGATGCTGACATTGCAAAGATGCGGATGGCAGGAATACTGACGCAGTGTTTCAGATAAAAACTGCGGAAACACAAAATAATGCACATGGGTTTCTCCACATGCCCAATGCAAAGGTCATCGTGTCCGGAGAAGAGGCAGTAGGGAAGCTGCTAACTCTACACTTGCAGAATGCATCCGGTGCATACATCTGGCGGACACAGTTCTGTCCTTCCATTCTTAATGTTTCTGAAAATGCGCGTTAGCAACATAACACTAATAGTATATACCAACGGTAGGCAACAAAATGGCGTTTTTAAGTTAGACATTTTAACTATTTTTTTTCTTTCTAATAAGTTTTTTGTTTATCAACATGCACTTTTGATTTATAAAAGTATTCAAAAATTGGAAATATTTTTAATTGCATCGTAACGTCCTTTAGCACAACATAAGCATTTTTGGCAAAGTTAAATAATTTATCTAGTTTGTTTTTACAAACTTAATATTTGTTTCTCAAAATGCATTTTTGTATATAAAATAGCTATTTTTATTTTAAAAGTTTATATTTGATGTCTAATATGATCTTTTATTGCCATGTTACATCGTTTTGCACAACATAACATTTTTCCAAAGTTAAATGGTATAACTAGATTCTGGTGATATCCCGAACTGGGTGTGCAGGTACGAACAGATTTAAAACGATCCGACACCGTGGAGGCACATATCTTGTGCACGTCTTAACTTGTTTGGTGATGTCATAAGGCCTTGAGCATGTACATCCTGTCTTCACCTGATTGACTTCATATGGCCTTGAGCGTGCACGCGGAGTGACGTAATATGCCAACCTGACTTCCTCCTCCCCTAATATCTCTTTGGACGTCGACGTACATCTACATCTACCTTCGCCGATTACACTCCATCTATCATCATTGTAAGTAGCATCTACGTTATTTATTGCCCCGTTTCTAAGCCGATTAAATTCTTTTATTACCACATACATGTACTTGCACAGAAAAGAATAAACAAAGCACAGTTGATTTTTCGGGGACAAATAATAAGCTTTTACAATGTAATCAACTTATCAATTGACCTGATCAAAATATCTGTCAACGGTAATACTTAAGATATATATAACCGCCTCTTACGCAATGAAATATATATTTAAAATTAAAAAACATCGGACAGTAAAAACATTATTCCAAAAACTGCATGGATCTATTTGACAAAAAAATAAAAATTTATAATTAAAATTCCACGATGGACAGTAACAAAAGTGATGCCAATTATGCTAACTAAAAATAAATAATATGCTTGTACTTGTATTGTAAATATTTTTGTTATCAAAAGGCCCGCAAAGCGCATTTCATATGGCGCCCCAAAAAACTACCATAAAAGGACACTTGCGCCAATTTTTACCCTGGCGGACAACATTGGCAGTGTGGCGTCATTTAATTGAGCGCCCGTAGGGGTAGGTATCAAAATGATTGTTCATCAAGCGTTTATAGTCGGTCCTGGTGGCGTAGTGGTAACCATACTTGCGTTCTAAACCCCAAAGTCGCGGGTTCAAACCCGGCCAGGATCGTTGGATTTTTTCGGGCGTAAAAATTCTAAGTATGGCTTCCTTCGGAAGAAAAGTAAAGCCTTGGGTCCCGTGTCGTACATTTACGGCACGAAAAAGAACCTCAAGCCTAAAAGAGGAGACCTCTGAGCAAAATTTGTCGGCCGTTTCACGCCCTGAATTGATTGGGACGCTGATGGCCTGAGGTGTTAAAGAGCGTCCTTAAGTAAAACGAATAAAAAAAATCGAGCGTTTATTAACGATAATTCGTGCACCGCTCAGTTACCACGGTCCACAGAGATTTTCTAGAAATTCAGGTGTTAGTCACAGATGCGGTTGTTGCATTGTGCCTCATCACCATTTTTCTTATAACTCCATGGTATACTTGTTTCAAATTTCCGGAATTGAGGGTTATTCCATTTATTTTACATATAGTTACAGTTTTTCAATCGCCGCACGCCACGTGGAAACTATAACTTCTGGGACCGGTAGACACGAATAGGGAGATGGAGCTATTTTTTCGTTACTTTTCTAGTTCATCGGTCATGTTGCTCAAATAAGGAAATGTAGGTAATAACCATTTTTCGCGAATATAAGCAGCAATGATCGAATATGCATCAAAATAGTGCACGCGCTTGTCTAGTTTCTTAAGATGGGAATATAGCACAAGTCTGGTATGACAAGTGATATATCCAGCAATTTCGAAGTTCGTAATACAATTTATTTGGATTCTTTCTGATGTTATTTCCAAAAAAAAAAAGTACATCACTTCGTTCGTGGCACGCATGAGCGCCTAAACCTCTACTTTCGGGTCTTTTAAAGTTCACTTAGTCTTCAGTGATCTCAATCAATTCGCAGGAGGTCACATTGTCACGCTGACCTTTCCCCGAAAAGAATTCAGCATCAGATTGCTAAGTCTCGCTTTCCTTTCTGGTCGTGTAGTGGCTACCATACTTGCCTCCTACACCCAAGAACGCGGGTTTGAACCCGGCCAGGACCGATGGATTTTTCGGGCGTAAATATCCTAAGTATGCCTTCCTTCGGAAGGGTCCAGTGTCGTACATTTACGGCACGAAAAAGAACTTCAAGCCTGAAAGAAAGGTCTCTGAGCAAAATTTGTCGGCCGTTTCACGCCCTGAGTCGAATGGGACGCTGATGACCTGAGATGTTAAAGAGTGTCCATAAATAAATCAATCAAAAAAATCCCGTGATTGTGCGAGATGACATTTAGAACTAGAGCCACACTTTCGCTAGCCCTATGTAGTAGCCGGACAGTCACCCCGAAACCTCTGTCTTAATATTTAGAAACTAATTCATATTATTTTCAAACACACCCGTCTCGCCTATTTCTGAATCGTACCGCGCATTTTGTATTCCCATAGCTCAAATAATTCCATCATGCGGTTACCCTCCTCCAGAGCCCCTTTACCTCTTTGAACCCAAAACAAGAAAATGTATATATAAATGCATACCTGGAAATCCTTAGTTTTCGAGTTATTAATAAAAGTGTACCAAAACAAGAAAAAAAATCCATATAAACATATGTCCAGAAATTATTAGTTTTATAAGTCATTAAGAAAAGTTTACCAGCTATCTATTAAAATTTTCTGTTCTTCATCGTGGAGGCATTCCCATTTACTTTCCTCCTTTGCACAAGCGGCGCATAGTGAAAACATTACTTTGCCTATGACACGCCTGGCCAGTAGAGGGTGGTAAATATTTACCGGGGGAAGAATTTTACGCTCAATCAGTCCATATATATTTTACTAATGCCAAATACGGATAGTTATCCACATAGATCCTGAGTTGATCCACGGAACACGATGTTCTTTTATTCACAAACGGGCACAGGCTGCACAGGTCGTGATAAAACATAATTTCGTCACCTCTCCCTCCAGATATATTTTGGTGGAGCTGGTGCTCCATACAACGCGTCCCTCGGATTGAGGGGCTCCAGGAGAGCTTTGCAAAAGGGGTTGATAAAGTCTGCCAGTTCGCTGTTCGCCTGCATCATTGCATTAAACTGACACTCTCACATTTCGGTTACTATGCTGCTGGAATTTTGTTAGTTTCTTCGTAATTCTTTTCGATTGTTCAAACCTAGAGACTATGGCTTCGTGAATGGTATTCAAATAATATGCATTGCGGCTCGGGTAACTTCGCGTGCAACGTTGAAATAAACCTGGGGGGGGGGAATGCACGTACTATTTATTTTTCTCCTTTGGGTAACTATCCACCTTGTGATTCAGTATCACGGCAACGAAAGGCATGTAGAATGATATTTTCTCACTTCTCCACACAGGATAGCTAGATGCATACCGCGCAAATGCTCACCAGCTTCCCTATAGCCGCCCATCGGAATTGCACCTATTTAATTTCGAGGCATGATCTTCATTCTGTAAACTCACTTGCACACATTGGCAACGGTGATACATTCCCTTAATGGAGCTATGACATTCAGGTCCATGAATTCCCGTCGAAACTTAGAAACGCTAAGACACAACGGATAGACGTCCGTTTTACAACAGCTCCGATCTTTTTCGGCACATTTAATCCGTATACCGAGGAGAGTTTTTCCGCGCGCCACTCTTCGAAAGTCTTTCGTTCAGTCGCGAACATGCCGCTGGGACAGTGGCACTTTGCTCGGTTACGGGGCTCACGTAATGCTTGCGCTCCTCCTTGAACAGAAACGGAAAGTATCCCTTTGATTCCTGAAGATAAAACTTTTTTGGAAATTGCACAAGTGGCATTAACGGTGATGACCTGAGCTGTTAAAGAGCGTCCATAAATAAATCAAAATCACAAGTGGCATTTGAGTAAAATTTAAAGAGTTCAAAATATCAAATTTTCATACTTTATTCGGTATATGCGATTTCCGTTCATTGCCGTAGTCCAATAGTGTGTGTACACTATGTGTTTTAATAAACACTGACCATTGCAGGACTTTAGATTGTGCCCCGCGACGATCACGTCGATTCAAATAAATAAAGGTACTTGGGTAATGTTTATGAAAGCTGGTTTATATTAATTATTGTTGTAATGAAACAGTATGTGAATTAAGATTATTGCAGCAATGATGAAAGTATCATAAAATTAAAAGTAAAAAAATCGGTTTAACGTTGCATTGCTTACTACTTTCGCAAAATATGGCAAAGTGACATAATCCAACAGCTCTTTCATGGGATCTTCAAAAAAACATCCACTCCTTAATGCCACAATGTTGCCAATCTATTAGTTTTGTACGATTGTCGATGCACAAGATGCACCTTGGTAAACATTCGCCTTCCGCTTATATGGCGTGTTTTGCGTGCACTCAGATCTATGAACATTGAACACTGCATTTTTTCGCAATTTTTGGGAACGGTACGGTTTAATGTAACAGAAGTGATTTGCGTCAATGCGATTTTTGCAAATACTGCAATATTTCTCCCCACAAACGTGAGGCGCTTTTCGGTGTGAAAATGGTACTGTTTTCGCACGAGGGACAGTCCTTTTCTACATTGCACACCGTTAAAGAATTGGGGAAAAGCTCCCCTTTGTAGGTGATTGTTAAATCACGCCATTCCCTTAAATTCGCGATTTAACTCTTGCAAAAGTAACGTTTCCATAATTTTCACAGTCCTGTTCGTAGCGATGATATTCCTTGTTTAGCTTGTAGAATGGTAGAAATGACGGCATTGCGTCTTCTGTTTAAAAGCTCCATACAAGGGAATAGTGGCATTATAGTAATGCATTAAATCGATGTATATTTCTGAATTTGTTTTCCGTTATACAAAATTGTTTTACTCAAAAGGTCGCCAAAAGCTGTGATGCAGTGTTCTTTCAGTACCCACCTGAAACTTTTCCACGTCATCAAGATGCCCAAGCCCGTTCCCTAATTTAATAATTATTACGCCTAGTTGTGACATAGTTGGGTTCGTTGTCTTTCGCTTGCACACCGCAATTGCTCTCGGGAGACATTGTTTGTCACTATTCCTAATTTTCATTATGTTACTTTTTTTTCTGAAACACAGGTCACGTATGGAAAAAAAGGAACCAGAGACATTTTTGATCCACACGCAGGTAATTTCACAAATTAAATTTCCAAATTTAACGAAGAACTTTTCGTTACTTTGCAGTAATTTTTCAGTTGTATTCGAAATAGAGCTCTCATTTGTTTAATCGGAGCGTCTGACTCTTATGCTAAAAATTTTTAAAATCGTCTCGCTCTCTTTAACGAAATGCGAATTTTGTATGATTAGGTCCAAATAATACCCCGGTTCGTACTATAGAAAATGTTCACTGGCAAATCCAAAAATTTCGAATCTGCGTCTTCTTGCATGGGGCGCACCTGTACGTCCGTTTCGGAAAATCCCAAATGAAACATACAGTTCTCTGGCGGCGATACAGAATTTAAAACCTATTAGCAATGCTGCTGCTACTGCTCTCGGTATCAAGCTCCCATTCGCTCATTGAAAATGAAATTATGTCGTCAAACCATGCCCAACACACTTTCAAGAGCCTTACATTTTCGTTATTTTTAATGTTTTACGAACAAAAAATGGAGAAACATAGTAAGCATGATATACCTCCCACAAAAACATGTACCATTACAATACTCAGAAAAATAAGTTTCTACATGACGTCATTTTCCTTCCAAAACATACACAGAAACAATTACCATTGCCATAAACAAAACCAATGTCATTGCTATCGACACGTTCAGCGCCACATGGTATGCAGGTTTCATGTTCATCGCGAAGAAGCACGTAAATCGCAAACATTAAAAACAATTATCGGTCCTGAAGACCACACCTAAATATCTGTAAAGTGAATCATTACCAATTATGAAAGTTCCTCACAAAATAGTAGAATGTTTACACTTCTGGCGGTCATATTTCAGAAAATATTATCTTCTTGTGTGTTACTAAAACTCTGGAACAGATACGTTTAATGAGTCCAGACGAAAATAGTTGAATGAGCTTAGACGAAACTTTGGACTCCACAGGCAGAAAACTGGGAAGCATCAATATATGTAGGTGTTACATAATGCAGTAATTGTTTGGAAATCAACATGCCGAGATGTGCCTGCTGCTGACTATGTCACAACTGCAAGGTTATTCAATGAAATAATGCAAATATTGTAGCCATATTATGTGAAGCTCGTCAATTATTTACTATTTTTGATGAACTCTGCCTAGTACATGAAGAAAGCAGCAGCGAGTCTTGCCGTTAGTTATCCTAATGGTTCGTCGCGAGCACTTGTGGTCTGCAGAATACTGAAGAAGTAAAAATTCGTTTCCTTAAGTAAACAAACAAATTTACAATGTAAATAAGTCTACATTAAGTCTCCAAAAATATTGACTTATTCAAAAATAAGCATGCAAACACAACTTCTAAAATTTTAAGCTTAGACACTTGGCTTATAGCAAGAAGTACTATGCAGAAAATGTCAAGACGGCTACATTTGCCGTCAATGAACAGTATAAGGTAGCAATCCCTAAATTATTAAATCGATTTAACACATAGCTGTTAAGCGGCAGAGTGTTAAAATCTCACTTCGTCTATATTTTTGCCACGTTCGGTTTCCTTTGTGATAAAATTAAGACACTGTCAAATGTAGCACTCCCTTTGTAAACAAAACAAAAAATCAAGAAGTTCGTGACTTGCAAAAAAAAAAAAAAAAAAAAAATCACTGGTCTCACAATTAGTAACTCCAAGGGGAAAATATTGTAAATAAAATATAAAGATTTTCTTAAAAATGGTGCATTTTACATCATGTGTATTAACATTTTAAGAACCCTGGGAGGCCATCTCCAAAAAGATATTTAATGTGATTAATGTTCCATGAAGTAAACTTTCTTTTTTGCTTCTTGTGATATGCAACGATCATTTTCACATTACAGATCAGAGATCTGGAATAAATGTCAGTCATATGTAATTGACTATTTTATGAGTCTTATCGTGTATTGTAATTCTTTAGCGGTTAAGCGAGGCTTAGTCCAAATAACATCTATGAAGCTATCTATGTACCTATTAATTTATACAGATTGTAATGTAAATGTTATAGGATTTTTTCGACTTTTCTACACATTGAAATTGTTATAATACATAAAAATAAACATTTTACTAATTTGTAGCATCTAAATGCTCGATTTTTAATAATAACTGTGAACGTTTTACATTGCGGTTTTATTTTTTAATGCCATATGAATGCATCTCCGTTTCATAATTTAAATGTCTGCATTCATTTTCCAAACACTTATATGCTTATATATGGGGAGATCTGAAGGTGGCTTGCGAGACATGTAAAAACCTCTTGTGAAACATTTACTTATAGTATCCCCTAAATTTGATTATGCCGTTTTTTTAGTGTAATTTATAGAGCGTTTCGTAAACATTTTGAGGATTTGTGTAAAAGTTTTTACAAAATTTGCAGTTAGGTCTATAGCGCGCTGTTGTGTCCAGGTGCCGGCGGAGTCATCTGCTAGAGGCTTCACCAGTGGAGGCCGAGCGGTAGCTAAAGAACATTTGAAAGGGCGGAGTGGTAAGCCGAAGTATGTTTAGATAGATTTATCACATTAGTATTAAAACTCAACATCGACTTCTTTGTAGTAAGAATTTATATACAAAAGAGTGATGGAAGAGATTACAGGTTGAGCTGTAAGGCAAGAGACTATGCTCAAAAATGTTTAAAGTCCCAAATAAAGGATTCAGGATATTCATATTTAAGTATCAGAGGAAAGAAAGCTTCGTGGTTGGGCTAACAAGCAGAGTCCAGAGATCATTTCTGGAGTTTCAAACAGTTATTCGTGCTACTGGCATGCCACAGAGCGGACATATAAATAATTAAACATCTGGCTACAGTTACCAAATGCTCATTAATTGGATGGTAGCTGTTGGGTCTGTACATTAATGTGAAGCTGTGAGAGAACGACTTGAGTTCCTTTCCAAATAAATAAATATGTAAACCAACTTCATGCTTAATCTCTACTCATAATTATTGTGTGAGATTTGCCAGAATGGTGGCGATGTCAGGGTGGGTCGCTGCTCCCTTCCAGAACACTTGAGGTAATAAACATATCTAAGGAGCGATAAAGCCTAACATGTGGGGTAATAAACATGTCAACTTTCGAGAGGAATTGGGGAGAAAACATGTTCGAAATGTGGAGAGGTCTAGGGGTTTCTAGTGCTTCTTTCAGAACACTTGGGAAAACATGCATGCTTGGGTTAAGCAGTGATGTCAATAGTGTATGGTTGTACGGATACATCCCCCTAAATGATAAATAGGCATCAGGGTGTTCGTTTTCTTGCGTGATAATATATGATAACACAAAGTACAAAAACATTAACTTTTAGGAGCTCAAAGACGTTATTTTTAACGGATATAGGGCATCCTATATAAAACGCAATTATTTACAATACATCATATACATATACTGTATATTTTCATCCATCCATTCATGTATAATGATATACACATGATAATTAAACATATATTCTAGATAGTAATCATTTGATTATCATATAAGCTGAATACATATTCGAAATAGAATTAACTTTATCACATTACTTGAACACATGCTGAATAGGAATAATTTAATTGTCATAATATGTGAACTCGTCATTTCATTATGTTTTGAATGCATATTTTAAATAAAATGTATTATTATTTTATGCAAACCATTATCATTTTGTTTCTCTCTAACATATTCTATATCATTTTGTTTCACTCTACATATTCTGAAAGCGTTTTCGTGGGATTAGGGTTTCCGTCGGGTTCTCCGACGAAAGTAATCCAATTCTCGAAGTCAGTAATTATTGCGTGGGCGTAGCCAATAGTCGTACTTTTATCGACTATCGGATCTCAGGAATTTCGTCGTCTTCGTTGTCTTCTCACAATGGAAGGTGACAGGAATTACATTCAAAATATAAACACAGGAAGGTATGCGATGAGACAAGTGTATTTATTGACCCGATTCTTCCTTACAAAGGAACTATTGTTCGTCTCGAGAAATGAATACCCCGTAATCCTTGTACTAGTCGTTAATTGATTCGGTTCGCTGGCAAGCTAAGTACTTCAAATGACCAATAGCTTCCGGGGTTTGAAAAAAATCACTTCATTAGCTGATTCACACGTCGCGGCAAGGCTTTACTAAATATTGAACTACCTTCCAACTTTTTCGTAGGAATAAAAGTATGCACTTGATATATATAAGTTACCCACCTAATCACCAATCTCCGCCGCCAATCGAATAAAGAAAGTCTGTGAATGCCGAGGAGTACTAAAGACTGGGCGACTTTGCCTGTTTATATTCAACCTCTTGACTTGCGTGTTGACATCGAATCTCCGGGGGCTACCAAGTAACCTCAGGATCATCGCCGACTTTAAAATGTTAAAATACTCACGGCTGATTGGCCGGTTCATATAGAATGTTCTGGAACGAGCGTTAATTTAGCTGACCAACAAACGCTACATAAATATCACGATCACCGACGCTAAGAAAATCCCATTACGTAGCTTAAAACGCCCGGTGTCCACCTTCCACTTTTACTCTTATGTAACAAGAAAAGTCTGCAGGTGTTAATAGTACCATTCATTTCCCGATTCCAATCTAAAATACTTAATCCATCTCTACTTTTTACTATTTACACAATTAAATAAAGCTTTATTAGTCCCTACGGCTAACATAGCTATTTACATAATTAAATTAAACCTTCTAAGTTACCGCTGAAAACAATGAAATTTTTTTGAATGATTTATTTATGGACCTCTTTAACAGCTCAGGTCATCAGCGTCCCATTCAACTCAGGGCGTGAAACGGCCGATAAACTTTGCTCAGAGGTCTCTCTTTCAGGCTTGAGGTTCTTTTTCGTGCCGTAAATGTATGACACGGGACCTACGGCTTTACTTCCCTTCCGAAGGAAGCTATACTTAGGATTTTTACGCCTCGAAAAAATTCATCGGTCCTGGCCGGGTTCGAACCCGCGATCTTGGGTTTAGCAGGCAAGTATGGTAACCACTACGACCGACATGAAATTAATATGACACAAACATATGAATATTAAAATACTGCCGGGGCGCCGAATATAAATACTGCTACCATTCTAATGCATTATCAATAAGTTCTAGCTACACATTACAATACATTATCATTTTATTTAGATCTACAAGTATTTTTACTGTTGCCAATTGGTTTGCTCTTAGGGTTTAAGGTTACAAATTCGGTGATTTCTATGGGATCCAACGCCAGACTAGAGCTTGGTGTTGCGGCTGCGATATCTTCATCTGAACTATGTACCTTAATCCTCGTCTTATTCTTTAAAATATTGGTGGTGGAAGTTTATTATCCTTCTACCATTTGATGAAATTTGAAAATTTGTGCAGACTGCCTAGCAATATGGGCGGCAACAGCAGCAACATAATACAATGGCATAAATTACAGAAACAGCAGTACAGATATAAGATAACACAGAAACGTTATTTGTTCCAGAGTGGAGTAGTTTCCATTCTTTGTCGTCAATAAGTGTTACCATTGCTTTCACCTTGTAGCCTCCGTATCGTCCATGTGTTATATTTTGAAGAGGAGTATGTAACAGCATTCGTCAAAATCTATCATCCCCTCTTGGATTTCACAACAGTCCAATTCTAAATCTAATGGAGGTAGAATGTCCTTATTCGTCATAATGGAGCCTTGGGCAACAATGAGTATCTGGCTACTGTACCCCTTACAAAAGTCTCCTAATCATGCTTTTCCTGTACCTTCAATTTGAACATCATGTGCATCTTGGTTAGAGCATACTACTGTCAATGTTTCCCTTTCTGGAGCTACAAATAACCATTCATTGTTGTTCGATGTTTTCCTATATTTCATCAAATCAATGATGTTCGTTATAATTTTGCAATATCGCTGTGATTGGTTGCAATAATTCACGTTCACAATCTTCATGTAAATGTGTTAACTGTAGGGGGAATGTATGTCTGCATATTGGATTATTTCACTAACTTTCCCACATTTTTTTATTTCGTTGACTGTATACCGTGCGTAATGTTGTTTTTCAGTGTCCATCAAAAGGAATTCACATGTTGGCAGAATAAATATTAATTTTGTAGTAGTCTTGTCTATGCATTTTAGCGTAGGAACTACATTATATATACTATATTTAAGATGACTGGTTAACGATATGCAAATGACATAATCAATATTAGTAAATATTCCCTTAGAAATTCCTTAATATCCTTAAGATCTTGATGCGCCAGTCTCAGGGTAGTAGACAAAATAATCCATTTGGAATTAATGATTGACTCTCTTTTGAGGTTTTATAATTTAAGTAGGGGATAATATATGAGGCTGTATTATGCCCTTCTGTGCATTCAAGACTGCAATTATTAGCATTTTATAATACCCTTACAGTCTTTTATAGCGTGATCTAATTAAATACCTTCATGTAGATGTATAAATTTCTCTTAGAACTTTGTCGTCTTTTTTTTTTTTTTTTTTTTTTTTTTAATGAGTTTCGCTAGCTTTGATGAACTAGCGAAGAGAACCTTTTCATTCTCTTTCACTCCTTGAATAAGAGCCACTCATTCCTCCAACTTCACCCTATACCTCATTCTACTTTCGCGCTTAGCTGCATTCTCATTATCAGTTACCTCCATTATGCTCTCCTCGGGAGTTGACACCACTTTAAGCCCAACACATATTACGCTCTCAGCTAATGACAAGGCCTTTACTTCCACTCTTTCCCTATCGTTTAACCCATTATTACATTATTCATCAGTCTTTGGAAGATAGCAGTGCCGATTTCAGACGACATTCTCTTGTATTGTAATGTTCTTCGGCGTGCTGAAAGCAGTCTTTTGTTGACCTTCTCGTTCTCCTGTAATTTGTAAATATCCGCTTGCGCAATCTATGACTGGAAAATATCTGGGATTCCCAACAATGTTTATCAGATCTATCAGAATGATGAATAGGAATCCCCTATTGTTAATTCATAAAACTTTCTAAAACCCACATATATTGTACATTTTCTTACACCGGAGGTGTTTGCCTTTTGAGTATCATGAAAATTGGAGAGTTCCAAGGACTCTGCCTGTATGTAATTGTTTCATCTGCCAACATCTTCTTCCTTGTGCACTTCGGGAATTGTATAAGGCATAATATTTAAAGACACAATAAGATGATCGCTGGGAGTTGCCTGTAGTACAACTCAGCCTATCTCCTGACAAATGTAAGATATTGAATTCTTCACACATATAAATTAGGCATAACCTTTTCTCTCCTAAAAGATGTTATAATCTTATCTGTTCTGTAAGTAATCGCTATCTTTCTATAATGTTGATTCCCTGATTGAGTAAATTTTTAGTGATTATTCCTCTTCTTGTTCTAATCCTTCTAGGTGTACTGTGGGAAGTTCTATTTTTTGTTTTCATCCCTGGTATTTACGATACGTATTACGCAGTGATTCCTCCTAGTTTGCATTAAGGTTTCTGCCAAATATATTACTGGCATTATCTCTTGCTTCGTAATTATACTTACCTTATTCTCCGTGGCATAGACTTTGGCTATGGTATCCTTCGTATCTTGTAGCGTCATTTTTATTGATTACTGTTTAACAAATCTTATATCTCCTGGAATCGTACAATTACGTGATTCCATAGTCTGTCTATTAGAGCTGAATAACTTTGCCAAAATTCCTTACCCATTTATTCATCTACTCAATTTTCATATCCTTAATTAGGTGATGGTTTACTTCATTTTTTCCGACCATTACTTCTAGTTCAGTTGTCCTAGCTGTTTCAATTGCCTCATTTCCTATTCCGTGAACTTTAATTCGTCTCTCTGAGCTATATGATCTAATTGGAGCACTGTATGCTTTATTATTGAGACTCCCTCGCCATTGTCAACTAAAAAGCATAGTTTTCCTTACTTTGCTTCTTTTAGTTCTAATGTGACGGAATCTAGTCCATTTTTCCTTTTCTGGTTATTCATCCCAATTCTAATGTAACTCTGATTTTCATTTAATTCTGTGTTACCGGCGAGGGCGTTGTACTGTTGCTCAACACATTCCCTCGACCGTTTCCCTGTTTTCTTTTGTGTCTGCCATTAGGACCATTATTTTTATTCCTCGCGAAATCTTTTTGCATTTCATTCCCATTATTCTGACTGGAAACGGGGGACGGCACTTCTGTAATTATTGCCAATGAGGTTTCTTTGCCCTCCGTTGCCATAGCCTGCTCTTTTGCGTTCGGCGTCGAGATGGCCATTTCTCATGCAATCATAACACATAACACCAACAATATTTACTCTACTTTTTACAAATCTCTGGTCATCTAGGTTGCCGCTACTCAGTGTGTTCCAACCTGCCGCATTTCTTATATTTTGCTGCAACTGCCTGGGGTCTGCCGTGGTGGGAGGGCGCCCTGGCTGCCGTACCTCTCTCTACCTCTGGATTAGAGGATAGCGCTCTCCTATTCAAGAGCTAACTCATTGGCAGTCTACAGGATAAATTTTTCTCCTCAACTCCTTATTATTATTATTTGGATCCTTTCGCGGTTTTATAAAGCATGCCTTGGCTAGGTGGCGATGCTTACCATACCGGATAGGTCATTCTTATCACATATCAGCCTCTTTAAAATATTTCTGCATAGAATCTTTGTCCTTGGTTTATGAGACTGCATTTTCACTCTTTTTTTTTGTCTAGAGTTAAACATGCTGCATGTATCTTAGCTTTCACAAATAATAACAAAATTTCATGTTGGTTGGGATTAATCAACTCAAATGCATTACCAACATTACTAATAAACTCTCTCAGCCTCTTCTTGTTACCATGAAAACGTGTACTGATTAATGTTAATGCTTCAGAAAGGCCACAGTAATGCCTACTCTGAGCCACATCCTCGTCTAAACTAATATTCATCTTGTACGGGTGTAATAAAGAGTCAAATAGATTTCAGAATTGCCTGACTTACCAACTAATGACTTCGAGGCTACTCAGATACTATGTGGTCTGTACCAGAGGTTACAAGTAAACAGCTGTCTGCTTTGGGCCTTCCTCAAATCGTTGTCACTACGGATCTCCCTTTTTCGTAGCCTTGTTCGTCAAGCTGCTTCTCCCTGTAGGACTGACTGCGGCTAGAACATTCCACAGTGCCGACGTCGAGCCTCCTTCCACTTTTCCTACTTTATGAACCTCGTGTCCTTTGTCTGAGCTCTACTGCGACGAAGGCGTGCGTTTTTCCCCGAGGTCTTCTCCTAGTACAGTCGCTAGATGCAAAAGATTGGCACTTAGTCACATCGTCAACGTCGAAGGACTGTAGAAGCTACGGTTCGGCTTACGAGCCGACAATGTTTTCTCCTTGTTCTCAAAGATATGATGACAATACAATATTTGATGACACAACCCCATGTCTGATACCAAAATTTAATGTCGTGTCTCCCGATGACGGCGGAGTCTTTTGCTTAGAGGTTTCTGCGGGGGAGGCCAAGCTGGAGCCAAGGGACATTTGGAGGGTCCAGCGGTAAACCGAAGAATGTGTGGATGGGTTGTTAGCTTAAGTGTTGAAACAACGTCAGTTTTTTTTATAATAAGGGTTTACTTACAAAAAAGTGATGGTATGGACTGAAAGTTAGTTGTATAGCAAATGAGAGACTTCTTTGAAAATTTTATAAGTCATAAAAAGAGGATTCAGGATGATATTTAAGAATCAGAGTGACAAGGAATATGAAGGCAAGGAAGCTCTGTAGCGAGAATGAAACGTAGAATTTGACTTACTCTACGTGTTGTGTCCCGGAGAGATTATTTCTGAAGTTTTGTGGAGTTTTTCTTCTAATTATGGTGGCACAGAACGGAAATATGATTTATTAATAGCGTCGGGCTCCATTTACCTAATGCTCATAAATTGGAAAAATAGCTGATGGGTCTGAAGCTATAAGAGACAAGTCATTTCTATATATATATATATATATATATATATGTGTGTGTGTGTGTGTGTGTGTGTGTGTGTGTGTGTGTCAACTAACTTCATGGTTTATCTCTATTTATAATTATTGTACGAAATTTACCAGAAGGGTGGCGAGGTCAGGGTGGTTCTCTGATCCCTTCCAAAACACTTGCGGTAATAAATATATATACGCAATGATAAAGCGTAACACGTGGGGTAATAAACATGTCTTAGGTTTTGTGAGAAATTTGGGAGAAGACATGTACCAAATTTGAAGAGGTCAAGGGTTTTCTTCTGGTTCTTTCAGAACAATTGGGAAAATATACATGTTTGGGTAAAGCAGTGATGTTACGATTGGACCTGTAGTACCACTTTAGTTGGTAATTCATCTTATTTGACTGAAGTTGTTTGGTTCAATGTACCAATTTTTGTCATTGTTTTTCACTTATATCATTGAATCAAGCTAAAATTCCATACATCGAAATATATACTTTCGATTTACTTGGAGATTCGCTGCTTTGATAGTGCTTAAAAATAATTTGTTAAAGATTATAACATTGGAGTAAAAAGTTAAAAATTAATGAAATGATCCCATGTAAAAAGCAAGGCCTGGATGTTCATTAAGTCATCTTCTAAATTAAAATGTCGTAGGTAAAGCTAATATATACATAAATCCTCATCGTGGATTTATGGAGGTAAAACGAGCAGTTTAATGTAATTTTCCAACATTTTTCAATTTTAGTTAAATTTTTAGTTTTGGTGCATGATAACACACACGCGCGCGCGCACACACACACATAGCGATATACGTATTTCGTTTTAGATTTATTTTCATTTGCTATAGTCTACAGTACTGTTGCCTTTCAACGTTCAAGCAAAACTAAGATGATTTTTTTAAATGAGACAAGCTTCAAAATTGAAATGCTGCAGCAGTAGAAAAAGATTGAAATAACTGCAATTGTGTAACAAGGACTTGAGTCTTACGTATTAAGTTCACAGCTTTACCAAGTAACTTGCCAGGAAGTGTTATTTATACAGCTAGTCACACATTCTGGGAATTCGGAGTAAGACGTGACACAATGGACAAGCAGAGCCTCTCATCACGCGACTAAAGTTCAGATTGATGCGGGTAAACGTTATAGAGACGACTGTCGTTTACTGCATTCCAGAACAGCTAATGTTTTACATCTCCTCCCTTTTCAGGCAAATAGAAGCCTTAATAACCGTAAATATTACGCTTTTAGAATTGAATTCCAATATTATAAATGAACATAAGACCTGGTAAAAGGAATTTATATATATCGTTTCACAGATTTCCTAGGAAAATATTTACTTTTGTGTCATTCAGCTGATGAAGTCTGTAGATGAAGATTGTTAAATGATTCAGAATAAACTTCTATAATACTGTAAAACTTATATAAAAAATGGAAAGATTTTGGAATTTGGTCCTCCCATGCTCTAACAGTGGTTTAGCAAAGGCCATCAATTTTTACAGTTGTCAGCGTGCTATCGAATTTTTAGTTGCAATTCAGTTGCGCTCTAAATATTCCGAAAGTAAAGCCGTGTAATCAAATGTCACTTAAACCAGGTGGTTTCTGAATTTTGAGTAGACATGGTTGCGATTGATAGGCACCTCCTTGGTCTAGTAGTTAGCGTTGCTAACTGCTGCCCGGAAGGCCCGGGTGCGATTCCCAGTACCTACTTAGGAATTTTTCTAAGATAAGGAGGTCTGGAACGCGGCCCACCCAGCCTCGTGAGGGCAATGGGAATAGAGAGGTGACGATCTCCCATCTAGTAGGCCGCGATATAGCGATCAGCGGGATGCGGTGTGCTGAATGTGAAGGGTTTTTTGTTTTTTGTTATTCAAATGTTTTCGTTATTTTGGATTATTAACATTGGGTATATCATTCGTATGTAATAAAATAGTGTTAAAAGTGAACGTGCCCCTTGCAATTCTGCACTCTACCAATGAAATCATGTGGTGGAGGTAAAAGATGCAGTGACCGTCGCGATAAAGCTCAGGCCCATGTGGGGCTATAAAAAGGCTTCATTGTTTGTTTTTGTTGTTTTATGTTTGCGATTGATGGTATGATGTTATTGTGCAAGGTTTGTGGCGTTAAAGTGACAGCAGAAAGCGGATCTTCGTACTACACGACAAACACATTCATGTTCTCTAGAATGCTGCCAAAGAAGAAAACAACACATTTACTGTTAACACAAGCTGTAGCAAGTTGCAGTAAATCTTCAGCATTATTCAAAGAACTGTGTGACGTTCTAGTTGCAGTAAATATTCCTCCATGGAGAGTAAGTGGAGTTAAACTAAGGGACTTCTGCAACGCTACACTTGCCAATCAATTCCCAGACGACTTTAAGAAGTATATACCTCAGTGCTATCATGACATCATAAGAAGAAATAGACAATCGATCGAAGCTAACAAAAAAAGTTATTCTATTGCTGGAAATAACAACATTGAAGGCCATTTCTTAACTCACGTCATTGTGGGGACTACGGAGATTAACAGCTCGGGTCAAGCAATTCTGCTGAACACCAAGACAGTTAACCATCCAGCAATCTGTCGAATGTTCGATAGCTCTATGCATCTACTGTGACCCGAGGGAACGCGACATAATGATGTTCCCCTGGTTGTCACCGATGTAACAACGTATATGGAAACGCTGCTAAAGCTGTTAAAGACTTTTATTTAAAGATGGTGCATCTAACTTGTCTTGAGCACCCAATGCACAGGATAGCGAATGAAGGTCGCGCCCACTTTCCTAAAGTCTACCATCTCGTGTCTCAAACAAAGAAAATCTTTGTTGCAGCTCCATAATGAAAAGAAATCTTCAATTCATAGCTGAGGTGTTATCGTGCCACCTACACGGTTGGGCTTCTGCTGTATACTACTACAACAACCTCCAAGCTATGAAATCCGTGGTTAACGCTCTGAAGGCGCAAACCATCCAGCGATATCAAGATATGTTTTATGACAATGAATGGAGGGAAAGCTGGCATATTAAAAGCAAATTTCGGTTTTCTGCTCTCCAAAATTGCGGAATTTCAAGAAAATAGTGTGAAACCTGAAAACTCTATTTGAATAAACTTGTAAATAAAACCCAAGTTGGTGACATGGTTAAAAATTGTGCTAGATAAACATCCGGGGTACCGCTCTATGTGCTTAATTCCTGGCGTTTCTTTTCTTTTATGAATCTTCATATATGCCGTGTAATTTATGGAAATGCAGAATAAGGTGATTACATTTTACAGCGTAATTTTCCAGTTCCCGCATTTTACTACAAGTGAATGTAAAACATACTTTTAAAATTGTTGGTAACTTACATTTAATAAGCCATGATACACTCTGACCTGCATTACTTTTGGCGGATTTTCAAACATTTTAGTTCATATTGGATCATGTTTTTATAAATTTAAACTATTTTAAAGTAACTTTTAAGGCATTTTATATAATGAACATTCGGGTCATGATAATTAGTTATTAAAATATGTACATATTCAGAGTAAATAATAGTCATGTTTTTATTTGTTCTTTGTTTTTGACGAAATTTTAATGCCAAAATGTGAGATTAGCTCAGTCACGTTTAATAAATAATATCTTTATAACCCGGGCTGCATAATAGCTACATAATATGGTTACAATAAATAGGTTAAAATTGCAAGGTTAAATAAAAGCAATTGCATGTAAACAAAAGTATTATGAAACTGCAAACATTTTGGGAGGGGTAATTGCAACTGTGTTCTTGCAGAATTTGACTTCAATGTCTAGCACATTACGGCGTTGACAATAGACAGTTTTCTTTATTGAAAAGCTAATGGAAAATTCGGCATTCATGACGTATGAGAGCATCTGTTGCTTAAAGATAAGATCTATGTTTAACTTGTCCTTCCTAGTTTTCTTTACAAGAGACAGATCACCTTCAGTGATGGTAAAACATGAATTGAAGTCTTATATACTACATATCTATAATTTCCTCACATGGTATGCCGCGGTATTTAAAAAAGGAAGAGGTTTTTAATTAAACGTTTAAGCTGGATGGAGGGAAAGTTTTCGGAAGGATTTGATTTGATTATGGATTCTCAGGGATAATGATAATTCTTTCTTTCACTCCGACGATGGTTACCACTGTCTTACAGTTTTGCCACGGCTGTTGAGACTCTGATGCTGGATATTTTTATGGTCCTGTGACCATAGGGGAAGGAATCCTCGATGTTAATAATATTTTGTTATGTAAGATGACACAATTTATTGTTCTTACACTATTGTACATAAACTATTGCATTAATGCACTTAACTAATAAAGGTCGTCCACTTAATTCTTGCAAAACTAACTACCGGTTTCCACTAATTGAACGGAACTGAGAAAACCCTTCCACTGACCTTGCCCATCTGGATACTCTTGCCAAAACTGACTGCGGGCCTCAAAGTTACAAACTGAAAAAACATGTTCTACGTGACGTTTTCCATGTAATGCTTGACTTCTTCCCTTGACGAGATTAAAAGCCGGTCTTTTCATCCCTATAGTTTCCAAAAATTTTATTGTGCCTCCCCTCCTTAAGAAATTTTCCAACTGAATAGCAATAAACATCTTGCCCAAGGATTCTTTACCAATATTGCGCTACAACAGGCTACAGAAATTTCCACGTCAGGTTTTATGGCTGGGGTAGCTTTCTGCACACTTGAGAGAAAATAACATCTTACACATAACTGAACAAGAAAAAGAACATTACAATCATGGTTACAACGAAGTTACTAAAATTATTTATACAATTAATCTAATTAAATGTAAGGGTGGCAGCCGATAAATACTGCCTCAGGTATAACTCATAAAGCGAAGATGGATATTTTGTGATATCTATGGTTAAAAGCGACGGTCATGATGAGGAACCTTATAACAATTAGCTTATAGATTGAAGTTTTGGCTTTAATTAATCAGCTGTATGAAAGAATCCTCTAATGCAGATAAATACGTTCATTCCGCTTTCATTGGTGTTTAAGCTGATACCTCAAAGGCGATGGATATTGATGAGACATGAGGTGATAAATTTGGAGACTTTTTTAGTATTGGGGAAAGGAAGCGTTCTAGATCTAAGTCTAGGGTACCTCCCTAGCACTTGTCATAAATTGAGGACTAAGGATGTCTTGGAAAACATCTCATTTAGGGAGAACGGCCCTGATGGGAATCGAACCTCAGACCTCTTATTCACAAATCCGTGTCTTAAACTCCCCCCCCCCCGTGTTTCTTTCTTATTCTTTGTAACAGATAAGTCAATTAGCAGTTTTGATATTTGAATGAATCCTGCCGTATTAAATCTGGTTTCAGAAGTTAGGTTATTACAAGAGCTCGGACAAAATATAACAAAATACGTACAATCGTGATATCAGTTCTTCTTCTTTTAACAGTCCCACATGGGCCTGAGCTTTACCGCGACGACCGCTGCCTTCTCTACCTCCAAACATGATTTCATCGGTAGAGGGCAGTGTTGCAGGGGGTATGTGATCAGCATACCGCATCCCGCTTATTAGATCGAAGATCGCCATCTCTCCATCAGGTAACTTCCCAATTGTCCTCGCGAAACTGGGTGAACCCCGTTCCAGACCTAACTTAGAAAAATCCCTAAGTAATTTATCGGGAATCGAACCCGGGCCACCAGTCAGCAACGCTGACCACTGGACCAAGGAGGTGAACCGTAATTACATACCGTACTCAAATAACTAGTTAAGAGGCACTAGGTGGTCACATTGGCTTTCCAATTGGTTTAGAATTGAACGATTGTGTATTCGTATCAGCGTGTTAATGATGTGCTAGTTTATCTTTCACATGACTAGATTTCGCCTATTTACAATTCTATTCACGTAAATAGATTTCGCATATTTATCGCTTTAAGTTACCCAAAAGCTCCTAAAATGGTTGAAGAACGTGAAACCTTGCTCATTATTCTTTGTAATCGTAATTACAGGTCTATGAATTGAAAGCATTGTTTGCACTGTCATCAGTCATTAAACTTGCGCGCATTATGTGGAAATTCTACACAAGCACATTACTACTTTTTTCTTGAATGGAACGTGTTTATTTCGTATGCTTCCAGTTTACAGATTCTGGGTTAGGATCTGTTACAGATTTCCTCATTTCATCACTTCTGTCCTTGTCAGCAGAACTTGCCTTCATAAAGCTCCAGGGCCTTCTGCCCCAAGATCAAGGTGTGCTTACGCTGTTTTTCAAGGTTAGTGTGAATGGTGATAAAAAAAATTATTGTGTGAACACGAATAGTTTACATCTTGTGACGAGTATATGAATTGATATCGTATCATGTCTCAAGAAAAGTATGTTACTAACCTGAGTCCGGCTCCCTCCCATTGATGTCAAACTAGTTTTAACTTTGGGAGTATGCTAGAAGAAAATATCCCGAGATATGGCTTTATTTTTAATAGTAATTAAAGCCCGTTTTTACTGCTGAGGATTACAGGTGGTAAACACTGATGATATATGTGATGAAATGATAAATTGGGAAAGAATTAAGGAAGGAAACATTTCTGACCTAAGTTTAGAGTACCTCCCCGGAATTTGCCATTTAAAGAGCCGAGGAAAGCCAAAATATTTCCAATACTAATCCAAAAGATAAATCATAACCAAATATATATAAAATTCTGAAAAAAAAAAATCCAAGGAGGACGGTCCTAGCGGTAATCAAACTGCTGATCTCCCGCTCGCAAGTCCGCGCCTTAATGACCCAACCATCCTGGCGGTCTAGGACATGGCGATGGAAAGGTAGCTTTGCAGTATGGGAGAAGAAGAAAAATTTAAAGTTTCTAACAGTAGAAAAGGCAGTATAATTTGCTGAACAAAATAGGTATATAACACATGTAAAATTGTTTTGAATTTTGGATAATAACAAATCGAAGTAAACCAAACAAAGAATTTTAACATAGATTTGGTGTAAAGGTAATTCAGCAGTACATCAATGAAACTATTACAAAGCGGTTCAGTGAATATATTTGAAACATCGAATCTCTTTAAATTTTAAACTATAAATCTTTAAATCTTAATCAGTTTTACCACATAATATTTAATGCAATCATTGGCAAACAAATACTAAGGTGCGTGCATGTCGTAAAAATCCCCTGCTTTAGGAAAGAACATGTACTAAATACTGTACCTTAATTATAATAATTATAATAATTTGAGCAGTTGGCTTGCCCAATACACTATCTTTGCCCAGCAACTTTATAACAACGAAATCATAGGCCAATATAATATACAATAAACTTCGAAATAAAATATGTTATAGTAGATCCCATCTGGGTACCTGGGAGTAAGTTACGAAGGAGACCCCGAGTCTAGCCTTTCAGAATTGAAGATGCCAAAGTTTCTACATTCCACCCGGAACAACGTTTCCTTGCTGTATGTCGCAGCAAGAGAAGTGAAGGTAAAATGAAGTTGCCACCCAACATGGGTCTCCCCTAATATTTTTAATAGTGTTTAACGCCCGATTTTACTGCTGAAACATCACAGGCGGTGGACACTGGTGATACATGAGATGAAATTATACATTATATATATATATATATATATATATATTAAAAATGCAATCGCTCAAGGCCTAAGTTTTGTCCCGTGTCGTACATTTACGGCACGAAAAAGAACCTCAAGCCTGAAAGAGAGGCCTCTGAACAAAATTTGTCGGCCGTTTCACGCCCTGAGTTGAATGGGACGCTGATGACCTGAGATGTTAAAGAGCGTCCATAAATAAATCAATCAAATAAAAAGGGCCTAAGTTTAGGGCACTACCCCTAACAACAATGGCATTTGCCATTAATGAGGACTCAGGAAAACCTGGAAAACTCCTCAGCCAGGAGGGTTAACGACCTCTGCTACTTGTGGCAGTCTCTTAATATTATGTACACATGTCTTTTAATATCATGTACACATAATCTTCCTGAGTCGATGGCCAACGAGACTGCTCATCGCACAATGCTTGCTTGGCGGCATAAGAATAAGGAAGAAGCAAGACTAGCGTATCGATCGGAAACTAATGAATGCGCTCAATAACGGCACTATGTATATAAATTAAAAGTGTTTTAAAATCGAGTAATTTTAATGATAACAATGCTGTTGTTTCTGCAATATCAGGTTGATACATACAATAAATAAATTAGGGTCGATTTCAAAAACACTTCCATTATATATAATGCTAGTAAACAGCAGGGAAGAATATGTATTCTAAAGTTTTATTGCATATCTCCACTATAAAAATACTTTGTGCCTTTACCATTAATAGAACATTGCAGTTGAAACAAACTGCAACAGTAGAGGGTCGCAGTTTCAAATGCCGCAATGGTTATGTTGTTTAGAGGGTTTGTCGTGGCTTTGTTTCATTCTGAAAACTAGAATGCCAGCCAACTTTAGACACCGCGGATTCCAAGCATTAAGTTGTATTTCCATGCATCCTACTGAAAATAACCAAAATTTGTAAAAATCCTTAAATAACTGTGGTAAAAAGTAATAAATAAATAAAATTGTATATTTATGCCGATGCTTAAACAATGCCTCGTTAGTTTGCAGGCAGGTATTCCATGTTGAACGATCAAATTATCTGCATGGGTTTTCTTCCCAAGTTTTCTAACCCTGAAAAGGTACATGACAGGTAAGTTTACACGCCAGTGGGCTCCGGGTTCATTTTCGTAATCGTTAAATTATCCCATTCACTATTGCTAACAGCTCGACAGCAGGCATGTTAACCACATTTAAGCTACACTAATCGTTTGGAAGACCTACAGCATTCGATATGGAACGTTAAACGCCTGCACGTACACATATACTCTCTCTCTCTCTCTCTCTCACTCACTCTAAACTACAAGTACTTATTAAAAAAATGGCAAAAGCATTCCCCACCACATCTAGTGAAGCTCTATGCATTCTCTCAGATCGAATTCCTATAACTGTAAAAATAAAATAATCAGCTACACTATATAACCTTATGAAAGGCAGGGAAGCCATAGTTTACAATTTAGACCTCGATGTAGAGCAAAGGTATTGTATTCACCTAAAGCACTAATGCAATAATAAGTAAAAGATTGAACTGAAGATACGGGGACAGCAAGAATGAGAATGGCGTAGGGTCGAAAGTACCTATACTGTTTGAAAATGAACTCCAATATCAATTGCAATTTAATCCGAATGAAAAGTGTTCCAGCAACCAAGCTGAACAGCTAGCCATCATCAAAGCCTTAGAAAGGCATACGGGAGTAAAAGAAATAGAACAATGAAAATGGACTACTACATTATACACAGTCAAACACACCTCGCTCCATAAGAAACCCTTGGAACTATAAATCGTTGATCAAAAAATTTGGTCAACAAGTGAGAATCTTACAAGATAAAAACTGGAGATACCACGTCAGATGCATACAGATCCACGTTTGGAAATTATGGAAATAATATGGCAGACCAACTGGCCAAAGTGGCAGTGAAAAACAACGAAATATGGTGTAATAAAATACCAACTTCTGAAATAAGCAGACAACAAAGACATAAAATCCATCCAGAATTGGAAATTTAATGGCAAAAAACTCGAATATCAGCCACTAAAATGTTCTTTGCCATACACTTTCTCCGATTCAGGATAGACGTAAACCCTTGTGCAGTTGCAGTCAAAAGGAGCAAACAGCTGACCCCTTAATTTTTAATGTAGTCCTCAAACAGTTTAGCAAGCGCAAGCGGAATGAAGAAAATATAAGAAAGTATTTATTAATTTGTAAATAATGTGTATTTTGATTGGATATATAACGTGAAATAAATAACAGTATGCCAAATGTATAAATTATAATCTTGTTTGAATTTATAATATGTACATTTAATGCTGTATTTTACTGTGAATGAGATTAAAATAGTACGAAGTATTACTAGAAAGCGTAATGGAACATGCTGGTTCAAAAATAATAATAAAAAAAAACTACACAAAAAGTAATCGTGAAATATTTAGAGAGTAAGTTAAAGTTAAAAAATGGGAAGAAAAAAAAACCGTCCTAAGGTTGCACAACTATGTAGTTAACAAGACAAAGAAGGCGGGAAAAGTTAATCAGTCAGACTTGTAATTGATAGGATCAAAACAAGCAACCATGAATCATAAGATACCTCTTTAGACACAAATGCATGTACACTATATAATGCTTTATAAAAGTAGTTTATTAAACCATTGTTGATATTTAATTTAATTTGTGGTAACTGTATTGTCACAGTATGTGCTCCAAAGTACAACTACCATGGTACAGCTGTTCTCAAGCTTAAAGGTACACATCAATGACTCATAAAAGCAGTGGTTCATTTCAGTTCTAATCTTACATGCTGTTTTTTTTTTTTTTTTTTTTTTTTTTTGCGGGGGGGAGTGTTGTCTTTCAGATTATAACGCTATTGTGAGCGTTTTCCGCGTTGTGCAAAACACGAAAGAAATAATACCAAACCTTTCAAGTATTCATAAATAAATACTTCTATGCAATGAGATAGAAGTAGGTTTTTGGCGTTATAAGAGCAATTATCAGAGTCAAATTGCACATAGATTGAAAAAGCGTTTACTATTTGTGTTCAGCACGAACTTCGAATTATAGAGTGACTGTATACAGCTAACGGACCGAATAGCTAAGGTAGGAAAAACCGACAGAGATCATGAGCTATAGCACGAGAAACTGGTTCATTAAGTCAAAATAGATCTCTGGAAAAAAGTTGGATCCGTTTCTCGGCAAAACGTTGTCTCTGGTACCTGTTATACTGCAATGCTACACAATCCATTTCGATTTAAAATGAGGCTATAATACATTTGTGTTTACAGCGGGTCAAAACCCGGTAACACTAAAAGTCAATTAAGAGGTTTCCTCTGCTAAACCATCTTAGTGGTAGCAGAGAAGTTGCGGAAAGGAAGGAAGCAGGCAGATATTGTGCGCCCCACCAGTTGCGACCTCAATCGCATCTTGCCTGCCGCACCTCTCGGTGAGAGTAGGTCAGCAAAGCAATGTCGGGCAACGCACCGCAAGACACCCCACGTGCTAACTACCCACCCACTTGACTGAACACTGGATTACTGTCAGTATAGAGTTCGACGTTCGGCGCAGCGAACCTGTCTTCTTGTTTAGAATGAGCTGAGCAGCAAGGATAATGAACTTCACCTGAATAGTAAAAGCTCACAACCAACTACAGCTGAGGCAAGTTTGCAAAGTGAGAGAGAGATAACTGGAACTGCTAACGGAAATAATTAAACGGTAATTGCTTTATTTAGTGAGTGTAATAAATGTGTCTGCTAGATACTTGAGAGGGAAAATACTTGAGGTAAACAAATATTATCAGAATTATCATAAAGTTATATTGGCCGTAACAGTGGAAATGCAGTTGGGATTTCTGGCTATGCTGTCACCGGGATTTAATGTTGCTCATCGTATTTATGTGTTTTATTGTTATCTGCCAGACATACGAATTATTGGACTTCATCATTTTATTCTTGTGGTAATCAAAACCAAAAAGGGCAACCATAAATAACTTAACACAAAATACACAGCTTTGCAGCAAATGGAGCAATGTTCTTGGTCCAAAACTGCGTGAATCAGATGCTACTGATGATAAATTAGTAAATGAGATTTTAGAGATTTTCTCGGCTGTTGAAATAATATGTTACATAATTTGCAGTGCTTGTTACTCATAATTACTATGTTACAATGTCACTTATAATTTCGTACAAATTATCAGTGAATTTAATAGCTGATAAAAACTGTAAAAAACTTGTTTTAGGCGCGTTGTCTAAGAGAAGGATAAGTGTGTATTCTCTAGCAATATAGGAAAACATGTGTAAGAGCATTCAATTTTTGAAGTGGCAGTAGTTCCTCAGTTTGTGTAATGCTACCAGTTGAGCTTAAGTTCATTGTAGGATTTTTCCAGACTTTTGATAGGAAACTTAGCTTTCTTATGGAGCATCACAAAATTTTAATAAATGCCATTAAATTGCTGAAGTTTTGGTGCTCATCTAGACGCAAAATCCGGAACTACTATAATAGCCAAACGACTGTATTTCAGTTATTTCCACAGACTTTGCATTTTATTATCATTCTCTTATTAAGTTCATTGTAAAGAACGAACGAAAAACTTGCCCTCTGTTTTATAGTGCATAAACAGTAATTTTTTGCATGCATATCCTATATTGCAATTTTGAATTTTAAAACGAAGAAAACACTTGATATTAGTAACCTTTCCTGACTATTAGGTAAAGTTGACATCTGTAGCAAAATCTTAAGAGTTAAATCCAATTCTGAATGCTATCTATGTAGCCTTTTTAAAATACGTTCTTCTTGTAATGTTTCGATGTTGATGTTTTAATTTATTCACAGTTTAAACAATTAATTGTCCATCATATTTATATATTTATATCTCAAACTATTAAAAAATTACATTGTTTAGAACGTCATACTCTTAGAAAATGATTAACCGAATTACTGGAATATTACTTGCCACATTTCCAGTTGCATCCTAAAGAACTAAAAGACATAAAAGAAACCGCAATAAAACTTTTATTAAGAGTTTTTACAGCCTGTGAATTAACATTATTTTAACTAAAAAAAAATGAACTATTTCACATTATAAAGTGGATATACATTGGAAAAGCAATTTCTTTTCTTTTGTGCAATGCGACAGCTCTGCAGAATTTAATATCCTATTGGCATAAGTTATGGGTTTTTGTCCTAACTTTCTTTGGCTAAGTATGGCGCCTATTGCATATCCACTAGCATTTGTCAGTATAAAATATTTTATTAAAGCCTGGGTACTGGTAAATGGGTGGATTTATTAGTTTATTTTTAGAATATAAAACTAGTTTGTTCCTTTTCAATCCATTGTCATTTCATTTCTTTCTTTATTAAGTCTGTCAGTGATCTTACTAAACCACTAAACTGAGCAATGAATCTGCCATGATAGCCTGTTAAAGCCAGAAAGAATATTATGTCTCTATGGTTCTGAGGATTTTGAAAATACTTGCAACCGCTTGTCATTTTGCTCCCCTAAGGATTCTCCTATTTTCAGAATGTCAAGTTTCGAGGGGTGATTTTAAGCCCAAAAGGCACTCGGGTATATCCATAATGTCCAATGTAAATAATGAAAGCTGCCTTATGCCTGTCCTCCTCCGCCATGGACACCTGGAGGTATTCACTAGCATAATCAAGTAATATGAATTACTTTGCTCTTCCTAGCTTATCTAATATACCTGGATGTTACATAAGAGACTATCTCTCGAGGTGATGTCGATTATTTTCCGGAAATCAGTACAAATCCACCACTTTCTTTTACCTGAAGCATATAGGTATTTTCTTATAATACCTTCGTCTAGCATTTTATCTATCTGTGTTTGTATCTTGTTGTTGTATCTCAGGCAATTCTGTTAAGGACGATTATCAATATACAGTTTGACATGGTTTGCTTTTCCTCAGGTACAGTATATTTTAAAATTAGTTAAATTTTTTAATCCTATAACACTAGAACACCTAAGTTTAAACTTAGAGAGGAAAAACAGGCAGTACGTTTGCTTGTGCAGCCGGAGCAAACTGAACCTTTAGATTTTTTTTTTAGTAGTGTTTAACGCCCGTTTTTGCTACATAGGCACCGCTGGCGGTGGACACAAATGATACATGAAATTAAATGACATATTGTGAAAGGATATTTTTAATGAAGGAAGCGTTCCAGGCCTAAGTTTAGGGTACCTCTCCGGCATTTGCCAGTTATGAAGACTGACGAAAACCTGGAAATAACCCCAGTTAGGGAGGACGGTCCTGGCGGGACTCAAACACCAGACCTCCCGCTCACAAGTCCGCGCCTTAACGACCTCGGCCACCCGTGGCGGTAACCTTTAGATTGCAGTACAAAGGAGGCAAGGTTCTTAAAATTATCGCTTTAACGAAGAGGACACCTTCTAAAGTGGTAAAGAATGGAGAGGGGATGCGCTCAAAATTCCTATAGGCCCTTATGAAAAATAAATACTTAGCGAACATTTAAAAGGGGGAATAGGAGTAATATTATGTGATACGGCGTCTGATATATTGTAAGAAATAGAACGATCATTGAAGGATCAAAATTGAAAACATTGACTTGATTATCCAAGGAATCGCGGGGAACAAAATTCAGGTGAAAGGCAAGATGATATCGCAAGGCGGAGGTAGAGAACCCAGGGGTAGCTGATATAGACTAAAAGCCTGTACCAGATAAAAGTCCTTAAGGAATATAAAAACGCAATCCGGTTCTGGAGATAAGGCAGTTGTCATTTGACAACCAAAGCTAAAAGGGAAAAGAAAATGCCAAACAAGAGAGTTGAACAGTAATCAAGTTAAATGGTATTCCTACAACTCCAACGCGTTATGCATATCAAGTATTACAGGTACCGATTACTTAATTGGTTTATTGTGTATGATAGCGACGTTGTACTTAAATGAATTACGTACTTTAGCGTTCTAGTAGAGTGCTCCTTTCACTTTGGCCAGTAACTCATAATGTATCAAACTGTAAAGACATTCCTGCTAGATAAAGTATTGTCTAAATTAAACTGCAGAGATGAATAATGTTGTGATTCATGGCGGTGAAATATCCAAATGAAACGGGTGTTATATGCTAACACTACTGCTTAAAGTTTTCGGACAGAATAGTCATTCCAAAGCGTAGTTGGCCGATTCCATTGCCTTTTAAACAATCGCTATAATTAATGGCGAAATAGTTCGGACGCGTGTCACTATGATTTGAAGCGAAATACATGTTTATATTGGATCGCTCAGTTAGATGGTTCGTAAAAATAATAGTTGCATAAATGTCAAGCAGTTGAAACCCGCTGTTCAAAAGAATTGTAAAAACCTACGTATTACATAATGTAAACAAATATCTTAAAGCTAAATGTGTTTATGTAGATAGGTAGCACACATTTAAAGACATAACAACAAAATTAAATATTTCAAACCTGTTAGGCTCATCTTATCTACATAAACACCTAATTCGCAACCTATATGTATATACTGCATTAAATCTTAGAACATTCACATTGGTACACGATGACAAATTTTCTTCATTATTAATTAGTGTACTTTCCATTATTACTTGTTTTATTTTTGGGTCTTGGGCTAAATGAAATTTAAGCTTGTTAG
The DNA here is from genome assembly GCA_030762175.1 of Metallyticus violacea. Lineage (NCBI taxonomy): Eukaryota > Metazoa > Arthropoda > Insecta > Mantodea > Metallyticidae > Metallyticus > Metallyticus violacea. The sequence goes on along the minus strand of CM060846.1, from coordinate 216,209,544 downwards.
AAAGAAGTTAAGTGTAGTACTATGATCATTAAAAAAAACTGTTTTTTTTTTTTCGTAAAAACTCCAGGAAAAAAGTTTCACTAATACATTGCTTATGTATATTTTGCCTCATTCAAATAAGATGTTGCACCTGCAGCGTTATTTGAACTGCCTAAATAGCATGTGTTGGATTCAATTACCCCTTAAAATTTTAGTTTACACACACCTTCTTAAGCCAAGATCACGGGTTCAATCCCGGCTAGGTCCGATGGATTTTTTCGGGCGTAAAAACCAAAGTATGGCTTCCTTCGGAAGGGAAGTAAAGCCGTTTCACGTCCTTAATTGAATGGGACGCTGATGACCTTAAATGTTCAAGAGCGTCTATAAATAAACCAAATAAGAAAAAACACCTACGTAACTCCGCCGTTGCAGCATGGCCACTTAGGCAGGCCGGGCCTCATCAGTCTTCTCATGGTGACGATGATGATGACAACAACTATTATTATTATTATTATTATTATTATTATTATTATTATTGTTGTTGTTGTGACAATAAAAGTTTGTGCGAATGTACCCTGAAACGCGGAAGACGCGATGTAGCATCTTTTCCTTAACTTGAGCGTCAAAGAAACGGTGGAGGCCGGATTAAACAAGGCCTCCAGCATGCAGTCGTTGTTATGGTAACTATTATGCGACAGCCAAGTGCAAGACAAAGGACGTCTCCCTTCGGTTAAACAGACATTGTATCGTGAAAACACATTCTCATTGACACGTTTAAGTTCGACCACTGTAATGTTTCTGATTTCATTTGTGATATTTTCCTTTAGTTCCTGTATTTATAAACTCTGTCCTTCAGGCAACCCCATAGTAAAAATCACACACTGTTAAATTTGGTGAGCGAGAGGGCCATATGCCAGCACAATCGCCCTATCTTCAAAACTTTCTTAATTTCATTCATGGACTCTGCTGCTGTATGAGCAGTTGCACAATCCTGTTGAAACCACACATATGATTTTTTCTTCTTCTGTAAGCTGCTGAAAAAAAATGGGATTAAAATGTTCCTGCTGTACTTTTGGCATCTATTATATTGTAAAAAATCGCACAGGTAATAAGCCTTGCGCTAACAGCACACCTCTCTCCAACTTTCCTATCAATAAAGTTAGGTTTCCCTTACACAATGTGGGTTTTCGTTACTCCAGTAGTGGTATGCTTTGAGGCTGTAAAAACTGTTAATAAAAGTTTTATTGCGGTTTCTTTTATGTCTTTTAGTTCTTAGGGATGCAACTGGAAATGTGGCAAGCAAACATACAAAAAACTCATCATAACGCACTCTTCCTACTGTGTCGCCTTGTTTTAAACAATGGACACATTTGTAAGATATGAGATTTAATAATTGTGTTACATTATGTGCAGAGCCCACTGAAACTCCCAATTGTACTAATTTCGGGGGTGATTTTGTTGGCGAGCGTTCAAGGTTTGCAGCAATTTTGTCTAGTGTATCCTCTTTTAAAACTGTATGTTTCCTCGTATGTTTTTGTTGTGCACTGATCCAGTACAATCAAATTTACTTGCAATATCGTGAGTTCCTTTTCTGGAAGAAGACAATTGACCCGGAAACTGCAAACGAAATTTTGCACGATCACGGCGAACTGACTCGTATTTTTGGTAACATTCACACACGAAAATGCGCTGCTCTAGAGTGGCGGAGCTCAGCTAGTGCACTGCTTCGATGCGACTTTCGAGGACAGGAGGAGAAACTTGCAGGGGAAAGAGTGGGGAGCGCCGCTCGCAACCGACGGGATTCAAAACGCCGCGCATGCGAGATAGTTTTTAAGTGAAAGCTCTGTATTTAAAACCATAAAACATATTTGACTGCATTCCTCTCTCGATAGGCAATAGACTGGAAACACGACAGCAAAGAATGTATACCAGTCATTTTCACTAACGTCGTTTCCACTAACTTTTTAAAGTGTGTCATGTTTTCAGCATTTGAGAAATTTATTTGATGTAAACAGCATGTAAGTTTAAGATTATGCGAGATTCTTACAGTTTTACATTTATTGAACTTTACACTGGTAGCATCATTATTTGTTTTATAGGTTTAATATCAATTTAATTTTCTGCATTTGAAACCTATAGTTTTTATGTAATAGCAAGTACTATTCCTTTGATTTTAAGATGCATTAATTGAAATTTTAAAAAAGTTTAATATATATCTTAGGCCTCTAAAATCAATTAGGAATTTGTGTTGAATGTAATACTTAAATTATGGATTTCATTATAATCATAGAGGGCAGCGGTTAATCCATGAGTGTCTTACAATTACCATAATTCTTTTATAACATTCGGTTTTTGAAAAGAAAAAAAAAGCTGCATTAAAATATAAACAGATTTAGAAAATCTTCCACACAAATAATCAGAGCCTTCATGGTCACAAAGGGCCAACGTAATGTAATATAACCTAAGAGTCGAGGCTTGCTTTATCTTGCAACTGGAACGCAACATGTTCGGATCTCGGCGGCACTGCTAAATTACAGCCCTATTCATATAGAGCTTTGTTCCAGCCGTGTCACATAATAGGATAATTTTCCACTACAAATAGGGATCCTTATTCTGTAACTAAGAACTGTACCTGTGATTTTCTATATGTTCATGTCTACTTTTACTAATAAGAGTAAGGATATATCAGAACAGGTTGTGGAACGTACTCGACGTTATAGTACTTACCAGATAACTTATTTGCGACATATTAACATATATCAATTTCTGAAGATACTTGTGGGATTGTGTTAATTTATTAACATTTTAGTAAGCAATTATTGGGATTGTCTTTCGTCTTAAACTATGAAAAGGAGCATTTTAATAGTATTTATATCAATTTTCACTACTAGTTGATGGCATGTGGGATGAAATTATAAATTGGAAAATAAACATTTTGAAAAGAATCGAATGCATTTTAGGTCCATTTTAGGTCCATATTTACCCGCATTTACCATTGATGAGATCTGGAAAAAACCTAACAAAAATATCTGGGAAGATGGTTGTGGCGAAAATTAAATTGCAAACATTCTGTTCATGAGTCCGTGCTTTAGTGACCTTGACCACCAATGTCGATTAGTTTATTTGTTGTAGCATGGCTATAGACATATTATAAGCTAGCCTTGTAATATAAAATACAAAGTAGAACGCTAACGAAATTGGTGATGCGTCATTTTATAAAGAAATATTCTATTTGTTAATACAATATGTAACATTGTACTTGGCAGAGAATACACCAATAGAAAACGAATAAGTTGTTTATTTTACCCTAAAAGGTAGAAGTAAATTAGACAGTCATTTTGCTTATTGTGTGTGGTTTTTATGAATGGTGTTTACTGCTCGTTTTTACTACTGAGGCACCACAGGCGGTGGAGACAAGTTATACATGAGATGAAATGATATATTGGGGAAGGATTTTTTTAAAGAAACGAAACGTTCCAAGCCTAAGTTTAGGGTACCTCCCCGGCATTTGCCATTTATGAGGACTGAGGAAAACCTGAAAAAAAACCTCAATCAGGGAGAATGGTCTAAGCGGGATTCGAACCCTAGGCCTCCTGCTCATGACCTCCCGCTTAACGACCTCGGCCACCCGTGGCGGAGTTTATTGTGAGATCTTATCGTAAAATACCCGGACAAGTTATACGATCGATTGTGAGCATAGCTCAACATCACAGACCCCACAGATAAGGGTGACCGAGATTGCTAAGGCATGGATTGGAAAGGATTGTATTGCATTGGTACAAAGGAGTAATTTTCTCTACTTCAGTCGTGCTCAAGGGCCGGCCGTTTGCGCCTACAATCCCAATGGGGACATCTTGCGGACATTGGGAGAGTCTCCATCTAAGGAATTCTTTCCCCTCAGAATTCTTTCAAGTCAGATGCTACAGCAGCAACTTTTTCTAAGCGCAAGCCAGTACCACTCGCAGCACCAACCCTATCGCTTGGCTATTTCGACCCTATGACAGAACTAAGGGAAAGTAATAAGCCGAAAGCGGGAAGTTTGTGGGAAGAAAAGATATATCCCAACATTCGCCTAAGCTACCAAGGAAAACCACGAAAAAATCCAAAATTAGGATGACTGACCCCAAGGGATCCCAGTCCAGGACCTCCCAAACGCGAGTGTCAAGCATTAGCACCTGAATCATGCCTCTCTGTCTAATACACGGACTCGTGAACGGAAGGTCTGCGGTTCGAATCCCGCCAGGACCAATAAGGTGTACCTTACCAGCGTGTTAAAGGTTCAATACAACAATGTGAAGCAAAGCAAGACAACTGTGTATAAAATTTATCTTACTCAGCGTACTAAAGTAATAAATGTAGCAAGATGCATTAAAGTGTAGCAAGTGTATATAACGTCTACTTTACTCAGTTGTATAGTAGTTGTTCTGCAAAATACCTTACTCAGGATGTTGAGAGTAAAAATGCAATTGCAATAAAGAATATGTTAAATCTCCTACGTTACCTCCTGTTTTGCCCAGTTGGCTTTTTGTGCAACTTAGATATAAGTGCAGCTAGGATAAAGGTGGCAAGAGAAGGAGATGACATGTACTACGCTACGCAGGGTGTTGTGTGCTCTAGCCTACTTTACCGTAACATTTCTTCTTTCTTCGTCGGACTTGACAGACTGATCTCTTAAAAGCCTCGAGCACCTCGCATTTCCTGAGTGTATGACTTAGCTCTGCCTCTACTCTGCCTACATCTACTATCCTAGAATCTTCTCTCTCGTCTTCGACACCAGGGATCGAGTAAGAAAGTGTAAAACATTGACCATCACCAAGCTGAGTGTCTGCTGGCGGACACCTCGGCAACATGCCCCTATATACCGACAATCTTGAGCTGGGAGTCACGCCTCCTTCCACAAACGGCAACGGAGATAGCCGAGCTCAATTTGTTGTGTTCAACAATTGCAGGCGGATAGAACAGTCGTGACGCGGGAAACAAGAAAGTATTCCAAAAATTATTTTTTGGGGATGCAAGTTAATTGTTAATCGCATTCAGCATACGGCGAAATCAAATGGGAAACTATAATGTAGCAATGTATCACATAAAATAAATAATAATCAAAGGGGATGAGGTATACGCTTTAGCTATTAACACTATAAGTTTGGCACATATATGTTTTTTAACCGTAAGCTAAGCTAAGCTAAGCTAACCTAACCTAACCTAATCTAGCCTAACATACGCTTTTGCTTTTAACACTATATGTTCTGCATATATATATATATATATATATATATATATCCTTAACTTAAGCTAATCTGACCTAACCTAATATGCAACCTATGCGTTGTTTTAACATTATAAATTTTAATATAAAAAGTAACATTTGTTATATTGTAACAATGTAGACAAATTATGAACATTAAATTAAAGGTAGCCTCTGGAGGGGTTTGAACCCACTACCTGGTACCGCTACGCTCTTACCAGCTGAGCTATCAGGCCGACTTAATCAATGTGGTAATTTTTCGAGTATATATGTCAAATGACCCTACCTGTTATTGGGCTCGGCTTTCTTCGCTACCGTTCGTGAAAGGAGGCGTGATTCCAGTTCAGATCTGTAAAGAAAAGTCACATCAACACAACCATCGTCGACCAGCGGGGCGTTATACCATCCTCTTTGACGGAGGTTTTTTTTCAGGATTTCCTCAATCCTCATCAATGGCACAAGCCTGGGAGGTACTATAAACTTAGACCTGGAACGCTTTCTTTCCCAACTTATCAATTTATCTCATGCATAATCAGCGTCTATCGTCTGTGATGCCACAGTAGTAAAACCGGAAGATAAACTTTATTTTAAAATATTAATACCTTGACTCTAAACAAAGTTGATAGTTTTTTTAAATGGAAATTGCATGAAGTTTTTGTTGTTATATAGTTCTAAAACAGCTCCTTGGATCAGTGGTGCATGATTAAATAACATAACCTCTTAAATTCCATCAAACGCATTGTAAGTCAACCAGCTTTCCTTTCATGTAGAAACAAACAACGTTAGTGGAGTGGAAAAGTAGTGATGTGCTACTAACGCTCAGGCAGATTTTAGGTTAATGTGAACAGTAGTCTGAAGTATTAAAGCACAAGGAATGTCAAAGTTTTTAAATTAAACTCCATGCAATATATACTTCAGTCCTACAAGTTCCTTAGGATCTTACATTAGAAACAGGCTGGTAAACGTTGAAGTAGAAAGTTGATAACTGACCCGTCTCGGTCAAATGAGTAGCAGTTTTTTAAAACATGCGACAACTTCAACTTTCCAAACACTCTAGCTATTTCTTCACGAAGCAACTGAGTAACTCCCTTCAGGTCAGCTAAAGAAGCAATAAAGGCAAGGTCAGGAATTGATCTTATATTGCCGGATATTACAATTTTCTGCTCTTCTTAAAAACTAATTTAATGATGTAATAAAACCAACTGATTCAAAGGAGGATTTTTATGAAAAGTTCTTTGCTTTTTAATTTTACGGATTTTGATGATACTCCATACATTTTATTAAAGTTGGCTTCTATACAAATTTAAGAAATGGATCCCCTCAAGTGCCATTCTCATCGGTTTCACAAAAATGAGCTATTCTAACATATACCTTCCATTGTATGTACCATTGCGCGAATGGAGCAATTTTCAAACACTAGAAAACAAACACGCCTTAATCTTGTATGACTACGTTGGAACAGTCTTTCATTAACAAAGAGAACACTTTGCTGCCATGTCACAAGGATTTACATTGCAATCTTCTCTCTCTCTTTCTTCATTTTTAATAACCATTTTGAGAGCAGCAAATTTTCAGAACCGTGAATGAAATTAACTAGCCTTGTCGCAGGTGAGGCTGCATTATAAACAATTTTTAAACTTCAATGCGTTCATTTCATATTTCGTGGAGTTCTTTCCCAAAGTGGCAATTGCGTAGCCAATTTCTGAGGTTGGACACCTGGGGCACACGACCGCATTATACCAAGAATGAAGATGAACCGCTGAGAAAGGCCTTCAACCTAGAATCATAACAAAACTAGCATAACCCATCGATACGGGTAGCCGATGTCTTTAAGGCAGGAGTAATGAGCGTAAAGTCTGATTCGATTCCCCTCAGGAGCGTCCTTCCTGATTGAGAATTTTTACAGGTTTTCCTCACTCCTTATAAATGGCAAGTGCTGGGTAGATACTCTAAGGAAAACTTAGGCCTGGAAGATTTCCTTACTTTAAAAATCCTTTTGCAATTTACAATTTCATCGCATGTAACACACCCCATGACTTGTGATGTTTCAAAAATAAAATGGGCATTATACACTTAAGAACTAACCAGATCATGGACACCATGAGCAATCTTTCTGGTCAACGACAGCCCCCATGACAAGACAGGGAATAGAACTGAGACTCCAAGATTATAAGATGGAAAATCTGATAAGTGGACCACGTAGATGGTTGCGTTTAAAACATTTTTCTTAATGTTATACATGTTTCATACATGTTTATGTTTATTCTTTTACAATATCTTCCATACACCTTTAAACCACAATTATATTTAATCGATAAATGAAAGTACTCTTCCTCTTTGAAGATACACTCTCGAAATGAAAATGTTCACTTAGGTAGCATAATCTAACAAATAAGCTAACCCGAATTCTCTCATTCCTAAGAGCAGGCGTAGATGTACTGGCCTTAAAGAAGCACGTTATTAGAAAACTTCAAATTTGAGAATTGTTGTACAAAGCTCTCTTAAAAGCAAACTGTTTACCGAGTGTGTTTATCTTTAAAAAATAATAGGGATCCCATTCCGAGTGTCTAGATCTCCAGGATGAAAGTATTGGCTATAATTATGAAGAGGGAATATTAGGAACTCCGAAGTCTTAAGGCTATTTTGAGAAAATAGCTTCACTGGCAGCTAGATCTGAATAGAGTTCCAAACTAATCCTCCGGTTTTGTATTGACTTTGAACCGACGCATAATCTACTGAAATCGTAGAGGTGAGTTGCCTCTACCTCTGGAGCCAGGTCGAAAGACTTTATGGAAGAAAAGTTCTTGTTTCGTGAAAAAAGATGTTGCTTATAGGATAATCAAGAGCTGTGACCATTGTCCTTGGGAGGAATTACTTAAAATTATTCATTTCCTTCAAAAATGTGTATTTAAAAATAAATATAAATAATTAGTAAGATGGGTAACAAAAATGCATATTAAATTGTGCAAACAGGTAATTTAACCGTTGGTTTATATGTTAAAAGAGCTCACAACGTATCTGCAACAAGTTAACTACATTTTACAACGGTATTAAAATACAGATGTAATAGAAATAACATTGGTAAATATCGTTGCTTTATTGACAGCGAACGATGAAAATAGAGTATATGTTTATTTAAATCTCGTTATCAATAAATCGATGTAGTATCTATAACTAAGTTGCATTTTTTTTTGCACATATATAGTAGTCTCTCGAAATATACAATTCCATAGCGTCGCATATTAGGTAAAAATGTCATTGTATATAACTCAACAAAATATACAACTTAATGAGTCAAATGCTATTATCCTAACAATATTCTACTTCGCAATAGTGCAACCTAAGGGTTCATTGTAACTCTTCATAGATGTTAAAAATTGCAATAGATTTAGTGCTATATTTCTGCAGCGTTTTGATAAACATATGGATCTGGTTTTAATTTATCGCAAAGCTGTTTTATTTTTTGCATTCATAGCACTAAAATAAGTTCATTGATTTTTTGAGAGAATTTTGAAGTTGAAAAATACTGCAATATTGTAAATTTTCATATTAAAATGAAAGGGCGTAAGTACTCAGCTTTAAGAGATTCTTGTTGCGAGAGGCTAACACTTTTTACTAGCATCCATTCAATACATTGAAGCTCAGCATACCAGACTTTATGCTACAGACTTTTTGTACTTCATATCTATAAGTAGGCTTAGGAACTGGGATGACTTAACGCTGAAGTAAGGTTGTTGAATGTTGAGTATCGGAGTATATCTAACGTCATTGAAGCTAACCATCCCTCTGCAAGTATAAGGAAAAATATTGAACTATCACAGTAAATGAACAACTCACAGTGTTCACTTGTTTCACACAAGTGCAGTGATCATTCCCTGGTGTTTTATTTAGTAATTAGTTAAAAGTTAATGGGAAGTACAGCGTTCAGCTTGCTTAGAATTGAAATTTATGTTTGGGAAATTTGGAAATCATATTCTACTCTAGAAGAACAAAACTTTGTGTGTAATATGTGTGAAATAGAACTTATGGTAAAAAACAAACAGACAATAGAAAAACACTGCAACAGTAAATCACGTAGAAAAACCATTCAATGAAAATCTATGGAGGATGTGCCTACAGCATCTAAGAATAGCCTACCTGTTATAAACCGACGATCAACTTTTTGTAAATAGTTATGAAACATAATGGTGCGGGCAAATATTCCATTTAATGTACTGAATAATTCGAAATTTAGGGGATTTCTGAAAAAAAAAAAAATGCACACATCAGGACATTTCCCGTAAGCGTTCGATAGGTAAAGTATATTCACCCATTTGTTATTAAGAGAGAGTAAACATTTGAAGCGGTTTTGATGTGAAGCTGGTCTCAACCTGGGCTCCAATTTTGAAGCGATTTTGTGTTGTTATCGAAGTTGTATGACCCAGACTGTTGCATACGCTTCTCATCAATAGAATCTCATGGGTGTCTTTCGCTGTATCTTTTTAGCTCCGCTCAACAGAACTGGGAGAGGATGCTTTTCATTAAAAGATTGCACAACGTAACATATACACTACACACTTTATTGATCTTAACTAAACTGTTTACATTGGCAGATATTTCTGAAAATAACCCCGGGTTTGGTATAGTGACTATGACCTACATCCGAGCCTTGTAAAAGTACCTTACGACGGAGGTAGTAATTAAAATCTGACTTTGATCTTAGGATTGTCTGCACCTGTCCACGCGTTCAGGTCATCGGCCCTCTAATTACGATGCTTAAAATTTTGCGCAACTCACACAGTTTATGACGTTTACTGACCGCTACAAAGCATTGCTTTTTCTAAACTAACGAGCCTTTAAAAACCTATCTTTTAATATGTATATTAAAAGACCTGCATACGTAGGCCGAATGAAATATACGTAAACAGTAAACAGATTAAATCGAAAAAGTGTCGACGAGGCGAATTGCCCCCTTATATACTCTACAGAAGGATCACCTCCACGTGGTTTACTGACGCCGAAAGGGTTCCATATATATGCGCAAGCTACCCGCGACAATTTTAAAGCTCAAAATTTAGAGAAAGGACGGACTCGTTCAAAACTCAACTAAGTCCTAAGGCGCAAAAGTTAGTGTCTTGACGCGACCAAAATACAAATCATAATTACCCTCAGTTGAAAGCATGATAATTACAATACTACAGTACTGTAGCTTTTCTTGCTAAAATTAAAGGGTCTAAATATATTAAGTATACATTCTAAGGTATACAGGTAATGTAGGGTAAACATTTTTATTAACACCTGACGTTTAGCAAAAGTTGAACCATACAACAATTGAAGAGCATTTAAAAAATATATATGCTTCTTTTATGGCCGCTTGGTATTCACCATGATGGTGTGTTGTTTTTCGTAACCGTTGCTGTTCCACATATTGCTAAAACAACTAGAGCATTATAAACGCATTATTAAAATATACCCTGTAGTGTGTCTTGCTCACAGGTTTCATAGAGGGGCTGAAACTATTCGCTTGTCATATAGCGAGGTTGATAGCTTCATAGCTAATGTGAAAAACTTTTTTCCAAAAGTCCCATGTAGATTATTGAAGTTTAAGGAAAATGGCACCTGGAGTTCCCGTACCCCCGAGTTCAGTGTGACAAGATGGGGTTCGCGGTTAAATGCTGAGTTATATTACGCTGAACATTACGATATAGTCACGAGAATAATTAATGCACTGGATAACAAGGAGACGTCTTCCATTTCATTGTTAAAGTACTAAATACCAACAATGAGAGGAAACTATAGTTTATTAATACCTTTTTTGTACGATTACCGGAAAACCATAACACGTTTGGAAGAATCGATATTGTCTGTATTTAAAAGCATTAATATAATGAAGGACTGTTCACGAAGATTAATAAGGCACCATCTGGACCAGTAACTGAAAAAGTGAAGCAGGAATGCAATAGTGTTATTAAAAAAAATAGTCGGTTTTGGCGATGTGCGAGATATAAAATCGGCTGCTGAAGAACGAAAATCTCTCAGATAAAGGTTTTTATTTTTCATATACACCATTAAATCCATATGATGTCGAAAAAAACATTTTCCCGGTTTAAAAACCGTCTGACCGATTCTTGGAGAAAGTTTACTTTCAAACATTTATGCATATTCATCATAATTCATTGCAACGAGCACTTCGAAAACGAAGAATGCACTTTGAGAGGCAAGCACGCATATGCTTCATGTTTCATAGTTACCAGACTATACTCGCTTGGCACTTGCTTGTTTACGTTCCATGGCATGTTCAGAATTCAAAACAATGGTGTAGTTCATGCGCACGTAACTACACATTTAACTCATCCCGATTCATAAACCAAATTACGAGCAATGCTCGGGGATGCAGGTGATTTTCCTCTTGTGCTCTAACGAATACCACCTTCGATGAGGCTTAATAAAAGTTAGTTGAGCAAATAAAATTACTAATAACGGCATGTTGAATAGTGGTACTACAGTCAAAGAAAGCTTTGTTTATGCTTATGAAGTAATTTTGTATGTAAACCCGTTTGACACACACACACAAAATGAACTTCGGGGGGGGGGGGGGGACGCTCGTAAACTCTGAATTCACAAGCGCATGCCACTAGTGCATACTGCAGTGGGCACAATCAAAAACATCTGGAAAGAGGACGATAGGGAAGAGTAGCGATGGCCCATCGGTTTAAAAGACATTGCTCTTCTGCGTAAGTTCCTGATTTAAATCCCACGCAACATTTTTTTTTATTATTGGTTTTAAAGTGTGTGTGTATTTATATATATAATATATAATATAAAAGAAAAATAAAGTAACACTATTAACAATGTAACAAATTAGCAGTAATTATAAAAGCAGAAAAGGATAAAACACTAAGATAAAGTCACACTTGAGATCGCTATATTTCGAACTCGTTGAGTCCTTCTATGGCAAGAAGACAAGTGACAAGTCTCAAGTGTGACTTTATCTTAGTGTTTTATCCTTTTCTACTTTTATAATTACTGTTAATTTATATACATATATATAACATTATGTTGCCTCAATACCATATTATATTTTGCAGTTTCATTTGAGTTTTATGACATTACCTATGCTCACACATAAACGTAATCACAAACTAAGAAAAATTGCTCTTCCAAAGTGAAAACACATAAACACAAATAGATATCGACCGTTAACCTTCCCAAGTTTCTTGAATTTGTGTCCATAAACTATCTTTTGTCTTTATTGCATATGCAGGGAATGCGTGTGCAGCATATATTGGATTTAGATAGAACAAATACTGAAGGAAATATCATACTATTAATTATAATATGCATTGTGTTATCGTTAAAGTTTGCTGTGTATGAAAAACAATATTGTGAAACTAATTTGTTATAATATGATACTAAAGTTTGTTTAAAAAAAAGTGTTTCACGCAAGGAGGCGAACCCCAGTCTTAACCACATCACTGCACAGCTGCCACAAAGATAACAGAACAAATATTCTAGACAGCGTATTTAGTGCAACTGCTGCAGTGGCTACACAGCGATACTGGTACCTTATGAGCCGCACACAGTAACGGGTAGGACTTAGAATTTTGCGTTCAAGAGATGACTATTTAAAAAAAAAAAAAAATAATAATAATAATAATAATAATAATAATAATAATAATAACTGCAAGAAACAACGACCGAATTCGATGATGCTGGGTTTTAATGCCGCCTTCAGTTTATGTGCGTTAAGGCATTAACAGGAGTAGGTGCTCTGATGGTTGAGTAACGAATGCACGTGCCTTAGTAATAAGAATTACCTAATTCGAATCTTCATTATTTTTGCTTTTTTATTTAGTTTTTGCAGTAAAATTATGATTAATATACGGCAATGATTTATATTTTTAATGACAAAGATATATTTGAGTTTTAAGACTCAAATGCAAAAACGTAAATTGAAAAAGGGAATAGTGAAAATTAAAAAATGAAGTTTAAACACATTAATAACGAGTGTGAAAGTCCTCTTCTCCTTCTACTACTTCCCTCGTTATTTGATTATCGTTGACGCTGACGTGTTCATGCACGCGCATCATAAAATTGGAACATTGAGCTGCGCTTTGTTTATTAGCAATCGTATTGAGTTTCGCTATGGCTGAAAGCACAAAGACGAAGCCAGAAGGGGATAACTTCTAACATTAGTAAACATTGCAGGCTATTCTGTGTCTCAAGCTACAAGTACCGCAACTGGTGGCCGTTGAGCGCCGTACTCGTGCCTGGAGGTCTGGGGTTCAATTTCCGCCAGAACCGTTCTCCCTGACTGGGTTTTTTTTTTCAGGTTTTCCTCAGTCCTCATAAATGACAAATGCCGGGGAGGTACCCTTAACTTAGGCCTGGACTTTTCTTTCCTTAAAAAAAAATATATATCCTTTCATCTCATGTAACATCAGTGTCTACCGCCTGTGGTGCCTCAATAGTAAAACCGGGCGTTAAACACGATTAAAAAATCTACAAAATCACTTGACATCAGTATTATCTACGGGGTGCGGTTATATAAAAAAGAAATCTTTCGTTCTGGACGAAAACGTATATTCACTCCTCAGCAGGGCACTACTCTGTTTGAAGAGCCAGACAGCAATTACTTCCAGTATGTTTGTGCAATGAGAAGTAATTTTCATTTCCCTGGGTCGAACCGCATAGCTTTGCATTGTTTAATGCTGCAGAGCTCTTTCGATCAGCCCCTAAGAAAGACTATCACAAATTTTGCAGAAGAAAATGCTACTCGCAAGGAAATAGAGTTTTATTGGTTTTATTACAGAAGAGGTCACATTTTCATCTACAAACGGGGTGAAGGAAATAATCGTCTATCATCTCAGGAGAACACAATACGACACAAGATAAGCAGTTCATTTGTATCGCCAAGATCACGCATCTGTGTCGCGTTGGAGTAGGTCGGGATGTGTTGTGGCAGTTTGACTACCGCTAAACAGCCATCATTATTAAAACATCCGCGAACACATCATGGTTCCTTCCATGAGGATGAGATGTTCTGAGGAAATCGTTGAATTCCGACTGGATAATCATCCTGTTCACACGTGTCAACAAGTTGCAGACTGATTCTGTCAGATGCAAATTATCACAACGATTGTTTGACTTCCTTGCTCACCACTTTTAATTGCGTGGGCAGAAGTGAAACAAGTGATGGAGTTAAATTGGGCAGCACAACAGCAGAGGACGAAAAGTTGTTTTTTTTTCTTCCCAAATACAGAACGCTTAGGAGAAAGTTTCATCCCGGTAATTTGTCTAGGTGTTTGATTTCATATGCCCAGATGAATGAGTTAGTGATAGAAACGGAGGGTTTACACACCCGATATCATTTGATTTTATGCTTTCTTTATAGTTTTCATTTATTTAATTTCTTGTTTAGTTTTGAAACAAAGAAATTTGCTTTACTTGTGTGTGCGTATAAGTATAAATACTTTAAAATTTAAATAAACCTTTAAAATTGGAAGTTATATTATCATGTTTGTACTAACCATTACTTTTACTTGCAAAAATAACAAATAAAACAATTTATGCAGTGCTGGATTCGAACTGCTCTTTACTTTGTAATAATCAGTGTATGTCTGCCATAGAGAACTCGATATGATTTACGATGACAAAATGAGAGTAAAGGCCATAAGATCCGCACGTAGAGACGTGTCAGTTTGAATCGAGCGCTAACATAACAGAGACAAACACTTCGATAGTGTTGCTTATTATTATTTTTGTCCATAGGGTTACATACACCTGTGCTCATAGAAAATCTTTAGTAATCGCAATAATGGAAACAGCAATGTCTTGTATCCTGATAAATGAGACAAATAAAATTGCATATAATGCATTCACTATAATATAAATATTGGAGGACTTGGTAAATATGACCGGTATATATTGATCAGAGATGAATAACAGGCATATTTCTTCTTTCTAAGGTTAATGGTACTGTAGGAGCACATTTTTCTTTTAGGATGTTGGGTAGCTGTGATTATCGCATCGTAATTTTGATGTAAACTTCACTTCACTACACAGATTATTTTACAGCCCTGTGCTTATAATAGAACTCACGCATTCGATCTCTCGGACACTGGGGTAATTTAACATGTACGGTGAAATGAGGCTATCAGCAGAGCATTAATGCATGCGGAAATTATATATAAGTGAAGAAATATTAAACTAATTTGGCCATTTGAAATGGGGGAAGAAGGAATTTAAAACTTACTTCGCGTTACATCCCCCAAAGCGATATCAGGTGTTTTTTTTTTTTTTTTTTTGATTTGTTTATTTAAGGACGCTCTTTAATATCGCAGGTCATCAGCGTCCCATTCTATTTAGGACGTGAAACGGCGGAAAAATTTTGCTCAGAGGCCTCTTCTTTCAGGCTTGAGGTTCTTTTTCGTGCCGTAAATGTACGACACGGGATCCACGGCTTTACTTCCCTTCCGAAGGAAGCCATACTTACGATTTTTGCGCCCGAAAAAATCCATCGATCCTGGCCGGGTTCGAACCCGCGACCTTGGGTTTAGAAGGCAAGTATGGTTACCACTACACCACCAGGACCGACATCTGGTGGCTAATTTTGTATTTTGTTCACTAAGACTTCCTCGCTTAAGGGGAAATTATATAAAAGGTGAAGAAATACGAAACTAATTTGGCCATTTGAAAAGGGGGAAGAAGTAAATTAAAATTCACTACGTGTTACATCCTCCAAAATCTGGTGGCTAATTTTGTATTTTGTTCACTAAGACTTCCTCGCTTAACTGTACGCTGAGCTGAATAAGACAAGAGAATGGAGGAGAAAAATATGATTTATCATCGAAACCTTCCTTCCTTCTTTTCCGTGTTATTGGATAAATCAAGAAAGTTCTCTCTTTTCACATTAGTAACAGATCCAGGAACTTTAAATAATATAAAAACACTTGAGTGCATTCAAACAAAACATGAATTGGAATGTGAAATTCAGAATACACTATTTTATGACTGTATGTTAAACTCCCAGCTCTATGTCCGTGTTGTTCAGAAATAGCAAGCTTCCATTAGTCTATGCAATCGAACTGTGTCTGCAGATTCACTTAGAGCTTATTTAGCATGTCATTTAAAATTGTTCTGAACAAAGATAATATTTATAGTAAAAGAAGTGCCCAAGTCAAAGAAAAGCTTGCACAAGGTACTTTTTACCATCAGACATACATTATAATATGATTCTATTTGCTGAACCAAACTGAGATTATAAGTTCCAAAATTATTGCTTTCCTTTTCATCAATATTTTTCTTACATTTGGTAGGTCTTAGGAAACATTAATTCTCCCCTTCTGACCAACTTCATCAGCAATCTTTAGTTTTTAAATGTTTATTAAAATATTGCCACTAGAAAGAATTCTTCCAAATCCACAGTTTGTCACACATTTTTATTTTAAACACCTAAGCTCTGTCTATATTAATTTAATTGAAAATGTAATAGATTATTTACTTTGAGAATTCATTGGTAATTCATTTATAATATACTGCTTCTCCTCTTTTTATGGTAGGAATGACCTGATAACATTTAATTTTACTGTTGTCTTACTTTTTAAAAGCCTTTTGTTACATGCTGACCGCTTATGTCTTGAAGACAAATAACTAACAGTTCCCGAAGATTTTTCTTTGACAGATGAATAAAGTCAACCAGGCAGCTTTTTAAAAAGCGGATCAAGCTCGAGTTCTGAGATAAAACTACCTATATTGAGGTATGGTTGTAAGTTCTGTTAGCCAGTTGTTGTTAAACTTTCTGGGTCTCTTTTACTTTTTCCTTCGTTTTTCTCCACTCCCTCCTCCTACATATTCCCTTACACTTTAATCATCACTTTTCCTCACAAGACTGGGTTCTGGTGTATGATTCTTTCATAGGCTTGGAGCAAATGGATATTACAGCAAAATAATAATAATAATAATAATAATAATAATAATAATATAGCTTATTACAACCCTTCGATCATGAAAGCCACATAATGGGCGATCGGCGGAGTGCCGGCATGCTGATCACGTGCCCCCCTGCAATACTGCCCTATATCAATGAAGTCGGTTCTGGTGGTATAGTGGTAACCATACTTTCCTCCTAAACCCAAGATCGATGGAATTTTTCGGGTGTAAAAATCTTAAGTATGGCTTCCATCGGAAGGGTCGCATGCCATGGGTTCCATGTCGAAAATTTAGGCATGTAAAAGAATCTCAAAACTGAAAATAGAGGCCTCTGAGCAAAATTTATCGGCCGTTTCACGCCCTGAATTGAATGGGACGCTGATGAATTGAGATGTTAAAGAGCATCCGTAAATAAACCAAATCAACAATCCATCAATGAAGTCGTAGAGGTAGAGGATGCAGAGGTCGACGCGGTAGGCCAAGCCTCACCCCGGGCTGTAGCGCCAAATGAGAAGATTTTTATGAATCTTTATGTACTATAGCAGTGATATTTTTTGCTAGGATACTAATATTCAGTGCTACTACCACCGGTATTTCATTATTTCATTTTTCTTATTGAGCCGCGTGATTGTCTTAGTTTCTTTATCTTGATTATAATGAATCTTATACAGCAGTAATCTTTCTTTTTCTCACATATTCAGAAAACGAACTTTAATACCGTATTACACATCATCAGCAGCAGTATCATCTATTACAAGGAATAGGCCTAAAGCCCAGTATAAATCTTCTATGGATCAAATTAAAGACACTAGAGTGTTTTTTAAATGGGAAAATATTTGATTTTGTATTACGCGGTATATCGCCCAATGAGATTCGTGCAATGTTACAAACTGTATTCTTGCAACCTGGCTGTAATCCGTCAGTAGTTTTCGTTCTACAATCGAATTTCGTTCTACAATTCGTTGGAATTACCGTATCTAGCTTTGTGAACCACCATATAATAGAACTATCTCAATGTTTTTTTAAATGGGAAGCAATTTGATTTTGAAGTATGCTGTATACCGCACACTGAGATTTGTGCAATGTTGCCAAATTGTACTCCTGCAGCCAGGTTGTAATCCACCTCAAAGAAGACTTAACGTTTACAAAAGTAATGCACGCTGCATCGGAAGATAATTTCAGTTCAAATAATTACTAGGCAAACAAAGGGCATATTTCTGAATACTCTATCCGAAACTGACTATTTTTAGCTTGCATCGTACAATTATTTAAATGGTTTTCTTGCCTTAGCATTATAGAACTTCGTTTTATGAATCATCCTATAATGAAACTATTAAAACCTTTTTATATTTTGAATCCACATTTTCATCATCAGTACGTTATATGCCACGCACTCTCGCTTGTTGATTACACGCTCTGGCGCTGATCCAACTTAAGGAAGTAATACAGATGTCGATAATGTCTGCCTGTCAGGTTTTATAGCCAATGCATGTACATGTTCTAATGCAAGTGTTTCAGTTTCACTACAGCATGTCCTTAAGCGAGCTGTGTAGTCAGTACTGTGGTGCGAAAATCAAATATTTTTAAGCCGGGCGGTAGTATCTGTGAAGCCAAAAAGTCAAATGTGCTCAGATTTATCAGTCACCAAGAAAGCACATAGCAATCCCAAAGGGGCTTACAAATTTAAATGACTTTGAAAATGACGTTGATTTCTATTACGTAGCAGAATTTCCAACAGTACAAGAAATTATTCTGTCCTAATAAAGCAAAATTTCATACAAGGGTTCTAATTTATCTACTTCAAAATACTGCTCACATTAAAATTTAAATACGGAAAAATTAACAATGGACGCAAATTTTAAATTTAAAAAAGTGACATTTTGGCCGCAAGATTAAAATTCCAATGTATAATGCACCAAATTAGGATCTCTGGTGACACAAGCCCAATATATTCCGTGGACGAAACTAGGATAAATAAAAGCACATTAAAATCAGTCTGGCATGTTTCCAGTAAAAACGATGATATCTGTGAGGCAACGTAAAGCATCAATCGTTTCTTATAGGACCCACAAAACAGGCTTCATACCAGAGAGCATGTTGACACTCGCATCTAGGTCGGAAAAAAAAAACATTGGATCACCGTTAGAAAATGACAGCTACAATATTAAAGGATTAGTTCCGGAATAGATTGCTAATTTTTTTAAATATTAATAATAACAGTGATGATGATGATGATGATAATAATAATAATAATAATAATAATAATAATAATAATAATAATAATAATAATAATAATAATAATAATAATAATAATAATAATGCAAAATACTGCATTATGCTACAAATCACCTATCATTTTAAACTAATTTCAATTAAATCTAGTAGAAAATCTGAAATTATCAAATGGCTACAGCAAAAAGAGAGCAGTTTTGTCTATCGGAAAGAAAAATGTGTCAATATGATTCGTATTTCAGCTAAAAAATCCAAATATATGAGGTCAATCATCTGCCAATGAAATGGATCATGACTCATAAGATAGTGTGCCAACTTTCTTGTCACTGTCATTACAAACCAATAGAACTAATTTGAAGAACTAAACACCTTTAAACTGGATTAACAATGAAATAGACAAGGTGACACGGACAGAGGGGGAATCTTGCGTAAAACGTGCAGAAAAACTGCAAGACGATGTCTTGATGAATGAAATAGAACGTGATAAATTTGTAACCATTATTGTACATTTATTAAATATTGATGATCAGAATAGATTTTTTAATAGTAGGTACTTATCGTCCGTTTTCACTACTGAGACTTCATAGGTGGCGGACACTGATCATACATGAGAGGAAATTATAAATTGAAAACTGAATTTTTTAAGGAAATTTCTAGGCTTGCCTTCAAGGCATTTGTCATTGATGATAACAGAGGAAAACCGGGGAAAATTCTCAGTCAATCAAGAATATTCCGATGGGAATTGAGCTAAGTGACCTTGGCCACTCATGTCCTTGGCTTTTTGGAGTAGTATTGAACACCCGTTTTTATTATTGCGGCACCACAGGGAGTCTTGAGTAGTAATTGCTGTTGATTTTTGATTTGGTTTATTTACTTATATCTTGAATAGGAATGAAAAGCACGTCGATACAAATAATTGATGACAAAGAAACAGAAAATGTTGAGCCTGTAGCTGTTTCACTAGACTAAAGTGTTATTCTCAATTTGTGTTAAATGTTAATAATATATTTCTATTTCGTGCATAGTAAAAATACGCTAAAATTAGTTATGTCGGAATTATCATTATGTTTGCAATCGTGTCTATTAATTATAGTTCAGGGGAGAAATCAGTCACCTAGTGCCTGTGAGTAAAACGAAAGATGAGTGAAACGAGGCGGAGGAGAGTTTGGATATACTGCAACACATTGTGCAATAATCGCGCTTTATTTGCTGTGAGCCAAATCGCTATTTATTTGATAAGCTCTGTAGACACTTTCACAATGACGGAACTTCATAATAGTGGGGTCAGCATTTTGCATGGCTACTGCTTAACACTGCATGATTCAGACCGCAAATAATCTTAGCCACAATCTTTCCCCAAGTGTTTTTTAATGTTTCGGAAACATAACATATAAAGCCGGCAACTGCACTTTAAAAGGTAAACTTAGAACTGCAAGAAACTACGAAAAAGTTTTTTTATTGTGTGTTGTGTATTTCTCTTCTTTTAAGTCTGCCTTGTTTTCCCCACAATTAGCATGTTTGTGAAAAATTTATCATCACGTCCTGTCAATCCATATTGTTTTAATACCTAATTATAATAATTTATTAGTTAGCACATATTTTCAAGTTTACAAGCACATAATAGGATAAAGGCTACCGTTATAAATTTTACATTTTAGATTGTTTGTTTCATTGGTTTATTTACGGACGCTCTTTAACATCACAGGTTACCAACGTCCCATTCTATTCAGGGCGTGAAACGGCCGACAAATTTTGCTCAGAGGCCTCTTCTTTCAGGCTTGAGGTTCTTTATTGTGCCGTAAATGTACGACACGGAACCCACGGCTTTACTTCCTATCCGAAGGAAGCCGTACTTAGGAGTTTTACTTCCGAAAAAATCCATCGATCCCGGCAGGGTTTGAACCCGCGATCTTGGGTTTAGAAGGCAAGTGTGGTTACCAATACACCACTAGAATCGACTTTACATTTTAGAGAGTAACACTCAAAATTAATAGAGGAATTATGAATTTGTAAATTAATATTTGATACAAGGGCTTTAAAATTATCACAGTACTTAGCTGGGGAAAACAACACGATGAAAATAAATGAGAAGCTGGCAACGAGAAGGGAGAGAAAAAAAAAACACTAACCATCAACCTTCTTGATATTGGTGATGTTTTCATTTCTTTCAGTAAAATGTTGCATACCTACTGTCACAACTGAGATCTAAACATATGCTACGTATTATATTATGAGTGCTCTGAAACTGGTTTAAGAATGTTACTGAAGCAAATCTTCACTCGCATGCAAGCCACCTGTCCATAGAGAAATAATATCATTAACTATTAGAATATGCAAGAATAAATTTTGAGTCTTATTTATTTATTTATTTAAGCCAGCATTACAATAAACCGATATGTACGTCCACAATAAATTGTATAAATTTTCTCCAACTTGGTTCATTCTGTTGATTGATATACTTATTTTAAGTAATACGTTGTTCATCGTACTCGTCAATATAATCTACAGCTCTATCTTTTTATTCCTGTATGTAAAATGATTATACCCGCCTGCGATTTTAATTTATTTCTCAGGCGATTTTTTAAAAATAAATCTCATTGAATAGTTTTTTTTTATATATGATCTAGAATTAAATAACTATCATATTTATCTATCGCGTCAGATTTTTACACACACAAAAAAGAGTTCATGATTTATAAATTTTAATACATTTGAGCACAAATTTTCAAACACCATTTCACACGAGGAACATATTTTTACAAACTCTTCCATTAATTTCAAACTTTCGCGTAGTTTGAATTCTTTACATACCTTTCATCTTTATTGTGCCCCTTCCGACGAAAGTCAACCAGTCATTATATGTTCATTTTATCTTCCCTGGTAACCTCTTTTCCATTCCAATAATATCCTGGGGGAATCGTTCACTTGCCCTTCATTATAATGTTCTAGATTTTCTGCAAAGTACTCGATATGGGAATGTAAACAGTGGACCTTTAAAGTCCAGTTTCTTGAAGTTTACCAATATTGTTTTCACAGATTTCTTGCAGTTTCGGGTTTTTATTCCATGATGTTTTGGTGAGATTTGAAGGCGGAACATGCGTCGTTTCTCGCTCATGCAGTTTTTTTTAATAACATTTTCATTCGGAATTTCTGGAACGGGGGACTTGCAAAATTTGCAGTTTTCAATGTTGCTTTGTGTGATTGAGGAACATTTCACGAAAAGGGACTTAAAGCAGGACCCTTCTTGTAGCAAACCGTTGCAAATACTTATCAAGCCCAATTTGATGTAGAAGTTGAAACAATATTTTTGAGAAGGCTACGAGTGCTTAATTCAGGATTTTTTAGTTCCAGACACATTTTATTTGCTCTTGCCAAACCTTTCCTCTGCCGAACTGCCACATTCTCATGTCCTGAAATAGGTCTTTCATTTGAACTGAACGGGTCACAGAAATGGACCAAACACATTCTCTTTATGCAGTAACACACTTTTAATCTCCATTCCAATGATTCTTTGAAAGGCCTCCATTGAATGTTCAATTCCATAGAAGTACATTAATTTTTTATTTTATTATAATAGGCCAAAGAATCATACTGTGAGAATAGAGGAATTACTTTTTTCTGTTTCTGTGCCATACAAAAGATTCCTCTTTTAAACTGGGAGCCAGATAGTTCAGCAGATTCCTTAGACTAATTCAGATCTAGTACCAGAACGTAAGTTCTCTCTTAGTAAATCATTATTGAATAAAGTCGTCTTTAGGCTTGTAGACAACATTATTATCGTTCCCGGAGTTTTGTCACCTATAATATCAACTCCTGCTACAACTGGAGGAATGAGGGCGGCAATATTTTTCCGTGTGGAACTGGCCTAATGGTGCACACTGGTGTGTAAAATACGTTTCTTAGTTTTCGAATTGTGCTCCTGATTATCAACTAAAAATGTCATAGTCATGTGGTGTTATTGCTTCCTTCAGACCTCCTCATGGTAGGAATTGCGAACGACATGCACGTTTTCTTACCTTTGTTCACAACTTTAACGTTTCGGCACAATAGCAGTAGACTTCATGTGGCGTCCATGGTTTGTCTTAATCTTCAAATTTCACTTTAAAAATAAGCAGTAAGCTTTCTTCCTATTTCTGTTCTTTGCTTCAGCTTTAAAAAAAATCACAAATATAGCAGAATAGTATATTCGCGTGTTCATACACATCCCAGTAGACAATGTAAGACTGCAATCATATAATAATGAAATAAAATGAGATCACCTCTTCTTGAAATACATAAATTTGAAATGCAAAGCACTTCCAATGTCAGGCAATCAGCAATAGCATTAATAACCAAGTAAATGAACAAATTATTTAATTTCACTCCCAAGCCCGATTTCCGTTAGCACTAAACACACATTGAAAGGGATCGTACAGACGTGACAAGTTGCTTCCTTGAGTGAACTCTGATGCAAAACATTCCTCACGCCTATCATATCAACGTTAACATAAATAAACAACTGCATAGCCGTAATCCAGTTCCAGGAAAAAAGGCCATCAAGGCTTGTCCTGAACTATATGTCCGTAGCGTGAACTAACTGCATTCATTTTGGAAGTGCTTACGTACCGCTAATTGCTCAACATATAATTATTTCAATTTTCTCTAAGGAAATAAATCTGTTTTGGAATAAATGACTGGTATGAATTGTTAGAACAATGATGCCGAAATTCAGTGGGGATAATTGAGGACATGGCTCGAATAAGGGCTTGAACCACTATAAAGCATTTTCCAATGATTGTTGAACTTGTAAGTAAAGTATCTGTACTTCGTAGCAGCAACGTTTTGCATCTCTAGATTCATTAAATGCGATAAAAACGTGCTTGTTGTAGTACTGTGCGTGCATCATTCTTAACTAGGTAACTGTTCTAGCTATCAGTTTCACTAGTGTGTCTCTTGTGCTACACGTAAGTCAATGTCTGAAAACAAAGGAAAAAGGAAAGCGAACAAAAACAAATAGAAAACCGAAGAAAAGAAGTTTAATAGAAACAGTGGTAAGTCATACATGACTTCTGAAGGAACAGAAAAAGCAGGGCAATTATTTGTTTTGGTTAGAAAATGTGTTAAAACCTATAATTAGAACATCTCAGAAGATATTCCACTAAAATTTGCAAAATTTTGGGATTTTGTGTTTTAAAATTAAACAAGACTTCTTTCTTGCTTCTAATCTGAAAAGTGTTCATCAGAAATTTATGTCCATTCACAAATGCAGAAATGTATTTATTTTGTTTATTTAAGGACGCTCAGGCCATTAGCGTTTCACTAAATTCAAGGCGTGAAACGGTCGATAAATTTTGTCCAGAGGTTTCTTCTTTCAGATTTGAGGTTCTTTTACGTGCCGTAGATCTAACGGATCTCCGTTCCGAAGGAAGCGATACTTACACATGACATTTACACTCTAAAAATCCACCTACCTTGAGTCTACGAGGCAAGTATGCTTACCACCAGGACCAACCCATCTGGAAATAGGAATAGGTGGAACCACAACATCACTTATATAGTAAATTATAAATTGAAGTCTGCCTTTTTTTTTTTTTTTTTTTTAAGTGTGTTACAAATTTCAGGAGAAAGTTAACGAGCCGGGATTAAGGAAAATGGCGGGTGGTAGCGCCTGGTGGCAAAACTGTCAACTAAATCTGGATAGAAATATAAAATGGCGGTATTCGTGGGAATTTGAACTGCAATAGGGGTGGAAATATGTGAACTGAGCAAGATTAAGGAAAATGGTTGGCCGAAGTGCTTGGTGGCAAAACTGTGAACTAAACATGGGTTGAATTGCAAAACGGTGGAAATTTTAACTATAACAGTGGTGCCAAAATATCCAACTAAACGGAATTAAAGAAAAGGGTGAACGGAAACGCTTGGCTGCAAAACTGTGAACTAAACATGAGTTGAATTAAAAAATGGTGATGGCGGGTATTTGAACTACAATAGTGGCTGCAATGTTGTGAACTAAACAGGACTAAGGAAAATGATGGAAAGGATTGGTAGCAAAATTGTGAGCTAGACATGAGTTGAATTAAAAATGGAGGTAAAAACAATAGGGTTGGCAAAACTGTAACTGAATAGGATTAAGGAAAATGGTAGACGGAAATGACTGTTGGCAAAAAGGTGACCTAAACCTGAGTTAAATTATAAAATGGCGGTCATAATGGGAATTTAAACTATACTAATGGGGGCAAAACGGCGAATTAAACGGATTAAGGAAACTGGCAAAACTGTGAACTAAACATTGGAATTACACAAGAATATTTGCACACTAATTAAAAATTGGTAATTACAAAATGATGGTGAACTACAAAAATCAAAAACTATGAACTAAAATATAATGATACAACGATTAATATAATAATTACAAAATGGGTAGAATTTGAAATACAACAGTGGTGGTAAAACTGTGAATTAAATATGCGCGTTGAAAATGTGGTCCGAGGAACTAAAATATGTTAAGAAGATGATGGTGGAAAACACAAATGTAGTAGAAATAAATCTCACTGTAATATTTACAATAATGAGCATTGAATTATAAAAATAATTGTAATATCTATTGATAAAAAGTATTAGTTACGCTGCAAGCTACTAAAATATACCTGGTTGCGAAAACTTGTCTTTTACAATATTTTTTTTAAAAAAGAAATTATGTTGTTCAAAACATATGTTGCAATTAAAATAGTTTCACTCCTTTTGCAAACCGAAAAAACATGTTGAGAAATAACATATGCCTGTTCCCCAAAAAATGAAAAGTCACCGGTTACAATATTTAACTTTGCAAAACGATGTTATACTTGCAAAATGTTATGTTGTAATTAAAAATATTTTCAATTTTTTGTAAACTGAAAACACATGTTGAAAAATAAAACGTGGTTGATAGCGAAAAAACAAAAAGGAATTGTTTACAATATTTAACTTTGCAGAAAGCTGTTATGTTGTGCAAAAAAGATATTACGTTGCAATTAAAATATATTCATACTATGATTTACTATCATAAAAATGAATATTGAAACCATATATTAACTTTAAAAACAAAAAGATATGAAAAACATTTATTTTGCAATAAAAGCTATGTTGCAATAAAATTCTTTTCACTCCTTTTGCAAACCGAAAGTAGCTTTTGAGAATTGAAATATAGCTGATTATGAAAAAACGAAAAAGAATCGGTTTTGCAAAAAGAAGCTATGTTGCGCAAAAATAGTGTCATGTTGGAATCAAAAATATTTTCACTCTTTGATTTACATCTTTAAAAAATTAAAAATAAAATGTTTACTCAAATGGGTATAAGATAACATTAGAGCTCATAACTGTAGCGTCTTCACATCGCACAAACTGGCATCAGAGGTGTCATATGCCCTTATTTGCTTGTGAAGTGGAACAAAATACCAAAACATTTCACTCTGAAGTTCGTCAGTTCAATATCTCACGTTTGTTTAATTATTTCGGAGTCTACGTACAACTCTAATTATAAGATTGGGTCTACTATAATGAATTATTTAAAGAAATTTTGCCTTTTTCATCATAAATTAGTAACATTTCACTCAAATAGGTAAAAGAAAACATTATTACTTAGGACTGTAAAATCTTCACGTTGCATAAATTGGCATCAGAGGTAACACAAAAACTTATCTATTTGTAAAGTGGAAAAGATCTATACCATCAAAATTGGCAAGAACGGAGAACCGAAAAAGACCGTATGTGCCTCAATAATAAACGCCATTTGGTAATCAGACTCATGTTCAGTTCACAGTTTTTCCACCAGAAGCTCACGTACACCATGTTCCTTAATCTCCTTTAGTTCATAGTTTTCCCACCAAGACCCACATTTAACCTTATCCCACTATAAAAGAGCAAATAATTTATATTATAATCACCGTTGCAATATTCATTTTATTAATTTCCATTGGGATTTCCAAAAAATAGAATCTAGTATAAACATAAGTAATGCTCCTAGAATTCTTGTTCATGGGTTATTTTGGTTTTTTAAATTGAAAATTTTAGTTCATTATTGTAGTTCACATCTCCTTCCATAATTTATATTTTGTAATTATATATGTATATTAAATAAACAAAATGGTCCTTGCGTATTTGGCTTAATTATCATGATAAAAACACAAAATTTCATGTAACATTTCATTGTGGCAGACCATCTATAACTGGATTTGTAGGTAGCCACTGAAATAATAAAAAAACAAATTAAAAACTGATATCGAACTGTTGTACTTCAGATTGAAATACTTTCATATCGGTGAATAGGAAGTAGATGATAGAAAGGAATAAAAACAAGTAAATGTGGAGTAAGACACAAAATGAGATTGTTAAAAATTAAAGATAAATATATTTTATTATAAATAGAGCAATATAAATAAGAATGCATCACAAGATGCAGAATAATTTTATTACCTGTTATGCGTGGTTACAATTACGGACTCAAATAGAGATTGGTTTTCCGAGTGCGCAGATTCAGATATGTTTTCGCCCCGCCCTCCAGTCTGGTGCCTGAAGCCATTAGCAGTGCGAACGGGTGAGACATTTCAAAGCACATTAACAGGTGAAGGGGAAAACCCGTTATGGCACTTAGCCCATACAATTTCAAGCGCTTTAAAATGAATTTAAGGCATTAGCAGGTGAAGGGGAAAGCTCCTTATCCCAAACAATTTAAAGCACTTTAAAAGGAATTCCTTTCAAATGTATATGAACGGTATGCATTTCGGAGAAAACCACACCCGACAAATTGTTAGCAGAGCGGAATGAAGGGTGAAATTTTAAAGACCCTTATCGCGCGGTGTAACGTACGGATAAGACGGACTTTCCGCGAGTTGGTGGTATATAATGAAGAATCTGCAATGGTGAGTTGCTATTTGATTTTCACTAGTTAATATTTTGGTTTGTTTGTTTGTTTATCTATGATTCGTAAACAGATGCATTTTATTTTTTTAACATGTACTTCGATTTAGAAAAGTAAATCATTTTTGCGTAGTTAAATAGTATAAATAGTTGTTTCTCTAATTTCCATTTGTGTTTATAAAAAGTCAGCCGCGGAGTGGGCATAATTTTTAATAGTAAAATAACTTTTTTCAACTTCATTTTTTTTTTTTTTTTTTTTTTTTTTTGCAAAGGGAAATACTTTTTTGTTTCTAATGAATGAGTCATGTGTACAGTTAGAACATCATGAGTGACGGCGTGGTGGGAGAGTGATGCAGGAAATTTAGAGATTTTTTAATAGTGTTTAACGCCTGTTTTTACTACTGAGGCACCACATGCAGGGAAATTTAGCGCTGGATGAATGGACTTTCGTGATGAAGGTGGTCAGGAAAGAAAGTCTGTAATGAGAGATGAACTCATAACAGCGAATGGATCAAGTGGTTCATGGAAGACGTCGGTTCACGATTTTTTAGCTGTTCGAAAACTTTCCGGAAATTTCAAAGTCAGCCCTGTACAACATTGTAACACGCCATCTTTGATACCATAAAATTTGTGCACGATGGATACCCAATTTGCTGACAACTACTCCAGGCGATGAAGAATTGGTTGGGAGGACAGCACTTCCATTGCACTTTCACCTTCTGATCACCATGCAGACCCGGTCAACAGACAGGCTGCAATATTTTTTGCAGAGAGTATTGGAAAGCTGGTGTACCGGTACGAAAAATGTCCCAATCTTCATGGAGATTATGTTGAAAAGTATCTTATAGATATACTTAACTTTTGTCAATAAAGTCATTTTGCTATTCACCCTGATTTAGATTTCATGCCCCATCCGAGACTGAAGAAAACAAAAATAGCCTGGTATTTTGTTTGCATGGGTTTCACCCCTCTGACATCCGAGATAACGAGAATAAGCGATGTGAAACATATAAGGAATGCAACATGTGTACAATATTAGCCTTGAAGTAAAACAAGGACTGCTAACTATGCACATGGGTCAAAATGACCCGAACGGCAGTTTTGGGTAGAACTGGTAACTAAAAATTGTAGATGGATTTTGTTAAAGTATAACGTGAGCACTTAGAACTATATTCTTAGAAAGGTAATGAAGTTTCTTGATCCTCGCTTGGAAGAAAAGAGAGCATAAGCAATGAAAATGTTAAATGGGTCAAAAGTGATCCGAACGGTGCTTCTATTGTTAACAAACCTTCAATTCAAGGGAAACGCTTGTATTCTCAGTTAGAAATGTTTATAATATACACTTTAAATTGCTACCTACTTGTAATACATTATAACTGAAGACTTTTGTATTTATATTATTTAAGTTCACGCTAAGATTGGTCATTATTTTATAACTGTGTATTCATTTTATTAACTACACAGTACATGGTGAACGGAAACAGTGTTAACGAAATTTATTAAAATATCAGAGGTATGGAAGAGAATGGAACCACTACAGTTAATACTCTAAGAATTCTACAAATCCACAGCGCGAATTAACGACTTTCGCTTTACCCTGATAATCTTTGGTTAGCCTGTCCCACATTTTTATTTGATGTGGATCCAGGAAGAACGCAGGAGGAAGCAGTGCGAAACCGTGAACAATTTCAGGTGTGAATGACCTTCACTTAAAATAAAGCAATTCATGCAGCAATAACATTTTATAGCCGTCTATAATCTGTAAATACATAGTTTCTCATACATTTTTCTCGGCTTACAATTGTAAAATAGCTATATATAATATTGTATTAGTTGAAGCCCACAGAAACTTTTAACAGTTGCTTAAGGTTAAGAATCTTCTATCTGGGCTAATGGTGGAAAGTACTGCCTCAAGATAAAAGACATCTTGACCCGAATATTTTCATTATTATTTTTAAGTTCATAAATGTATCTTTCATTATGTTGCAAAACATTACTCGTGCTTTACATTTACTGTGATTATTTGTCGGTGTAGTGAAATAACACAATTGTTTTTAGCTTTCCATTTACGCAAAATGCACACACAAGAATCTATGTCTATACTCTCAGCTACAAAGATGTTTTGGCTAAAAAATTGTACTGCTGTCTTAAAAATAAAATACCATTTTATGTCATCGTAATTTCAGTCAGAAATAGATCGGTAGTTGACGGCCGTGTCCGGAAATTTAAGCCTAATACGAGTAGCACCTGTTACTCATATCCACAAGAGCGCTTGCCCAAAAGAAAAACTTAATTTCTCCATAAATGTTTGGAAACTTGTCAGATTTCTGTTGTACATGTATGCATTGTAAGTATTGGTAAATGAAGTCCTATGGGTACATAACCTTGCAAATGAAAAGTTGGGAATCATTCTTGGGCAAAAGCTATTTGGTTTATAATATTTCAGCAAATTGAAACATGAATATTCTATGGTTTTAAGAAATACTCCTCACTAGACTAATCTACCCATAATCATTAATTCTTTTCCGAAAATGTAAACATTAAACATAGGACAATAATATTCATTAAATAAATATGGTGTGCACTATTTATTGCCTAAAAGTATCCAAACTGGTGGGACTTTAGTGTTGTTAAATCGCGTACAGAAGATGTATATAAAAATGAACCTGACTGACAACATTTATTGCATCAGTAGCAATTCATCACAAACCTTATAATGCACAATATATTTTGTCTCTGTAGTTTGTATAATTATTGTTGCAGTACATTCTATGACACCTATTTGTACATTATTTTCATCAGCATTATTGTGTTTCTCGCTTCAGGTGAACTCAACAATCACTTCAGTATATTCAGTGATACTGTGCGTGTGCAGATCAAGTTTGTAGAAATCAATTAACATTTGCAAGGCTTGTGAAAAAGTTCAAGGACAGTGGCAACATTGACCGATGCAGGGACATGAGAAATGCCTCATCTCCTAACCAAGAAAGAATTTTGAAGTAAATAAGTTTTAAATATCGCCACCTTTCCTCTAAGGAACTGAAGCGAGAGAGGGAATGATGTCTGTAATATTACAATGAGTAGTCCTACTGTTAGGAATAGAATATGTGAATCAGGACTCTCTGCACATCGACCTCTTAAAAAGCCCCTACTGGCAAACGAACGCATTAACTGCGCCTCTAGTGGGCTAAGGTTCATGTATAATGCATTGAGAACAAATGAACCATTATAATATTATTAAGTCAGTCAAAATTTAACTTCCGCGGCTCAGACGGAGCAGTGTATGTTCGTCAAGATCGAGGGAGCATTTCTTTCATGTTGTTCATATCAGCTGTAAAGCATCCATAGGGTCTAATTGCAGTTTGAAGACGGATATTCAGACATGGAATTTGTATTTTACATTTCCATTCTTGATGAGGTGTTGGTGCTGACTTTATATATATATATATATATATATATATATATATATATATATATTGAATAATATTTCAATAAATCATTTCCTTGTCATACGTAAAAAAAAGTTGACTTAATATATAGGACGAATTTCTTAACATGAAAATTAGTATATTTTTAGCCTAAAACAGTACTAGTGGTCATACCAGGTGAGGTTATACCTGGTGTTGAGATTATAGAATGGCAGGAAACAGTTCAGACCTAAATCCTGTAGAGATCTACAGGAATTGTGTGTGAACTTTGTTACCAAAACAAAACAAAACAAAAATTAGAAATAAACTTGAGCTGGAGAAGGCACTTGAGCACAATACCAGAGAAGTATATAAAAAAGCTAATAAATTCAAAGCCTGCATGATGTAAGGCAGTAATTCCAGCACTTGGGAGCCTATCCAAATAATAAAAGACAATATGTATTTGAAAATACGACCAGCAACCAAAAATTCTTTCAATATTGCGATAAGTGATTAAAAAGGTATAGCATGAATGTAAATACTTCATAATATACAAGAATATATTTAGTTCACCAATCTCGAACCATTAGCTGTACTCAAATTAAAAGTTGTATCTAATTTAAATTCGTTATAGCTGTAAATGTTTAAAACTGTTATTATAGCAGCGCTTTTAATTTACAATAATTAATCTAGATGCTAAAAATCTGAGCATGATTATTATTCCAAAATTTTAGGGAAAAGCATTTTAGTGTACTGATGTAACACTTTTGGCCAGCGCTACATGTTGAGATTCTAATCGTCTAAATGACATGCATTCCTTTAATTAGTTGGATTGGTTAGGGGGTTCATCGCTCTTTCTCCTGATATGGGTGTGATCAATGTAATTGTTTCGGTGTAGAGTTAAAAGAGAGTTGTTCTATCAACGGATTGGCAAATTATTAAAGAGCATGACTTAATTAGCTTTGGAAGATCCATTATTATGTTTCATAGTCTACCACTACCAGGCGATGTCTGAATAAGGAATTTAAATGAGCGGAATAAGGAAGACAGAAATGACGAGTTAACCATGCTTTCTTGTTTTAATGTTATGAGCTGCATATTCCTTGGCGTGTTTAAATGTAAACTGATTGTGTATAGGAGAAGAATATCTTGCTAAATTCAGACTTTAATGACCCTCATTTTGTTAAGTGTATAACAAAATTGTCTTGAAAAAGTTAACATATGGTTAATATACATTTCTTCCCGATTTCTAAATAATATTAATTCAGTTCCTTTTTTTATGTTGTTTTACATATTTAATACTGAGTCCATCATGCATTGTTGTAAAATTAAGCATTCTACCTTTTAATCTTGCCTAGTAAAAACGGGAGTTAAACACTGATAAACACTTTTAATCATACTACTGGCAAATGCTGGGTCACTTCCTGATGCTCTCCCAAGCATCATAAATATGGTCTAAAGCACTTGCTTAGTTTGTTTGCGTTTAAGTTCCCACTCATGCGTCATTAGCGCCCTATGTTTCCAGTGAATGTATTCTTATTGCAACTGTTGTCACGCATGTCGATAACAGAAGTTTTAGGATGCGCCTGCAACCAATTTCTAGATTTTTGTCGCAGGGATGGACACTGTTATTAGCCTGCATAAAATGAATAGTGCTCTCTTCGCCCTCTGATTAGACACCTGGAAGATTAGGGAGAATATTTTCTTGAACAACTTCCACATATTCATCCGCATCCTGGGGCCAGGTCTGTGACACCCAGCTTTCAACTCGCAAGTTCATGCTCTTTCTTTCAGAAGCACATACCGCCACGGGTGGCCAAGGTCGTTAAGGCGCGGACTCGTGAGTGGCAGATCTGGGGTTCGAATCCCGCCAGGACCGTCCACCCTGACTGAGGTTATTTCCATGTTTTCCTCAGTCATCATAAACGGAAATGCCGGGGAGGTACCCTAAACTTAGGACATTGAAACAGTCCTTCCTTAAAAATAAATCCTTTCCAAAAACATCATTTCATCTCATGTATCATCAGTGTTATCGCCTGTGGTATCTCTGTAGCAAAAACACGATTCATTTTTATTTCAGGAGCACATTGCTGGTTGTCACGGATCACCACACTTACATTCTACCGCCCTTATCTGATGCAAAATGCATTTTGGTCTGAACATTTATAAGCATCAAAAAATTGTCCGATTTCAAGGTATATAAAACGCGAAATATATGTTTGATTGTTTCCTTTTTCATTGCCTTGCTGTAAGAGCGCCCGCTTCATCACATCTTATCATTTGAACATTGCAGTGTAACTCCCAGTTACGAAATAATCTTATCACAGGTCCGAAGGAATGTTTTTCGTTAACATTTTAAAGCAGTATCGTTTCTGCAATAGTTTAACGGGTATGATCAATTCTGGATTTGAGTTTAGACCACCATCCCACATACTGGACTTTTTTCAATCCAGTATCTACGCATAAATCTACTTATCTATGCAGCTTTTGTAATACCATTTACTGTACGTCCAGCCTTTCCTATGCCACTGATACGTATGCGAGTCATTTCATTTCGGTAAGACACAACTACATACTACCTGAGACGCTAAACGTCAGAAATACTGGGTGGAGAGATTATTGTCATTATCATTATCTATTATTATCATTATTTTATATATTATGTTATTATTATCATTATATATGAAACATGAGCGCGGCGGGGAGTCCATGGGTTCATCAACAACGTTTCTTGGTTAAACTTCCGATACTGGAGTAATTGTCTAAAATACTATTTATTTTCACTTGTAAAAACATGTATTCACTCTTGATATACAAGGAGGTGCTGGAACAGCCTGTCTTAACTTTTCACTTATTTTAGTACATACATAGATAGGATCAGAACACTTAAATTTTGCAAAATTCATGATTACACTTAAACCACTGGAACGACACTGTATTTGATTTATTCTCACATCCAGCACGCAAAGAAACACACCTACTCCAGCGAACATTTTAGGATAGTCTGAACAGAGTTCGTCATATTGATGTCGCATTATGTCTGAAGAAATTCAAGCTGAATGTCCAACTTTGTGCTACTATGATTGCCCCTTTCTTCAGGTCTTAAAAGCTACTTCGACAATTCTTCAGTTTTACAATAAGATCTGTTGCTTTTGATAACCTCATCCTTTGGGATCGAAGTACGGGGAACAAAACATTGACTGTCCGTAATATTATGTACTGAAAAACTAGCAAGCACACAAAGTTATAATTCACAACATACTTTCTCACTGTTTCAGATTTGAAGTTTAAAAGAAGAATTATCCTACAAAGAGCATTTTGAATGTCTCCATACCTCACTTTCAAGAGGTCGGTCCTGGTGGTATAGTGGTTACATACTTGCCTCCTACACCCAAGATCGCGGGTTCGAACCCGGCCAGGACTGATGGATTTTTTCGGGCGTAAAAATCCTAAGCCCTTCCTTCGGAAGGGAAGTAAAGCCGTGGATCCCGTTTCGTACATTTACGGCACGAAAGAGAACCTCAAGCCTGAAAGAAGAGGCCTCTGAGCAAAATTTGTCGGCCGTTTCACGCCCTGAGTTGAATGGGACGCTGATGACCTGAGATGTTAAAGAGCGTCCATAAATAAATCAATCAATCATTCAATCACTTTCAAGGCAAAAACTTCGTCATAATTTCCTGTTCATCTACTTGGATTTGCTTTTTTCAGGGTTAAATATTTGCCATTTTATTATGACAAAAGATTGCCAAGAATATTCACTGTGCTACTGTGCCCAAAATCCACACAGGCTTTGAATGAAATATAAATCCATTTTTCATTTCTTAATATTTTTCATTGTGTCGTTGACTACAAGAATTAAATTGTGGGTGGCGCAACATACATAAATTGCACTTATCTAAGTATTTTGTATTCTCTTTCGAACACCAGTGTAAAAACCACTCTTGTTGCTAGCTCCATCGTATTCTTGCCAGGATAATTCTTCAGAGAATTCCTTTCTTTCTACTTTTTCATATGCTCATTGACTAAATACAATGCAGACTGGTCTCTACTGTAAGGACCCAAGCCGACTGTGATTGTGCTGAGGTATCCTACAGCAGACACTCAGTTTGGTGATGGTAAATAATTATGGCCCATGTCATCACAAATTCCTACTCGACCCCTGATGGCGAAGACAAGTGAGATTCTAGGATAGTAGATGTAGGGTCGGGGCAGAGTTAAGTCATACACTCAGGAATTGCGAGGTGCTCGAGGCTTTTAAGAGATAAGTCTGTCAATTCCAACGAAGAAAGAAAAAAATTATTGTTAAAGTAGGCTAGAGCTAGCAATAACTGTTTAGCTCCTAGTAGTCCAATTCCTCTCCTTCTCCTGTCTCCTTTGACTTGGCTCGCCCTTATATCTAAATTGCACAACAAGCCAGCTGGGCACAAAAAGGAGGCAACGTAGTAGGTCTAACGGTATTCAATGCTACATTTGCATTTTTGTTCTTAACATCCTGAGTAAGGTACTTTTGTTCAACAATTACAATAAAGATGAGTAAAGTAGACGTTATACACACTTGCTACACTTTGATGCGTCTTGCTATATTACACTTTATTACTTTAGCGTGCACCT
This sequence comes from Metallyticus violacea, assembly GCA_030762175.1. Classification (NCBI taxonomy): domain Eukaryota; kingdom Metazoa; phylum Arthropoda; class Insecta; order Mantodea; family Metallyticidae; genus Metallyticus; species Metallyticus violacea. The sequence goes on along the minus strand of CM060846.1, from coordinate 216,173,286 downwards.
TATTACACCCTTCCCCTTAAAAAAAAAGTATTTGCCCAGGGATAAAATATTCCTAACGAAAGGCTTTAACTCTATATTTGTTTTTGGACCGTCATATGATTCAATTGTATCAGTTTTATCTGAATCACCAGTTTTAGGTTCTTCTACAGCTGGAGGTAAGAATTGAGAAGATCCTGTTGATAAAAATTGCCTTATTTTGGAATTTTAGAATACACTACCTTATTGTTGGATGCATGTTTGCGCATAAATGTTCTGTGGTTTCCTTCCAGCATTTTTGGGGCATCTACTTGTTCCAAAAACAAGTATAATTACAATTCCGGTTACAGAACCCCACGCCATAGCATGAATTGAGAGGATTCCTTAATCTCCTGCTCCTTGATTAACTTGTTAACCTCATCCACCTTTAAATCATCGGCCGATGACATTAAATGTTCCACTAGCACTACAAGATGCAATTTTTTCTAATGCTATACAACAATCAAAAATATTTATTTGTGCAATGGGTAAGAAATCGGCGGTAATGTTACTTGTAAGAGTAATTCTGGCATACAAAGTTACATATGCTGAAAAGGTTTTATAATTGCGTTTAAATGTTAATGCACCTTTTTTAAATTGTAAATTGGGTGGAAACATCATTATATAAAACAGTTTGTTTGGTTACTCAAATACAGTGTTTTTGACTAGCTTGGTAACTCTTATTTATTAGGCATTATAACAGTAGCATTGTAGCTTCACAGTCGTATTCAGGTATATAGGCATAGGTAGGGATGTTTTCCTTGCTCATATTGTAGTTCATTTGGTTGAAAACATCCAGATGACTAATTTTCTGACATTTTACTATAATGTTGTATAATGGGGTCCTTAAATACGTATTCTTTATTTGAACATAGTAATTAAAAAATGCTCTTCTCTCTCTTTACCGGGAAGGGAAGGATCTTATAGAGATGATAATTTGTTGAAGGAGAAAAAAAATTATTACATAAAACAAATATTGTGTGTTTGAATATGTGTGAGGTAGCGTAATTTTCTGTAGTTCAGAAAAGGGAAAGGAAGGGTAACCAGTCCACTTGGCAGTTGTGATTCTATTAGAGTCCAATTTTCTTTATAATAATTAATTGTGGTTGTAATGTACCTTGGTCCGCATGTACAAAAACTTCTAACAAACTTTCAAATGAGTGCTGACATTCGTCCATACTTCTTTGCATAATTCTAATTTGTTCATTTATTTGATTAATATTTTCCGTTTTCTCTTCCAATGCTTGTATCTTATTACATGAATAATTGCACAGTTTGATGAAACTGCCATTTAACATAAGTTCGTTTGGATTTATTCATTTAATGGTAACATTAACTAGTCCAAGGTAGATTTTATTACTGTCATTTCATTGTTTAGGGTGTGCAAAAATTCTGCGTGTGTGTTTGTTATATTTATGTGCATCAGACTGTGATGACGTACCAAACAACATTTTGGTAATGCCACCAATAAAATTTAAAACGCCTCTTTTTGGTCTGGGTAAACACCCAGTCAAGAATGAATTTGTCGAATCTGTTAGATATTCACTTGCCAGATTTCTTAAGTTATTGATATGTGCAAATTTCGATTTCATGTATTATTGGAATTTGTCACCTTCTGTTGCTATTTTATTACAATATTCGGCCACTGACCTTTGGTGGTCCTTAGTGTGATTCCATAGATCCCGTGTCGGTTCTGAAGCAGAAACAACTCCTTTTCATTGCATTGGATTGAAGGAAATAGTTCTTACCTCATCCAAATAAATTCCTGTTTGTGACTGAAATGGCTGTACCTCTTCTATTGGCTTCTACTGGCTTCCACCACCAAAATACCACCAATGCCAATACCATCTTCCACAAACTCTCATATTTCATTTCCTTCTCCTGAAAGTGAAAGGGAATGTGGTTTTAATTTATTTGTATGAATTTCCTGGTGTTTTCTTTTTCCCATTTCTTGAATAATTGCATTTGGTTTCTTTATCTCGTTAATTTCATATGAACTTTTCCATGTGGGTTGTAATGTGTTTCTTTTCTTTATAATTAAAAATACTAAATTTTTCTTTAAATTTGACATTATTGATATTTTTCTGGTGTTTTTCCTTAAACTTTTGTAAACTTTCTTTAGGCTACTTGTGGCAATGCTGCATTTTAATTTTTACATTTCTTACAAGATCATAATTGTACAATGGTTGAAGATTCGTTCGCAAAATACCTGGGGTATTACATTCTTCTCCAAATAACATTTTGTAAGGCAGAAACTAGTGACTCTATGAGGTGTGGTATTGTATACAAAGTTCGCGAAGGGCAGCCATTTATCCCAATCTGGCATTTTAGAATCACAAAAAGAACGTAAATAGGTCGTTAAAGTTTTGTGTGTTGTAGTGCACTATTTCTCTTAGGGTGATATGCAGTAGGATTTATACTCTTAATTTTAAATAAATTGCAAATTGTCTTAAACATGTCGGACATGAAATTTATTCCCTGATCTGGGTTTGAAATGCAGTTTATTAATATTAGTTTATTTACAAATGTTTGAATGGCCTCTTCTGCTCTCTGATCTCTATAGTATTATTGCAGGTTGCTGGCCTTATAGACTTGGCACATTTTACATATTCTGTTACGTCTTGTTCCATTCCAGCCAAGGATGTGTATAATTTAATCCTTTCGAGTGTTCTTTGTATTCCTTGATGTCCTCCAATTGGGAAATCAGAATTTCTTTAATTATTTTTAATTTTCTATACTTTTCTATTTGCTCTGAATATATTGACAAGCATTACACTGGGTATTTACTTAATATGCCTTACAATTCTTCTTACCAGCCCATTATTATATTTCATAATCATAGGTATAAACGAGACACCTGCATAAAACTCTACAGTGCGTCTAACTGAATGTTCTCCTCTAACGTCCCTCTTTCCGTCCAAGGTAAAAGTCTATCTTTTGCATCATATGAAATGTTTACTCTTTGAATTTCAAAAGTATTTGTTGCTTATATGGATGAACTACTGGGGTTGCTGGCTTTACACCATCAATGAATTCTACTAAACGTGTTGGATTCCCTATTGTTTCTTTGGAAAATTCTCCTATTAACTGCAGACTTCCTTCAACATAATATAAATTATCTCGCTTTTATAGTTCTTCTAACTTGCTTCTAATCTTCCTTCTGATTTACTGTCATGGAGTCTAATCTTGATCCCCATTGAGCCACGGTTTCATAGTCAAATTCCAAGAGTAGCAATTTTTGTCTCATTAATGTCGACCTTGGGTATTTTACATTAAATGTCCATGATAATCCTCTATGGTCAGTTATGAATTGAAAAAATTTCATTGCAGCAAATAAGCTTCACACTCCCGCGCCACAAAGCATTATATTTTATTTTTACAATTCAGAAACCAGAAATATGCGAGTTTTAACATTGCATTGATATTTTAATGGAAATTAATACAATGATATGCGTATTATATTAAATATAACTTAAAATTAGTTATTAGAATAATCATATATAAGCAGCAATGGGTAACTTGCAAACCATTGTTTAAGACACTAACCCTTGTCATGTGTTTATATTCCAGAAATGTTGGCTTATGTAAAGAAAAATCTTACAAATTTCCAACACAACAGAGGCAAACAATTATGATACCAAAAGCAATTATCACCTGAGCAATAAGTCACATAGTATCACTGTATTGAGCACAATGTATAATGAAATGAAACTGTACAATAAACGGCCTCAAAAAGTTACAAAAATCTGCTCAGTAATTAAATTCAGACATACGACTCAATCATTCCTAAATGAAAACTGCTTTTACAACTTGGATGAATATTTTAAATGTAATTTCAACCGTGCCTAGGTTAAAAAAATTGTCAATGATAAACCTCTAATGACTGTCTGCTCTATAATATTTTGCTTCAATGATATTTATATCTAGACTGTAAAATGTCACTTCACATGTCCATTGTATTTATTGTATCGTGTATTGATTAAATTATTGATTTGTTTTTTGACATATCCAATATCATGTATATATCTACATGAATGAAATTGAATTGGACGCTTTTTACGAAGTGGGAGGCAAAGAGAGAGAAACACTATGCAAGTAGACCATCAAATTTTTGCAGTCCAGTTACCCTATAATTACGCCCTGCTGATAAGAAGATTTTCTTGTGTCTTCTGTGTCATAATTGCGAAATCCTTGTAATGATATGCCTGATTGCATTGATATAACACTAATGTGCAATTTCTGCGGTTTCTTACAGGTAGAAGAAAAAAACAGAAATGGCAGTAATGACGAACGCTCTAGTCCTATTCACTTTACTAGGACTGGGCATGGCTTATGGCAGTAAACTAGCAAATATTCCTGCCATGACCTCAAGCAACGGGACTTCGAAGAGCAGTGCCAGCGCGCAGTACTCGCATGGAAATTCCTCTGCTCCCCACCTCATTCCGGCAAGACCAGCCCAAAGTTCCGTTGTGAGATCTTCCTATTTAGTAACACCAATCGCAACAGATCACGTAGTGCATCCAAAGCCACGACCTGCAGTTGCTCCCCCAGCGCGTAATATAGGAACTCCATCTGTAATAAAAGTTCAAGCAACAACAGCACAAGTTCATCATTCGGGTGCGGCAACACCTTCTGCAGGATTTAGACCTTCCCCTCAGTTGGGGACTTCACCCAATTCTTCAAAGCAAACCATCAGCAGCCCGGTAACATATCCACAAAGTATTACAAATACTGCATCACTTATTTCAGCTCAAATTGCTGCGGCTTCTCTAACAACTGCATCACCAGTTTCACTTGTCAAATCAGCTGTTTTACAGCAACCAACTCTAGCGCCGCCTACTTCAGATTGGCTCTTGCAAGCTCAGACGCCTATCGACAGATCCTTTTCCGTCATGAAAGACATGCGGTATTATCCTTACAACTCGTTAGAACAAACCACTTTTATGGAGCCCCATATAGACAAAGTAAATCAGAAATATAATCATTACATATATCATATGCCACGTCACCCCAACCAATATATTCACAGTTCTTATTCCTTCAACCCTGCTCATTCCACTCCAGTTAACCATTATTATAACCACCAGGTGCCCATTGACAGAGAATATCCGCCTTTTTTCAAACCATATCCCACTAAATATATGCATTTTCCACCAAATCGCTTCCCCACGCTACACAATGGATTACTGAAAGTTCCACACTACAGACCGAGCTACAAAAGCCCCGGCTTTCCTGGAAGCAGTTCCAGCGGGTCCCTCTATTACAAGATCCTATTTCCTCTAGCACTTTTGGGAATCAGTATCCCAGCTCTTGGAATGATGTACACGTATCTCAACAAGAGAAGGAGAAGGAGGAGGGATGCAAAAGATTTCTATTCAAATACAGAAGACATTGAATTTTATATGCAAATGTTACACAGTGCTATTGAACTCTTTCAACAAAATGACTTCACATTATACCAACAACCTACCTAGAAAGAAATCTAAATTATGCACCTTTCCACGCATTATAGGTTCAGATGTCTTATAATCCACGCATTATAGGTTCAGTTGTCTCATAATATGGAATATGAATGAGAGCCCCCCCCCCCTTATATTACCTATAACGAAGTCATATAAAGTGCAAAGACATACTGACTCGCATTGAGCATTTCAATACATCCAAGAGAAAATAAAAACACAAATAAATAAAATATCAAATAACTGCTAACATGAAGCCGTTACTACTCAAAAATAAGAAAGAAGAGTTATAGAAAGGATGAGAATATAAGGGAGAGTATTATGCAACCACTCATATAATTGATATGAAATATCTAAAAGAGAGAGTTTATGATAAAATAAAAAAGGAATGTTGCTCCTTCCTATATCATTAAGTGCAATTATCGCATTGAAGTTGTATATATGGTAGTATTAATGTATCGGAAAATTTCGTTTATGTATAAAAATGCTATTATTTTAATTTATTGAAATATACTGTTTCTTATTAAAATGTCAATGACATAGTACATGTTTATTAGCATAATCTCTCGCAAGAGCGAAAATAATTGTAAGACCAGACATATATCACAAGCCCTGATCTAAGTACCTAGATATACGCTTTTAAGTTATGGCCAGATATTGTGATTTCTTTCCCTTCTGACTTCATTCCCAGCATATAATTTTTTCGAAAATGATATTTTGAAAGTATTTTGTGAACTGAATAATGTACAGACTAACGTTAAAACTTTTAATTGTAACGCCTAGTACATCTAAAATATTATTGTTACATTTTAAAAAATATAAAGTTTGGAAAATAAATATTCTAGCTATGTGTTACAGATTATCAAGTGATTTTATAATTAAGCTCACATATTTCTCATATAACTTATCTGTTATCTGAAAATATTTTAATAAATATATTGATCCTATACTATTGATTCGTTGCTTTCAGCCTGTTTTTAGGAGGTTTGGCGACGCGAAGGTGAGTGTTTTTTGCACTCCAAGTGTTCCCATGCTGTTTACTATTATATTTTTCCTGTTTTATACTACCACAACAGTATATATTAAAAGTATTTGGTTCTGGTTTCTATGTGCAAAATATGTATGCAGAAGTTGGCCAAAATGTACCCACTCAAATATTTTAGTCAAATAAAGTTTTTAAGTTAGATATTCAGACTCCATAATAACGAATGCTGGATAATAAGTGAGTCGTATGAGTCAAAGTAAAAAATAAGAGTAAACTCTGCATGTGTTGACATGTGTATTACTGATGTAACCAATTGAAAATCTTGAAGTTTTAGTGATTACCTAATCAAAAATGAACATCATTTCAAAAAGCAATTTTCGGCAAATAAAAACTTTTCCGGAATAAAAAATGCATAGCAATAAAAACTGAAAAGGATAAACGAAAATAAAAGTTGTCACTTTCGAGATCAGAATCCTGCAAGGCTATAAGATTAATAAAAAAAAGATGCAATCCCCAAAAAATACTTGGACAAGTTCCCTTTTGCATGGAAAATATGGAAATATTAATGTTTCAAACAACACACATAAATGTTATTATTTAACCACTATTAATGATATCATTAGAAGGCACTTAATCTACAGCTTCCCCAATCCTTCTTCCATTTCAAGGCAATCACATGTAATGTCCTCATCAACAACATAATTATCTTCATCAGTATCTTGTAACGTCTGATCAACGACACCAAGATAAAAATTCAGCGAGTCTAGGCCTCTCCAATTGTCGCAAATCTCTGTTTCAGTAACTTGTTCCACTATTCCTTTTGGCAGGATTAATCTTGGGTATCAATATTACAGTATCTGGATCACAAACATTTTGCACTGTATGTCCCCGTTTCAAAACTGATTGGAATTTTTAGAAGGATCATCTACTCTATAAGTAAGTTCCTTTTTACAGTGACATTAATCTTTACTGCTTTTTCTGATTTCTTTAATATGGTCCTCTTCATATCCTTAATGCCATCTAACCTTTTTAGCACATTAGATAAATACTTAAAATCCCGAACAGTCCAGTTTTAACTCAAAAAATTGATAATGTATACTTTTCCATAAAGTTCATTGTATTCTTTTGGTGTTTTAATTTCAGACATCTTTCGGAATTCATTTTCTGTAACTCCAAACATTCTATCGGTGGGCGGAAATGAATGCGCCCTTGCTGGAAAAAATCATTGAAATCTTCTTTATCAGTGAAGGAAAAAGTTTCAAAAGTCACCATAAAACAAGAATGGGCAACGTGGCTGTTTCGGCTTTGTCCACCACACCCATCACAGAGGAGTCTTCCAATTGTAGTAGAAGGATAAAATTGTAATTTACTAAGGAAATCAGTTAGAACAGAGATAATTTGACACCACCACTACCACGCTGCTTTTCTGTCCAGCAATAGACGTATGAAAATGTCTTTTCTATGTCAGTTATGCAAACAGCATAAATAAAATTTGCCGTGAATAGTAAGCAGGAAAGTTTATGGAAAGGCTGTACTTGCTGGAGATCAAAGGAGAACGAGATGCTGTTCATAGGCTTCTCCTTCATAATTTTATGGAAGGTTTTAGCTCTCAAATCGTGATGAAATAAGACTACTCTAAGTTCAGTTTTTTGTTTTCATCATGGGAATTTCAGTAAATGGACATTCGTGCACAATAGCTACAAGTATCTGTTGTTGGAGAGTCAGATCCCAGATTGAAATTGTTGGCAAAAATGTTCTGAAAATCCACTTTTTACTTTGAGGTGATGTGGAACTCTGGCATTATGCATCTTGAATAGCCTATTAATATTGAGTTCTGAGGGTAAGTATAACCTTTTACATTTTTGGCCCGAGTAATAACTTTCTTGTGCTTCTAAATGGGAACCTAACTACAGACTTTTTTTTTTCACCAAAAAGCTTACCCTTGCGATAACCTCTTCGCTCAGCGTCCCTGTTTTTACAGTATTTCTAGGACGTACCGTATCTTATTCCGACACACTGAATGCACTAAATGCATTCTGCACCTAATATGTAATTTGAGGTCTCTGTTTTACATAGGACGTGGTTTGAAGAGAAAATTGTAGTACTATGCCAGGCATTTCTGACAGTAAGAAATCACACCTAGCAGAATTTTGTCCACGGATGGACCAGGTGCTTTATGAAACGCTCCTCCTATAACAAACGCAAGATTAAAAAGGGCATAACCAAATTTCACAAGCAACAACATTCCGAGCCAGCAGTAGAACATGAGTCGCATGAGAACCCGGAAAAGGCCTATGCTGAGGCAATAGCTTAACATTCGGGAGGGGGGAGGTTTCAAACAAAGGTACCAAGAGAGTGCGGGAATTGAAACGAAAAACAAAACCTAAGCATGTACGCAAAAGCAAGGGAATTAAAAGATTGAAAAAGTCCACAAAATGCAATCTATAATATATACTGATAACAGTGCTTATGGAGAATGAGATAAAAAGGACTGAGACCAAAATAAAACAAAGGCATAAGTATCTAATAAATATAATATCTAGATGACATGTCCGAGGCAATTAAGCCGATCATAAATTAACAAATTATTTTAAAAAGCTGAAAATAGGAAAATAAAATAAATACACTATTAAAATAACTTAATATTGCTGCAGGTTCTTAGAGAATACTAGGTAAACGGAAATAGGAAACCAAGTGGCAAAAAACAAGCAGCATAAACTACAAGCATTACGAAACAAAGAGAAAAATACTAAAGGTACGTCCCTATAAAATGCAAACAAAAGTTTATCAATTAAGTCATTCCGGTAAAAAACGTAAACATAAAAAGGAAAAGGCCAAAAGGGAAAAGAAAAGATCAAAGTGGAAACCATAAACGATGACTAACAAGCATCACAACCGTAATCGAAACGGTAATATGATAAGTTTACAGGTATCTAAAATTGTCACTATAACCACCTCACACGCAAGAGCCGATGTTTCTACCAATGTTGGCGCACAAATACGGAGGAAAGCTCAAAAGCAAAGACGAAAAGCATAAAACTTTTTTTTTTTTTTTTTTTAAGAAATAGATGCCGGTGCTTCCACCAACTTTGTCACAACAATACTTTAATTGGAAAAGAAAACAAAATAGGAGTAAGCATGGAGATCGAAAACATATATCTGCCGAAAACTAAGATGCACGATCAAGATCGAGACTATATCCAGCGAATGCAGTAAATAAGGATCGGTGCCTCTATCATTCTTGTCACAGATCTAATTAAAGTGCGGGGTCAAGATTATACTCCTGTAAAAGGAAAAACAATAACGGCGCCTCCACCAAATATGTCATAAACCTTTTGTGAGCAGGGATCCGATGTGATTTGGAAATGTAGCTCAGATGTTAAAAGGATTTAGGAAAGGGCGAAATAGAGTAACTCTTAGATACAAAATGTGAAGAATTAGAATGTAATACAGGCAGTTTAGTTCAAGAATGCCGAATAGTGCAAAGAAGGATGTCTAACAATAGCACAGAAGTTAAAGGATGGTGCTGATAGCCATGTACTTGCCGGAGCACCAATTACCTTAAATGTGCAGAAGCAAAGCGCAGACCAAGTCAAATCGAAGAGAAACTAGGAGAGATCAAGAGCTAAGAGAGCAACTTATCGTTAATAAACCTAATTTCTATAACTGTATGTGCTACACCCGGGGGACACGTTTTTCTGGAATGGTCTGCGTCCATATAAACAGTCACATTGCGGCAGACCATTGTCGCCTACATAACTAAACTATAAGACAAACGATTACTCTGTACGAAACCATATTTCCTTTCAATTTACACAAATATACTTGCGAAATCTTCCTTTAATTTTGAACCCATTTTAATACAATTTTAGTATAATTTTATAAATGTTTATAGGTGAACTTCAGCATTCGTGACAGTATACAGAAAGAGCAACATAAAAATGTAAAATTTGATGAAATTAGGAGTTTGTATCTATTGTACAAAGAAATAGGTACGGTTGTACACACTGACCATTTGAAGCAGAATGCACATAGCATTTAAATGTTGCACTGGAGCTTTAAAAAGGTATTCATTTGATCCCTTAAGTTCATAGGTACATTTATGAGTAATATACTAAAAGTAATACATTTTGTAATTTTTAGCTAAAAATTCAGTCGCCCTGTCTCTTAAAAGAATACATGTGTGGTTTCAGCTGATTCCATATATTCCAAAGGGCTTATATATATATATATATATATATATATATATATGAAATATAATATAACACGTTGAACTATGAAACTAAAATAATAAGAACTAAAGAAGTAGAAATAGACAAAACACTTAAATATTTAAAATTTTCGCTGTATTTCAACAAACTAGTGTTCTTCAAAGGCAGGAGACAAGTCTACAGGACATGTTGGGCAACCGGCAAGAGATACTTGGTTTTAACAGATCGCGTATTATTGTTCATATGGAGCGAAACAACAGTAGAGGTTAAACCAATATAAATGCTTTGCAAAGTTCACAAGATAACGTATATACGATGTTCTTAGAGGAATAGCTAGCAAATGAAGAAATGTTAAATTCTCTGGATAAATTTGGACTGCGGAATGAATAACATGACATAATTAGCGCACAGGTTTTACATTTAGGTCGTTGGCAAGGATATGAACCTGTAACGGGACGAAGTAAATTCAAAGGAGATAGGTTTCGGCGAAATATACTTTTAAGGTTGGGGGTGTTCTAAAAGTAAGGCGGGGTACAAATTTTGAAAAATCACTTATAGATGAATGCATTAATAAAGTATCGTGACGTCCTTTCAAAATAGGTCTAATGCTCTCAATTCCAGGTACGTAAGTAATAACAATGTTAATAAAGTCCTTATTGGAATTTTTAGGTTTTTGAGGGTTTCTTTTTGTCCTAGATGAATGACTCATATTCCCCTGTTAAAACTTCTTAAGCCATTTTAAAGGATTGTTTTAACATACTAAGCCAAAATTGTACAACCTCTACATGGTTCCACAAACCGCCACGCCTAAGTTTTAGATTTTCACAAAATTAAAAAAGCATCTTCAGCAGGGCACTTAACCTCACCCAAATTGCTCTGCCTACACCGGATTATTATCCCTACAACCGGTTTAAGTGCAAAACTTGTGCCTTAATAACGCCAATACACCTTTCTTTAGTCCGACACTTAATACAGACTTTAAAATCTGTACATTTGCTAATTGTGCTCTAGGGATGTTATTTATATTCTCAAGTGTAAAATTTGTTCTTTTTATATTGGGTTAACTTCCTTTTCAGTGTCGCTTAGAATGAATAATCATAGACGTTTAGTTAAAACCGACCCTCCTCTGCCTGTAGCCCAACATGCCAGACTTCATCACTATGCTTTTGATACATGTTTTTCCTTAGTCCTCATAGATGCCGTACCCCCCTCTTCCCCCACTAGCACACTCAGAGACAGAGAGATGGCGGCCATAGTTCTACTTAAGGCTCGCGCCTCTCCAGGCCTATATCTTTGCTCCCAGCTTTTACTTCACTGGCAACAAGTTGTTTTAGTTTCACCTATGTTGGATGCCCTACGAGCCCTCTGGCTAGTTTTCATGGTATACGATTCGCAGAAGTATACCGCCCACAGTAGTCTTCATAGTCTCGCGTCGCGAACAAGAGCCGGCACAGCGGATCGAAATATCGTGTTTTAGCAGTGTTTTACAATAATTTAGCGTTAATCTTATTTTTCACCGTGTCACTCTCCAGTGCATTTTAAAGGGTTGTTAGGATTCCACAGGAGTTTTTCACATTTATTATAAAAGTATATGTGTGTGTGTGTGTTCAAATTCATAATTTTCGATAACTCTACGTGATTCCTTAAGCGAAATGGTCATCGAACTATGATAATTGTTGCCTGTTAGTGAAATCTACATTTCAAATACCTGACTTACATTATAAATTTTACTTTTGATAACCAATAAGTCAATGAGCTGGTAAATTAATAAATGAATAAATACACTAAAATCAATCATGTTCACTCAGAAATGAGGCTTTAGTATTTCTTTTAATCTTGCGGTAAGTGAAATTTTGTACCAGCCTCAACATATACGGCCTGTTCTTGAAAAAAAAAATATATACCGTAAAGCGAAGTATGTAACATTTCTGTGCTCACCCAAATGTTATTGTGCTACATTTAGATGTTTTCCATTCATGTTCTTAAATTCTTTTGCTGTTTGCCATTGACCTCTGAGGCAACACAATTATTGTTTGCTGCTGCAGTACTTCCTTGCCGCCTCACCAAAGTCCACCTTAACACACTCAATGCTATATACTTCTCCCTCTCTGCGAGTTGCTGGTTCCTTGCCCACAGGTTGTTCCCCTTTCTTCTCTGCTCCTCTCTCCTTCTCTAATCGTCGTTCCTTGATCTTGCTGCTGCAGGTTTGCATTTATCCATAACTGCATACTACGCATAAAGTCTCTTTTTTCTTCTACCCTCTCTATCTTTATATATATTCCGCTCCGTTTTTTCGTTTCTTTTTTCCATAATTACTTTCATTAAATATTCTTGTATTTTTCAGTTTCCCAGTTTTGCCTAATACTTACCATTTCGTAATCATTGTATTTAATTTTACTAATGTTGGCCTTGATCTCTCACCCCTTCGTCCAATTCTCCAGGAATCTGTAATTTATTATTAAACTTTACAAACACACAACATACTTCACATCCACTATTCAATAAAAATAATGCTCACCCATGAAGTGCTTATCTACACAAATTTTAATTAATATTTTGTGAAACCAATAATGTAAATTCCCTTCCCAACAGATTTTTGAAGGTCGTGAAGGTAGCAAATTTCCGCCATTTTGTATAATCAATCAAGTAAATCCAAACTTTACACATTCCTGAAGGTCGATAAGGAAGAAAATTACCATCCATTTCCCACCAAATCTTTTTGCAGGTCGGCAAGGAAACAAAATTCCCGCCATTTTATATAATCAATTTTGTAATCTGTATTAATAAATAAAAACTGTCCCTTGTCCGGATGGTCTTTGTTGCGGGGTATTATATACCATCAATTGCAGGCTGCTTCGGTAGGGAAGCAGCTTGCAAGATGTCGATAATGCAGCTACCCAAGTCGGTAATGCAGCCGCGTGTTGCGGGATTGTCTACTCCCACCCCTTAAAAGATCGGTAATGCAATAAAACTAGCCGGTAAAGGGGCATTGCAAGATGTCGATAATACAGCTTCCCATGTCGGTAATGCAGCCGCGTGTTGCGGGATTGCCTACTCTTACCCCTTGAAAGGTCGGTAATACAATAAAACTAGCCGGTAAATTGGCATACACTGGTACGGTCAGGTTAACGTTGCCCTTGTGTAGAAAGTAAGTTTGCGAAAGTGCTACCTCTTACTCCCTTTGCGTAAAATCAAGGACAGGGATACCGTCAGGCCTGCATTTGCTTGAAAGTTATAATAATAGATTACTGAGCGATTTTCGTTTTCATTGTGCACGACACGCTTGCCAAAATTTCGTGTAGTTTGTGTCGCACGCGACAAATTATTTCAAGGTCACATATTGGAGGCTCCTTCGTTGCTTAATTGCAAAAATGTGCGATTTGAATGCTAAATAAATATTAATATACATGTGTTTCCAATTTCCGACATACAATTTCTGAATAATCGAAATATAAGCTATATTAACATTATCTTCATTCAGTGTCATTTCGAAAGAGTATCTGCGTGTGTGTGTGCTGACTTTACCGCGAGTCATTTAGGATGGATGATGAATTATAATTCAGTGCATTTTGTCTTGAAGACTTCGAGAGATGGCAATGTACTATCTCTTTCTCTTTCTTTCGCTCTCCTAGGCGCCCCCCCCCCCCAACGTCAAAGTTTCATACTAGGTCAAATGATCATATTGTTAGAAACTCGCTCCGTAATAATGACGTTATTTATTTCAAATGACTCGCGGTAAAATTCGCGTACACTCCAGAGTATTAATAAAAATGAAAAACAAAGTAACTCTTGGAACAATGTAGCAAAATAACAAAAGCCTTTAAAGAAGAACATAAGCGGTTCAAAATATAGCGATATTTGTGTCACTATTCAAGTGTTTTATCTATTTCTGCTTCTCTAGCCTTGTTATATATAGGCAGTTGCACAAGTTACTTTGTTTGCACCCTTTTTACATTGAGAAAGAGCCTAACTGTGTTGAAATATATAATTTTTTCGTTGTCTCTCTATGTCCATTACTTATCTACATGGACATCTAGTTCACTAACAGCATGTACTCAAAAGAGATATTTTTAAATTTTACTTTCATTGAGAAACACACACACACACACACACACACACACACACACACACACACACTTCTTACTCCGGTGGCACCACAAGCGCTCTTTATTGGTTTCGCTGTCATCGAACTCATTCACGTAGGTATGTAGTTCACCATTGTCAGTGTGTTCGTAATGTGAGTCTTGTAAGCTTATAATTAAGAGTACTAAAATTTCGTCGCGTCACATTTCTTTAACGAAAGAAATATATTAGAACACATAGTCATCTTGTAGTTTTTTCAGCACGGTGTACGCAAAATTCCCATCTTTCTGTGTCAGCTTGTCAATTTCTTCGTGAACAAGATTGTTGTGTCTACCAGTTTAAAAGCCCGGTTTCTATATGTGATCTCCGCTTATTTTGAACTCACAGAAGCTGGATTATATTGTCAACGTTAGGTCTGATTGCGCAGTACCTCTCTTTCGGAACACTTATCTCCACTAAATTCGCTATTCCTAATTGCTTAACTCAGCGCCATTGTGCAAAATATATCGTTCTGTAGCAAAGAAAGACAACTGTTTCCTTCAGCTTTCCCCTTATTATTAGATCGGCCGAGCGTCCTATTCCCTATTATTTATTTCGAATTTTTGCAGTTCTTCAAATGTGTCATAATTCAAGTTCTGCTTTGTTTCATTTATGAATACATTAAGACAGTGTTAATATACTGAGGGGAAAATAAAGTACAGTAGGTGAAAGAAATTCATACCCTCCAACTCATTTTGAGGGAAATTCTAAGCTAGTGGGTATGTTTTATAAAGTTTTCTAGACGGCACCAATAGTTGCATTCTTCTCTTTAATACATGCTAGTTGGATAAAAATATGCGCTTTGACGAGCGTGCTACAAGATTCGCCACCTACCTGCCTGAATGCTTCATTAACATTAAATTGCAATATCATGATCTAGCATAAATGATAATCACAAGAGGGTATTAATTCCGCGTTGAGAACGGTCAGGCAGTGGGAGAAGGATGTAGCAATGCGCACGTCTCTTGATTGGAGATACACTTAAGAGCCTCAAGGTCAAGCAAGGATCATCCAATTTGACAAGCACAGTACATTTTATTGTTTGTCTTTTTGTAGACTTTATTAGAGAGCGCAAGAGTTATTAGTAAATAACTTTAGCGCTTTATGAAAACTGTCTCGTTGGAGATATACATAAAGGGCAACACACATATCTAAGCCAACACAGACTTAAGTTTTTGTTCTGGAATATTTTACTAACCTCTCATACATACTGAAAGAATGCTCCATCAAATGCAGATTCATTTAAAATAGCAATAAAAATAACCACAGAGCTATGACATAATGAACATTTTGTGCAGCGGTGAAAAAATGTCGAGGAAACGGAAAGAAAAATTTACAAACTTTTGAAGATTGAATACATATTCCTGACAATTTACCCATTGCATTTAGATCAATCCAATTTACAGCTCGATCAGTTCCAACTACTCACATTTAACTATCATTACAATATTGTCCAACGGGAATTATCGCATATTATTAGCATTTGACTACATTTTTATTGCATTTGATTCGCAGTGTTCCTGGCCTATGCGAAGTATCATGGTGTGACATTAATATGCAAATAAATTGAATAATACTATGCATATGCCTTTCCTTTATTGTTTTTGTTTATTAAACATTTCAAATAGTCTTAGCAAAAGCCACATTACTTATGATTAGGCATCGGAATTTCTAAGTAAAAAACCAGAGTGAAAGGAATTAAGTTATGTTTTTATTGAGCTGTAGACAATAGGTGGAGGATTTTTTTTTTTTTTTGATTGATTGATTTATTTATGGACGCTCTTTAACATCGCAGGTCATCCGCGTCCCATTCAACTCAGGGCGTGAAACGGCCGACAAATTTTGCTCAGAGGCCTCTCTTTCAGGCTTGAGGTTCTTTTTCGTGCCGTAAATGTACGACACGGGACCCACGGCTTTACTTCCCTTCCGAAGGAAGCCATACTTAGGATTTTTACGCCCGAAAAAATCCATCGGTCCTGGCCGGGTTTGAGAGCGCGATCTTGGGTATAGGAGGCAAGTATGGTAACCACTACACCACCAGGACCGACAATAGTGGAGTAGGGGAGTAAAATCGTCATTTATCATTTATTGTTTATCGACCAAACAGTGGCTCACAGTCTATGTTGGAGTGTATCTAACTTGATGTGAAATGCTTAAGAAACATGATGTCTATTTATTAAAACAATTTCCGTTTGAGTATTTGCACTTTAAATACCAGTTCTGAAATTTTGTTTTTTCACCTAAACAGAAACAGGTTATCTTGCCTAGTTTATGTATTGTATGATTTGAAATTCCAACTGTGAACATAATAAAAAACACTTTTGGACGACCATTTATTTTAAAAAACAG
This sequence comes from Metallyticus violacea, assembly GCA_030762175.1. Taxonomy (NCBI): domain Eukaryota; kingdom Metazoa; phylum Arthropoda; class Insecta; order Mantodea; family Metallyticidae; genus Metallyticus; species Metallyticus violacea. Next base: position 216,156,145 of record CM060846.1, on the reverse strand, counting down.
CGTTTAACGTCCGTTTTCAACTACTACCAACACTAGTGGTCAAATAAGATGAGAGCTGCATTTTATTTGAGAAGCAGTCCAAGTTTAAGTTTGGGGTAACTTCCCGGCATTTGCTATTGATGAGGATTAGGGAAACCTGGAAAAATCCTATCTGTGAGAACGGTTCTGGGGTATCGAACTTCATAGTCATAACTCCTGTGCCTCTATCGCCGTGTTAGTCGAATAAGCCTCCGCTTTTTTCCACAGTAGCAGGAATAAACATGAGACCCTCAAAGTTAGCAAAGGCGGCAAGTACTATCCCAACATTTCTACTTTTTTTCCAATCCCAGTCTGCAAGTTGATAAGAGTCTGAACCGTGGCGAAGGGCATACCTCAGGCGTTCCACTATTTTTTGATCCAATAAGATTTATCGTTCTTGGACCTCTGTTTTGGGTGAATGTAAATTTTAATGACCCTAAAAGAAATTCCAATTTATCTACATGCAAAACCAGTGAAATGCTTCTGTTAACGTTAATTATCAATGCTTTTGATGTCTGCTCTTCACTACTCAATAATTCATTAAAAAGATATGTTATTTATCTAGTAAGCACAGAATAGCAAGCACATTTTCAAGGTGCAATGGTACAACATTCAATCCATTTCTACATGCTTTACATTCTTCTTTATATTCTGCTTAATGAAAATTATAACTCAATTTATATGGACTCTGCGTAAGGCCCAATGAAGCGATAACTAAAAGAGCTGAGCATTTAGACAGAAGCTTTTGTATTGCAAGCAACTTTTAATAAATTGCGCCAAATAAAATATTCAATTAATTAAATTTTACTTTTAAGACGGGAAAAGAGAAGAGAGGGTTATTTTATGAATGGCTCATTTAACACTCTGAACTAAGTTAAGAACTTAGCACTTGAGTCCAGGTTATGGTAAGGTTTCCGTTTGCGAAAATGTATGCAAAGAAAGGAGCACGAGTAACACAAATCCTTCTGCAATGAATACTGATGTTTTCCCACGCTATTGTCATAATCATCCAAATTGTTATGCCGTAAATGAAGAGCTTAACGGAAGATCAGGATTCAAAGGTGAAATGAGCAGTTCAGTTTGTAACAACATACACAATTACAAACATGCCAAAGGGAAGTCACTAATGCTGAGCTGTTTTTAGTGGAATTTGTATTTAACAAAGAAGAAACGGTTATTGCGATCACTTAACATTCTGAAGTCACAACTTGATCGATTTTATTACTTTTATCACTGAATCAACGAATTGGTTGCATGAGCAACGAACTGGTAAACATGTCAGAACATGAAACAACTGTATGCTTCAAGACTACTTACTATGTATATTTTTAATTTCCGTGTCTGTTACCAATGCTTTAGCAGTTACTTACTGATATGGGGTAGGGTCAAATAATGTACTGTTGGGAGCTGGAGAGATGACCAGCAAAGGTAAGGAGGACTTTTCTCTAAAGTAAAAACATTACGCACTGCATGTGTACTTTCCATTCAAATGCTTACGGCTGTCCGTTCTCATTGCGTTAACAAAAGTAGAATATTAATGTTGAAGAGTTGGATGTTTTGAATTGCATGTTTTATTTAAGTGTTAGTTTATAGTGTTTCATATATATTAGCCTATTAATTTTATGTATATACAAATAATGGATGTACCACAACAACTAAACTCCATGGACGGCCGAGGTCGCTATTGCGCGGACCCTTGTGCGGGAGATCTGGGGTTCGAGTTTCCCTCCTTAAAATTCCTTTCTCGATGTATCATTTCATCTCATGTATAATTATTATTATTATTATTATTATTATTATTATTATTATTATAATTATTATTATTATTATTATTATTATTTACCGCCACGGGAGGCCGAGGTCGTTAAGGCACGGACTTGTGAGCGGAGGTCTGGGTTCGAATACCGCCAGGACCATCCTCCCTGATTGAGGTTTTTTCCAGGTTTTCCTCAGTCCTCATAAATGGCAAATACCGGGGAGGTACCCTAAACTTAGGTCTGGAACGATTCCTTCCTTAAAAATAAATACTTTCCCAATATATCATTTCATCTCATGTATTATCAGTGTCCACCACTCAGTAGTGAAAACCGGCATTCGAAATAATAATAATAATAATAATAATAATAATAATAATAATTTTCTTTCATGTATTACCAGTGTCTGCCATATGTGATGCCTCAGCAGTGAAAACGAGCGTTAAACACGATTCAAAAATAAAATAAAAATAAAGTGAAAACGAAAGAAAGAAAGGGAAAATTATACATAGTACAGCTAGAGGAATTGATAAAATTGGTAGCTGCATGTGATGAGTCGAGGCAATAAAATGTAAATTAAAACAATCAAACTTACGTGTATCCCACTATACCGGTGTTCCAGTGAGAACAAGTACCAGGGTAACAAGGAAGGGTTGAAGCCGGCGAGTCTTCTCTGTCTACTCCTGGAAATAGACCGGAGCATACAAAAGTTAATTCGAATGTTTTTGACAAGAATGGCATACACTGCTGCATAGACGAATGGTATTAAATGAAAAAGGAAGTTCCAACATGTCCAAATTTTTATATAGTATTCGAAAAAGAAAAAATTGCATTTTCTATTTGTTTACGCTCTGAGATGAGCTGTTAAAGAAATGAGCTACAAATGGGAAAAGTGCCAAAATTAAAGGAAAATATTAATTCAAAAGTCGAACATAAAGGAAACAGCGCTGTAAGTATCTAAAAGAAATACGCCGCTTTAGGGAACAGAGTCATATGAAATGAATAGTGCTTAACGCCCGTTTTTGCTACAGAGGCACCAAAGGCGATGGACACTGATGATACACGAGATGAAATGATATATTGGGAAAGGATTTATTTTTTAGGAAGGAATCGTTCCAGGATTAAGTTTAGGGTACCTCTCCGGCATTATCCTAAGTATGGCTTCCTTCGGAAGGGAAGTAAAGCCGTGGGTCCCGTGTCGTACATTTACGGCACGAAAAAGAACCTCAAGCCTGAAAGAGAGGCCTCTGAGCAAAATTTGTCGGCCGTTTCACGCCCCGAGTTGAATGGGACGCTGATGACCTGAGCTGTTAAAGAGCGTCCATAAATAAATCATTCAAAAAAAAAAGCCCGGCATTTTCCATTTATGAAGACTGAGGAAAATCGGGGGAAAAAAAAGACCTCAGTTAGGGAGCACGATCCTGGCTGGATTCGAACCCCAGACCTCCCGCTCAAGAGTCCTCGGCTTAACGATCTCGGCCATCAGTGGCGGTAAGAAAACAAAATCGTGATAGCATAATATTATATATAATATATTTCTGCTTCTCCTTTTCTTGTTATTTTAGTCACATTGTTCCAAGAGTTTATTTGTCATATATATATATATATATATATATATTAATGAGACTCGGATGGACAATAATTTAACAATCAGGAAATGCTGGCAATCAACCAGGCATATTGACTGAGCCGAATTTCGGTAACAGTCTCATTGTCGTTCGTCCAAATGGTGTTTGTGAAGAATTCATTATTAATTTTTCAAACACGTAAAAGTTCGGGAGATTATCATGGTCAAATGAATTTCAGAAACTTTGAACTTTGTATTATCAGCGAGTTTTTTCTCCAACATTCCAGAGGAAAGTGTTGTGGTTGTGGATAATGCTCCGCAATTTCAGGAAAACAAGTCCTTTTCGAACTACGCCGTAAAAGAAGAGGTGAAATTATAAGTGAAAATAGCATTCCTTAATCGTCAAGGGATAATAAAATCCAAATTACTCGTGTACATATTGATAGAGATCAATAAATGGCAAGAAAATGTGCTCAGCGTTGACGAAATATTAAAATTACATAGCCATGAAGCATTAAGTTTGCCCACATGCATGTGTGAACTGATCCCTATTGAGCTTGCGTGGTCCAAAGCAAAACTTTTGCTAAGAGAGAAAAAAATGTTAGTGCAGAAATTAATATGCAAGCCTTACTGAACGCACACTTATGGCTTTTTGTTCCTTCACTCCTGAACACGTCGGTCCTGCTGGTGTAGTGTTAACCATACTTGGTCTCCTAAACCCAAGATCGCCTGCTAAATACCAGCCAGGATAGATGGATATTTTCGGGCATAAAAATCCTAAGTATGGCTTCCTTCGGGAGGGAAGTAAAACCGTGGGTCCCATGTCGTAGATTTACGGCATATAAAGGAATCTCAAGCCTGAAATAAGAGGTCTGTGAGGAAAATTTATCGGCCGTTTCGAATTCTGGATTGAATGGGACGCTAATGACCTGAGATGTTAAAGACCGTCCGTAAATAAACCAAATCAACAAGTTCTGAATATAGGCACCGACTTCTGCTATATATTGGGGAGGGAGCAACTTCTCTTTGTGATATTTGTAAATATACACTTCAGCGATATTAACCACAACACAAAGTTTGTAAATGTTCACCCCGCTGTAATTAAAAATTAAATCTCTAAAAATAGTGTGCATTAATAAGTAAACAAATTAATATAAAATTACAAGTTTATATGTAGTGGCCTGAAATAAGGTCTATAAATTTGATTAATTATATTTTATTAATTCGTTATTGAGGTAGGAAATATTAAGTACATTAACTTTAGCCTGCAAGTAGTCAATTTTTTACAAACGCAATATAACACAAGCACAGGCTCTGTTTACGATACGTGCGCTACTCATGAACAATGCTCTCCCCTGACACATTGCGTTATCAGTACATTCCTCTGACTAGCCATCTCTCCAGCTCCCAAAGGTACGTTATCATTTGTCACGGTTAGTTTCGTTATGCAAGCCGGTGATTCGGGGCAAAGCAGTATAAGAAATTATTTACGTTAGTGTGGAGAATTTTGTTACCGGTAGCGAATGCATTGCTTAGTTCTTGTTGATCTAGTTGCTTACATCCGTTTCGTAAAGAGGCTTAGCTAGCGGTTTTCTAGTCCATTAAGGCGGGTTACACATCAAAACAAGTGTTCAGAACGAGTTTTGAAGTGATTCAGAATTTGTTACGACATTTTAGAGGTTTAGAACAACAGGCATCCACACTAGGTTACAGTATATACCAGGGGTGTCCAAACTTTACCAGGAGAGGAAACGGCGAAATCACCTCCTTCCATTCAGTGGCAAAAGAATCGTGTTCATACATCCTTAAAGTTTAGAAAATCTCCCGTGATTACTTTGTTTCAGTGGCAGCTTAGGATGTTCGATTCCAATCTTTATTAATTAAAAGAAAAAGCTCACAGCTAAAACTTTTATTTACAAAATGTCTCAATTCAGTATATTTCTGAGGATGTATTCCATGACATGATTTGTTTTTAACTATTTCATCAACATTTGTTTGGAAGGAAAAAGTGGAGATTTTCAGAAGGTAATCCAAGTGGTTGTCACTTATGATGTTACGATACTCATTTTTATGCAGTTCATTTATTAAGGCGTTTGCTCGCAAATGCACGTAGAATGAAAGATTGCCATTAACTTTGAACCAAACAGACTAACATAATTTACCACAAAGCAAAGATATAACTAATCAAATTTGTTTACAACACTACGAACAGCACTAGATGTATTTTCCAAAAGTTTTAGTTTTAAGATAGGATATTTTACTTTCAATTCACTGTATATAACCGTAAAAAACATAACCAATTGAGCCGTATGAGTTCCGACAGATATTTCGCCCAAGGCAAGAATAAAATAAGTTAATATCATTATTATTTACTTTAATTATTTTTCCAGATTGCATTCCACAAGCTGGATTAACCTCGTTACAGTATTACGCGAAAGGCTGACAGATTTAAACAAATCTACTAAATTGGAGCATATTTCCTCAGCCGCTTTTATGAAGCATTCTCTGATCAGTTCGTCTTCACCAAATGAACTTCATTTTTTTAACCTTGTAGCCTCGTAAGGTTTTGACCACTAAAGTTACATGTTTTATTTTTGTTTGTTCTTTTTAATTTTGTTGCTCTGCATTTTTCTGATTCCTGAAAAGTTTATATTTGCGGACAAATGCTTTTTGAAACGATGTTTTTCATATGATGCCTTTGATGGTAACATGAGGCAATGATACCTGACTTATGTTTAGTTGAGTCGATGTTTCTCAGCAACTGGAAATGCTGTTACGTTTCTATGGCTTACAATCATTACGTTTTCCTCCTTTTATTCCTTGCTTGAACCTTTATAATGATTTTATTTGCATGTGTGTGGCTGTAACATTCCTACCGATTAATTCAATGTACCTATGTTTGCATTATTTATATTGTATTTTCGGTAGAAGACCTGGTGCGGATTCCACGGGCAGAGCATTATTCGATAGGTGAGCGCGGATGCCCCTGTGTACGAAGTATTTTAACCTTCGTATTGGGGTAAACCAGGCGTTCATATATGATAAGACATATTTTGTTTGGCGTTACCTCTTCTGTAGTGTGACTTGTCATGCGCCCTCGATGCAAACGAAAATATTTTGGTGCCAGAGATACTCCCGAGTAGAAGTATTATATATAGTATTGAGCTAGCGATGCTCCCGATTACAATAATTATACATAGTATCAAACCAGAGATGCTCCATAGTAGAAGCATTATTTATAGTATTGAGCCAGCGATGCTCCCGATTACAATAATTATACATAGTATCAAACCTGAGATGCTCCCGAGTACAATAATTACACGTAGTATCAAACCAGAGATGCTCCCGAGTACAATAATTCCACGTAGTATCAAACCAGAGATGCTCCCGAGTACAATAATTACACGTAGTATCAAACCAGAGATGCTCCATAGTAGAAGCATTATGTATAGTATTGGAGCCAGCGATGCTCCCGAGTACAATAATTATACATAGTATCAAACCAGAGATGCTCCATAGTAGAAGCATTATACATAGTATCAAACCAGAGATGCTCCCGAGTTGAAGTATCATATGTACTGCTAATGAATTGACCAGTGTTTAATGAAGCAGTTTCTACAAATTGTGTAGCACCTCCTCTTTGTTATAAATTGTAAATTGTGTGATTGTGGATTTGATTATATATTTAATGCGATAAATTCATTTTTCTCTCTTTATTTTGGTGTTCTTTCTCTTTAATGGTTTCATTTCTGCTTCCAGATGTTATAATATTACTATATGTCGCTAAAGAATGCGGCGAACTGTCTTTACATTTTCCGTTCTTACTCTCTGACTTCAGCTGTTATCAGCACGGGACTAATAATATCGCAGTCTGTCTGTTATAATAGTTAGTGGTGTTTTTGCGCCTTGTAGGCCTAATTACAATTTCTCGCTTATAAACAGATGCACTTTTTCCAGCCCCTTGGAATTAATAGTCACATGTTTAAAGGAATTTGTCCTTTATATTGATGAAGTTCTGGACGAGACTCAAAGAGATAGGATACATATACTAGTAATAAACAATAAAGAAATACCAGAGTTGTTCTTTGAGATGATTTAGTAATTGCATCTACATCTAGTGGTAGATTGAGAAGGGCAATTGAAGTAATGAATACTTTTGTAAAGAAAGGGGATTGAAAATAAATGAAAAGAAATCAAAGATCATGATTTTTAAAGGAGGGTATAAATTAAGAAAGGATGAGAAATGACCGTTAAATGGGAGGGAGATAGAGGTGGTAAGGAAATTTAAGTATCTAGGGACAAGATTAAGTTCTAATGGAATTTAGAATGAACAGAAAAAAAATGGAATAGCAAAAGGAGAAGCAGCCATGGGTGTTATAAGAGTATGTTTAAGAAAAATTCCAAATATAAAAGTGAATTGGCTGGAAATAATTTATACAACCACACTAGAAGCAAAAACGTTATATGGGACAGAAATATGGGTGTAGAGTATGCATGGGAAGATGTTGATAAAATAAATATAACTTTTTGTAAACTGATCTTAGGTTCACCGATAGCATCCCCAAATGGCGTAACTCAGCTTCAATTAGGTAAGTACTCCACCATGATAAAACGTATTACAAGAATTATGAAGTACTAATTCAGAATTACCACATTGAAAGAGAATCATATATTAAAGAACATTTCAGTATCCAAGAGAAATTTAAATGGAAAAGATCATGGTACCTGGAACGGTATTTTATTGGGGTTCCACTGTTGGTCGTCAATTTGGAACGGTTATTATTTTGAGGGTTCCACTATAGGGGGGGATTGATGGGTTCTCAGGGTAAATTTGGACTGTTTTTAACGACTTGAAAGTCGTTAGGGGGGGAAGGAGATTGATCACTGTATTAATAAGTCCGGCACTGTTTGAACATTTGAATTATTTAACAACTTGGCAGGTTACTTCCTGACGGCTCGTAGCTGACCTCACTACACACTTAGACTGACATTAGAAAATGATTTACACTGCTCTCAACTGAACTTTAGAAATGATCTAGACTGATTACTTTCGGATGACTCGTATATTTCTGACTCCGTATATTTCTTTCGCGTCTCTTGTATGATGTCCCTGTTTCTCTTGAATGTCTGAATCTCAATCTGCGAAGGTCTGAATGTGCGAGAGAATGTCTCCGTGAATGTCTGAATGTATGACTATGTGTCTACTGAGTGCGAATGCGAATGCCTCTCTGACTTCTGTACTCTAGTTTTTCTACTACATCGCCACGCCTTTCGCTAAATTAAATTACCTTGTATTTTATCTATTTCTGTGTTACATGTTCGTCATTGGCTATCCTAAAATTATTTATTTGTATCTAAGTTCTCCTGATTCGTTAACTTTTATCCGAAGACCATTGACTAGAATTATTCTTTCCCCCTGATCTAATGTCTTCCCACGAACTTGAATTTTCCCAGAACAGCCTGTCATAAATTTCGGCACTTTCCTTATATTCTGATTTCTATTGAAAATCTTTTGCCTTCCTTAAGTTTGTAGATTCCTAAATGTTCCTAGAGATTAAGCACGTGTTGATGGGCTGTTTTTCGGCTTTCCTGTAATAAAACATTTTCGTCTCCGTTCTGACATTTTCATTTTCTCTTAAATTATTGCTACCTCTGACTTTGTTAAATACTGTCCCGTTACGGCCACATGTTTCAATTATTGTCCACTCCTAAGTATTTCCTGGGCAGAAGGTTCGTGACCTAACAAAAGATAGTTTACCCTTTCTTCAGCCTTGTCTAAGGAGTGGTCAGTGGAGAGGCCTCAGGCATACATCTGCGTCTCTTTCTCACATATTTTACACAAAATGTATACAAAACCATTTTGTAAGTTACAAGTTACCAATTGTTTCTATTCCTGATACCTATCTCTAAAATATTTCTTATACCTATACATAATAATTATCCTTATCAAATCTAATGCCTTTATAAATATAGCTCTGCAGCCTTTAGTTATTAAATTAATAAAGGCAGCATTATTTCCTGCTTCATACCTCAAAATGCAGAAAATTTTACAGCAGATAGGTTTAGGAAACATGGATAAATCGGGAATGCCAGAACGGAGGATTCTGGAAAGAAATAAACCTAAGATTGAAATATATTGAACGACAAGAAATATTTGGTAGTATGGGAGAAAAGAGTTCATTGAGAATTTATAGAGAAATAAAAACATTATGGGATAGGGAAAAATATATAGAAGTGTGGGATAAGGCAGGTCGGGAATGATTTACATGGACTAGAGCTGGAGTTATCAATTTAAAAGGATTAGGATATGATAAAGATATAGAAAAATATCCAATGTGTGGACAAACCAATATGAATTTTCATTGTTAATTACAAAGTTGTGCAGAGAAAGGGCTTGGCAACCAAAATGGAAGAATTTAGATGGAGAAATATTGTGTAGAATGATTTTAACTGTCAAAGGAGAGAAGAATATAAAACTGATAGGGAACTATTTAAGCACAGTTAGAGAGAAATGGATAAGAATGATTAAGAGGAAGGTGATGAGAAATGTTACCTAAGAAGTGCAATAAGTCAGATAAGCATAAACAAGGATAGGATAATACAGCGATATGATGGTCACCAATACACCACTAACCTTGAGTTATGTGTATTGGGATTTGAATGCAAACAAGTAAATCTAGAAAGAAAATATCTAATAAGTAGGATTAGCTTTATTTTTGTGCATTGTGTGTTTTGTAATGGATTGATAAAATGTGTGTATATTTGAATGCAGTATATTATGTAGTCAATTGGAATATTTTCAATAAATTTCAATTTTAATTTCAAATTAGTTTTGCCAATCTTCCGGAGTCTAATATACCTGTACACCTCATTTCAGTTTTTGCCTCAGTCACTATAAGAATATTTAAGAATTTAAACATTCTAACACAGTCGCTGCAGCCAACATTTCTGTATCCTTGGCCTTGACTTATTTGAGAAGCATATTTTCTCAGAGGCCTCTCTTTCAGGCTTGGGGTTCTATTGCGTTCTCGCTTATAAACAGATGCGCCGGCGAAAATTGCCATAGCATTAAAAGTTTGTGAATAAACAAGTCAATTATCAAGGGAAGAGGGTAAAAAAGTTGCCATAAAAAGTTGAATTTTTACCCCCCCTCTCTTTGATGGTAAATTATTTTCACTATTGACTATCATCTTCGTATTTTGCGGTTCAGTTGAAACTGATAGCAGTTTATTCCAGACATCCTGCTATACTGAAATTGATGGCACGAGACGATGTGTGTGTTTTAAAGTGCTGTGTAAAAATAATCAATAATTATCCTTCCGTTGCACTACTTGCATACCGCCACCGGCATACCGGCACCTGCATGGAATTCCTCATATATCTTACAACAAAATAGACTACGATCATAGAAGTTTCTCTTAAGGTATTTAAAAATAAATTCTATATAAACATAAATATTATTTTACCCTTTACAAAATGAAAAATAAGAAAACTACATTATATAAAGATGTTCGTTTCTATGATTCTTATAAAATAAAAAATAAATATTTGTACAGTTCACATACCTGAACATTTTATAAGCAAATCACCATTCGACTGCAATATGAATATATTTTATTTACAAAATATTACTAGCACAGAAAACATTTATTAAAATATAAAAATAGCATAATTATAATTATTCTAAAGGAATTAATAACACTGTAACTGGTTTATTAATTTATTTATTTATGGACGCTCTTTAACACATCAAGTCATCAGCGTCCCATTCAATTCAGGGCGTGAAACAGCCGATAAACTTTGCTCAGAGACCTCTTTCAGGTTTGAGGTTCTATTACATGCTGTAAATCTACGACACGGGACTCATGGCTTTACTTCCCTTCCGAAAGAAACCATACTTAGGATTTTACTCCCGAAAAAACTCATTAGCCCCGGCCGGAAATGAACCCGTGATCTTGGGTTTGCAAGGCAAGCATGATTACCATTAGACCACCAGGACCGACAATACTATTACAAAGTTCATATTAGGCATCACATCGGGTTCTGTAGTTATAATATATTTAATGTCTCTCTTAGTTTACTGGCTACTGAACCTTACCTTCTAAACCCAAGATCGCGGGTTCGATCCCGGCCAGGACCGATGGATTTTTTTTCGGGCGTAAAAATTCTAAATATGGCTTCCTTTGGTAGGGAAGTAAAGCCGTGGGTCCTGTGCCGTACATTTACGGCACGAAAAAGAACCTCAAGCCTGAAGGAACAGGCTTCTGAGCAAAATTTATCGGCCATTTCATGCACTGAATTGAATGGGACGCTGATGACCTGAGATGTTAAAGGGCATCCGTAAATAAACCAAATAAAAAAAATGTTACTGAACGAAACGAAATAAAATAAAACACACTTAAATATATTTTTAAATGACTACGAAGAATAGAGGCTTTGGTGCATAAGAGTAAAGTGCTTTTCTATTTATTTTCTTTTAATTCACGTTAGGTGTCAGTGATACTGACCTGTGAATTCATAAAGAACATTTAAGATTGTGGTTTGTAAGATGGGAATTTTACATTTACTCATGGCCGGAAATATTCCTTCGCAAGCATTCGTAGTGCCAAACATGGATATCAGTTTTTCCTTTGTAAGCAAGAAAACCGAGACTCGGGAAATCTACTCTAGAAAGGCAGTAGATTGTTTGTTTGTGTGTGTGTGTGTGTGTGTGTGTGTGTGTGTGTGTGTGTGTGTGCATCTTAAACCTTACTATTACACTGCAAATGAATTAACTGTAACTGAATTTCCAGGGGACATTATCAACGTCTACATTGAAAGGCCTAGAAACTATCAAGCTGTATTTGTGCCTCATCCTTGAATCTTCCTAGAACTCTGTGCATTTTGTTTGTAGAATTTATGCACATAATTTGAGGAAAATTTTCCCCTTGTAAACTAGTTAAATCTAGGAAAATGAACAGCATTTACATTACTCATCCGCCAATTCCATAATGATAATTTAGCCTTGAAAGCTTGCGCCCAGTCCCACTTATTAGTTGTGGTATCTTTGTCTTGGAGTGTAGTATTTAATTCACTAATGTGTTAAATTGCTACTTGATATCGACTATAAAAACTAAATCGCACTTCCAGTTCGCATCGTTTAGTTATTAGATCAGCATGGTATATTGTTAAGGGGACACCGGAGGATTAATTTCTTTAGCACCTGAAATTTCTTGTGACATTGTACTAAGCCCAATGGTCTTTCTGGATGGTCTGGGGCAGAGGAGAGTACTTTCGGTACTTGAGCTTTGCTCATGGCTGGCTTTTTGTGCCTACGGCCTTAGTACAGGCACCTTCGCGAGGAAGTAATGAGATGAGGGAGACACCGAGCGGTCAGGATCTACGGACGGTGACTGCGCGAACGCAGATGGGTCCCTAGCATGTTTCCAGATAGAACAACCCAATGCCAGTGGAATCCTCCCCCCGAGTTGTTCAAGCCCATCAGAATGCCCACTTGCATTCCAGACGCCGGGAGCAGAAACTTTTCCAAAGAGCAAGTCACCATCACATCGCACCATACCACCTTCGTGGAATGTAAATATTCGTCCCAACATTCACCTAAGTGATCATACAAAACCACGAAAACCCCTAAGGTCTGGATGACTGGCCCAACAGTAATTGAACCCAGGACTTCCGAAATTCGAGTCTCAAGAGTTACTCCCTGAGCCATTGGGTTCGATACTAAACACAATTCCAATACACTATTCCCCACTAGCATTTCTTCACATTGAGAGTTAAAATAATTAAAAAGAGTTGGAGGTATACGAGAATTCTTCCATTGTATATATTGCATTGACATTGCGGCACTGCACTCTACATCTGCCAAGTATCCCAAAGTACAGCGAAAGCAGCAAATAGTTCATAAATACAATGGCGCAAATTTTTCTTAATATTCCAGACTGCAATCCCAGCTCACTGTGGCGGCTTGCGTTGTGCATTAACAAACCAGCATTTTCAGGTATGAGATGGCAATTTTTGATGGGATATTTTATAATTATATAATTTAAAAAATGATCGAGACAGAGAGTATTTGCTTCATCAATGGTTGCGACAATTGCAAATAACTATGGAACCCAAAATCCTTCCTCAGATGTCCAGAAAATAAAAAAAATGTAAGTATAATCTCTAAAAATGAAGCAATGTTTGTTCTGCGGTTCTTTGTTTATACACGGCGGCCATATCACGCACACACATATCAGGTATTGTACTGATAAACACATTCCCATTGATACGATTTAGTTGAATCACCGTAATGTTTTTGATTTCATTCCGTATATGATCAGGGGAACAAGAGAGCCATACACCAACGCAAATCATTTTATCTTCAAACATTTCCCTAATTTTACCCATGAACTTCCCTGTTAAATGAAACCCAAGAGAGCCATACACCAACGCAAATCATTTTATCTTCAAACATTTCCCTAATTTTACCCATGAACTTCCCTTTTAAATGAAACCCAAGATAGCGGGTTCAATACCGACCAGGATCGATGGTTTTTTTTTTGGGGGGGGGGCGTAAATATCATAAGTATGGCTTCCTTCCGATGGGAAGTAAAGCCGTGAGTCCCGTGTTGTTGATTTATGGCGCGAAAAAGAACCTCAAGCCTGAAAGAAAAGGCCTCTGAGCTAAATTTGTTGACCGTATCACGCCCAGAATTGATTGGGACGCTGATGACAGTGATGAGTATTCACAGTGTTTACACGACAATTTTGGTGGAACCACGCTTCATCTGAAAAGAATACGGGCTTTGGATCGATTTACGCTTCAGTCACTTGCAGCGGGAATTAAAAACAAGTCGGTTGCTAATTAATGAGTTAGGGGGAAGGGGAAGATTTGATTAATTAATGACTTTGATTACCAAAGTTTGTTTGTTTTGATGATGACTCTGATTTCAGGGATGCTGATAATGGTCCTCTTCCTTTCCGACAATTTCCCGCTGATTACAACCATTTTACATGAAATAGATATAACCTTGCCATCATGGTATATGAAATATATATTACCTCGCAATTATCATACAATATACAAATTACTTGGCATTAATTAACCTGATAATTATGATTTATTATGGGAGATGTAAGCCAATTATTTCGATTTCACACTGATGAAAACAATAACGCACACATACTACGGGATCATCTTGTTGTAGATAATGGATACATTTGCACTTGTAAGGTTAGACTTAAACAATTTTGTTGCTGTATGAGCAGAAGACACGAAGCCCCAAATTTTTTGCTAATTTCCGTAGTGATTTTTCAGGCGAACGTTTTCAAGATTTGCACCAAATTCCTCTAATTTGTCATCTGTTAAAACTGTACGTTTTCGCGTGTTTCTTGTTTTCCACTGAACCAGTAGTACATAATTTATTCATAAGATTGTGAATTGCATTTGTGGTCGGAGGCAGCTGTCTAGAGTATTTACGAATAAATTTCTCACGATCGCGATAGCTGATTTGTATTTATACAAAATATGTTCCTTTAAAGTCGGCTGCCTTGCCATCTTCGTGAACGAATGTAGACTGGTAACTGATCGGAAGTTCAAGGACAGGCAGGCAGGCGGCCGTGAGTGGGAAAGGGTAACCGACCTTGACCTAGATGTAAACACGCGTGCGAGCGTTGAGTACATATTCCGAAAAATTATTGATGTTACTACTTATTTTTAGAGAGTTATTCGTAGCAAAAGAACAGATCTTTATATTTTTCAGGGGAAAAAAAATGGAATAAATCGTTTGGTTAAAAGCTATGCTGTATGTTCAGATCAATTTTAGACGATTATGACTACAAGATGCTTAGATGCAGCTTATTGTTTACCGCCTTGGAAATCTTGAACACACTGGTCTAGAAATGTTCGCTGAATTAAATATACCTGAACTGCATTTTTTAATAGTGTATAACATTCGTTTTTACTACTGAGGCACCACAGGTGGTAAACTGCAGTCGTGTAACCACCCAGCTTTAGTGATAGTGATATGTTTCTTAATTTGAAGGAAAAATTTTAAAGGTCGTAAGTCACAATGATATATTTTGTTATAAAGCATGTTTGTTTATAGACATATTAATGTACGGTAAAAGTAATTCTAAAAATTCATTAACTTGGGTTGGAAATAAATAACACCGATTCAGATGTGGAAAAAAAAAAAAAAAAAAAAAAAAAATATAAAGTGTAATTTCGTGTTTCTGATCTCCTGATAATTAAAAAAATAAACTTCTATATTGTAATTTTTATTTACATGAAAAACTCTACCAAATGTTTCATTTTTCTTTCCAATATTAACCTTCCATAAAAAAAAAGGAAATAATGCAAAATTTCGTATTATTTTATGCTTTGGATACTTAGGAAACTGCATAATCTAATGTAGTTATAAGTGTAAACCGCTAAATGCCATCAGGGGCACCGTTCGACGTGAACAGAATGCATTTTGGTGAGCGTTTCCGCTCTTATCTTTATAAACTATTTGAAAGCAGATTGAAAGTCCCGCTAGTTAGATCGGTCGACCAGTGAACCTCACCATTTCTAATAGTTTAGAAGATTCCCCCCGCGGCACGTGCGGCGTCATTATCTTTCCTAGTGAAATATGATTCGACACTCTGGAAGTTCTTCTGTGCAGTCGAGAGGGAGATTTTTATTAAATAAGCCAGCAGTGTAGAGCAACGGTGACATATTCACTGCGTCTTTATATATTCATCTTCAAGGCATACATCAGGTACAAAAACTTTGTGTGGCACAATGATATTTAGGAGTAAATTTCCAGCAGTCAGGTTAAATCACCGAAAACATTAAAATTAATGCAGATGTATAATGAAACAGATACTCTAACTGACCGAAAGAATTAATCGAAGAGATCATGTGTTCATAGCAGAAAAAAATAATGAAATAAGAGCTTTCATTAAAGCCCTGCTCATTCCAAAGATCTTTCGGTTTGTGATTTTTATCTTTGATGCATTGAAAAATAGAGTGTATTCTATTAATCCCCACACACTGGAGGAACTTGAACATGAAACGAAGTTAGGCCCATTAGTGATGAGAACTGATACGTTTCAGCGATAACTTCCTAAGATGTGGATTTTGTATCATGGTAAGTGGGCAACATTTGGAGCATGAGTACAAAATTCTGTTTTTTAATATATTTTAACATAGTTTTAAAATTGTGACGTGCTTGAGCGCCACGAGTCCACGCGGCAAAGCGGGGTCTTCAATCCTGGTGCTCCAGTGGCAACCATTCGTTCCTCCTAGACCCAAGTTTAGGGATTTAATCCCGACCAGAATCGATGGATTTTTTCAAATGTAAAAATCCTAGGTATAGCTTCCTTCGGGAAAGCAAGTAAAGCTTTGGGTTCTGTGACCGCCTACCTGGTCTAATGGTAGTATTTACTATTACCAATACGGAGACTTCGAACTCATTTGCGCCGTCATTAATTCATTTCGTTTAATTTAAAACTACCGACTTACACCTACAATGACTCCCGTGTCGTAAATTTCAGGCACGTAAAATAACCTCAAACCTGAAAGAAGAACACCTGAGCAAAATTTATCGGTCGTTTTACGCCCTAAGTTGAATGAGACTCTGATGACGTGAAATGTCATAGAGCGTCCGTAAATAAACCAAATGATGATGATGATGATGATGATGATAATAATAATAATAATAATAATAATAATAATAATAATAATAATAATAATAATAATAATAATAATAATAATAATAATAATAATAATAATATCGGGATATAGCTGCCGACTAGTTGAATTATGTGTGGAAACTTTAAACAGCTCTCACTGTATATGCATGCACTTCCTGTTATGCGTATATTATATGCACGTTAACACGAGAGGCGATCTGATGGGGACCCGTATTAACCATGAGCGGGCAAAATATGGTTGTAACAAAAAAAGAATTCTGTAGTCATGACGTCATGCATGAGCAGTATCGTTCTACCATTACGACTTTTATATTAGGCAAATATCAGTTCTGCACAACATATCACACGATCGTGTTCAAAGTCTTTCTCAGGAGCTAATAAAAGAATATTTTAATATTTATAGAGAAATTAGAATAAAATACTGTCACATGTTCCGCCGAGGAGTGCATTAATTTAGTAAAGAGTCAAAATTATTATATTATAGGAACAGTTAAATTTATTTGTCTGAATATTTTATACTTTTACATAGCTTAGTTGAAACAGAAATTTCTAACTTATTTAAATCCATTTGGTTTACCACTTACAGTGACGGCTTAAAGGATTTTACCGTGGTGCAATCGTCCGCTTAGCAACAAGCAGAGTCATGCTGAACTTAGGACGACCGCAGATGTTAGGGAAAGAAACTAACACGTAAGCACTCTCTTTTCATTGGTCCTATAATTCAAACGTAGGAAGTTGGTATGACATAATTTGTGAATATTACAACATAATCTATATACCCCATAGGCGATTGCCAAAATTAGGAGATAGCAGAGCCTTAAGGCGCTCCTTTTCTCCACTTGCCGGCCGGCTTCCGTGCGCTGCTGCTCGACGCTTGGCATCCCTGGCTGAGGTGACATCGCCTCGAAAATAAAGGCCCTGTCGGCCTTGATGACTTGACTTACAACGATGAGATTAATACTTGCTAACTTAAGCCTTCAGCAATCGAGGAAATTTTAATGTGCATATTATAAAACTAATAGACAATAAAAAAAGTAGTAGCTAAAACAATAAAACCTTTAATTGTATCTTTGTGAACTCTTACCGCTACGACCCTCTAGCTCACGCAATGAGCGTGACAAGTGGTGGTGTCTTGCTTGTGTGTACTACTGTTCGATTCCGTAAATTCGTTTTTTTAACAAAAAATAGGGAATGTATAATTCAATGAATATGTTATTTGAAATAATAGAATGGAAAATACTTTTTATATACAAATAGAAATATTGTATTTCTTATCACTTTTACCATGAAATTTGATATTGTTGAACTATTTTTTTTCTAACCGTTATCATGTGTGGTGGATTTATCTCTTAAGTGCTCGCGGCTTAATTTCTAGACCAAACTGCGAATTTAGAGATATGACTGGACATTGTAGATCAATTTTATGGTAACAGTCTTATTAGAAATGTAATTTAGTATATTGGGAATATCAGGCTAATTTGGATAAAAAAAAACACTGTTACTTACAATACTGCTTTAAAAGACGTAAATGTAATTTCTTCAGAATTGGCAGATATTTATTGCTCTATATCAATTGCCCATTTTAGGTGTTGTCGTCGATTAAAAGGACAACCGCCTATCGTTTAGGTTCCTGTTTGCCAACCGAGTGTAAGTGTTGGAGATTTAGAATCAGCTACTGTTCAGACGCCGCCCCCTCAGCCTTCTTCTCCATCGGTACGTCATATATCGTTAACGATTTCGATATGACGATTTCTTATAAGGGACTGACTTCTGTAAACGAAACCTAGCCGAGTTCTACAAATTTTAACCGTTTGCTAGCGAATTCGGTACCTTCCACCTGTTCATTAATCCTGGCACGCTCTGAGAAACATCAGGATAAGGTGTACGAGCGTACATCTACAATTTTGAGACTAGCGGTACAGGCAATGGACCGAAGACCATAAGAAACAATTCCTACCCTACTATTGGCGAGGGGCCGCGGCCATTTGGTATAATACCTTCGTGCCTCGCCACCCCCAGTGGTACTGCTGACACAGAACACCCACCTGGGAAATACTTTTTCCCAGGTGCCCCGAACTGGCATCTGGCACCCCCAGTTCTTATGGTTAGAGTTACGGCAGGAGTTGGAGAATCTTTGCCCAGCTAGCTCATGAGGATATTTTGGAATTCCGCCTCCATTAGAAAGTTCAGGGCATTTCCGAACCCAAGGGGCCTTATATATATATGACTTTCTGGCACTATGCGACCAACAAAATCCAGAAATGACGGGACCGGAACTTATAGGTTGTATATTCACGGGCTTTTTTTTTTTTTTTTTTTGATGGCGTTTATCGCCCGTTTTTACTACTGAGGCACCACAGGCGGTTTCACGGGCTTAAAGCTTTCAATGCTTGAACAAGTCGTTCCCGTTAATCCTAAATCATTAGATGACTTGATTGATTTATTTATGGACGCTCTTTAACAGCTCAGGTCATCAGCGTCCCATTCAACTCAGGGCGTGAAACGGCCGACAAATTTTGCTCAGAGGCCTCTCTTTCAGGCTTGAGGTTCCTTTTCGTGCCGCAAATGTACGACACGGGACCCACGGCTTTACTTCCCTTCCGAAGGAAGCCATACTTAGGATTTTTACGCCCGGAAAAATCCATCGATCCTGGCCGGGTTCGAACCCGCGATCTTGGGTATAGGAGGCAAGTATGGTAACCACTACACCACCAGGATCGACTTGGATGACTTGATAACATCGTACGCTGCATTGAGACGGCCAGATACTTAGTAGACCAACGTGTTGACCTGACAGTCTTTATCACTCCTACCCCAGGATCTCTTCTCGGGACGGCTCTTGATTCTTAATTCCCTCGCTCAGGAGGTAGGAATTATTAAAAAAAACAGCTGCAGAGATTGCAAACACTGTCAAACAGGACACCCAGATCTCCCAATCCCCTGCAAGCTACAGTAGCAGCCAAATTATGGCGCAGGACGTGGTTGGGGAGCATTGCTAACGATGTCGACGGTGGTAGAGGACATGGTCGTGGACGAATCTTTACGGATCGCTGCATGGATGGGCGCCCTATTTGAGTGGCGTGTGGTGAACCTGGACACATAGTGTTGAACTGTCAAAACTAGGCCGCCCAAATGGACAAGGCCAATCCCTTGACTGACATAACTACATTTCCTAAGAAGCAAATTAGTGCTATTAATCCCGCCAATGTACTAAATATCCACATGTTTCGTGCATGATATGCCACTGGATTTACTTTTTGATACCGGAAGCTCTGTTAGCATAGTTAATTACTGTTATGGTAAAACATCCGTGCTTCCCGTATCGCATTTTTAATGATACGCACGGCTAATAATAAGTTACTTGATGTGTCTTACTTTACTAGGTTAAAATTTGAGCTGAACGGAGTGCACTTCTCAGAAGATGTTTAGTCGTTAGATACAGAAGAGTGGCCCTTAATTAAAGCCTATCATCCCGCTTGCAACAATTAAAGAGTGCAACAATCTTTTTGTTCGAAAAACACAACGACAAATTCAACAAGCTCGTCAAATAGCAGAGATAATATCACAAAGCAACATGCAAAACATAAAATTTTAGATATGAAGAGACAGGCCGATAAATTTTAATGGAGTCAATTAGTCAAAACCAGCAAACCTGTCCGCAAGAAAGGTAAAATATCCAAATTGGTGGACAATTTTCATGCTTCATTCGCTGCTATTATGCAGCAGATTTCACCGGTAAATTATCGTATCAGGCAAAATACATGAAATAAATTCAAAGAACAAGTAATTAATTTTTCTAGATTATACTCATATTATGCGCCCTATAGGAAAGTTAAGTATTCCATTCTATGGGAAAACCGTACTGTCATTTCAGTCGTATGTAGTGTATATATACATGTAACCCTCCCCAAAAAATCTAAGGCCACTCAGTAGACCAATATCATCAATACTTCTACACTTCTTGTCTCACGCATAATAGTTATGATCTTGGTAATGCTTTTACTATAGTTGTATGTGATTTTCGATCATACCATATAACTATAAAAATGCTAACGATAGATATTTATAATGTTAGTACATCCATTGTGAGTTAGGGTTTGTATAAAAGTAATTTCTTCACTGACACACAATACAAATATTCAGGAAGTAGAACGTCCGCTATTATAGATTTTTACTTTTGCGACTTTAAAATTACATATTAATATGTGTACATATTGCTTTATATAATTTGAAACAATAATAAGTCATTTGTATTATTAGTTTAAAAATAAGTCATCGACATTGTTAGTTTATAAATTTATCATCATTCAGCCGTAGTTTAGAATAAAGAATATTTGGCTCATATATATGGTGAATTAGTTACTATGGAATGTTAACAGACATTCATGTAGAGTTATTATTTTCGATAACTTTGCATGAATCATTAAGCGAAATGGCCATCGAAACGTGTAATTGGTGCCTGTTAGTGAAATCTATATATCAAATACTTGAATTACACTATAAATTTTACGTGTAATAACCAATCAATGAGCTGGTAAATTAATAAATCATTAATACAGTAAAATCAATCATGTTCACTCAGCAATGAGGCTTTAGTACTTTTAACCTTGCCATTAGTGAAATTTTGTGCCAATCTCAACATACAATAATTACGTGCCTGTTCTTGAGTTTCATTAGCTCAAATAATGCAACATAGGACTCGCACAGTCCATTCGTACTCTTTGTGACCAGGGCTGGGAGGGGAAGAGCTTCCGCTACCCTGAACTTCCCGCTAGAACAGGAGTCAGGGGTGAGCAGTTGAAATTTCGGGGTTGCAATATCTTCCTTATTATGCGACATACCGCGAACTTGGATTTAATATCCATTTTGCTCAAAATTGCTTCCACGTGATTGTAAGTAAGAAACCGACTTCTATAGAGCGGAATGGTATCAGGGACGTGCAATAATCTGTAAAAATGAAGCAGAAATAAATCCTTCTGTTATATTAGTTATATCTTGGAGTTACAATAACATTAATCGTCATCCTCTGAAGATGCATCGTCGTCTTCTTGTAGATCAATTGCCAGGGGCTGGCAGTTTTTCATTATACCTTCCAATGAACGATATTCGCTTTCTATTTCTTCAACATGACATATGTAGTTGGGCCAGTAATTCTTGTTTTCAACGTCCTTTATCGTAATTTGATCCAAAGTTCCAATTTCAGAAATGTTTTCTATCGAGGGCATTATGTGATGTGATTGTTCCTTTCAGTCTGACCAGACCTATTCAATGGGATTGAGACTACAGTGATAATTGCATTACAATGGATTACAATGATAATCCAACAACTACGTGGCCATGCTAAGTAGCTAAGTCATCAACAGCGTGTTTTTTTGGGTTTGCTATGTGTTTCTTTGACACTTTTTCGCAGCTGTAGTACTGGCGTTGAGGGTGGTGTGGGAAGCTTAATGTTGAAATCTGCTATGAATTTCATAAAATCTTCTCTCTTCCTTAGTTTAGATTGCAGCAAACGCGAATGATATGGGGCATTGTCATTACGATTACTAATGATTCTTCAAGAGTCTTTAACATAGCTTCAAACATTTCTGAATTTATCGTGCCGTGGTAATCCGCTGGGGATTCCATAAACTCTTGAGCATTAAGAATGAAGCATTGGATACAAATCAATTTTTACCTCCAATGCGTAAAATAATGTCTTTCTCCCTTTCCAGTTGGAAAATGTGCATTGCAAACCTCTGTGTCATCGGCCCAACAAAGTAAAGTACCACCGTGCGTATCTTTTTTTTTTGATTTATTTATGGACGCTCTTTAACAGCTCAGGTCATCAGCGTCCCATTCAACTCAGGGCGTGAAACGGCGGACAAATTTTGCTCAGAGGCCTCTCTTTCAGACTTGAGGTTCTTTATCGTGCCGTAAATGTACGACACGGGACCCACGGCTTTACTTCCCTTCCGAAGGAAGCCATACTTAGGATTTTTACGCCCGAAAAAATCCATCGGTCCTGGCCGGGTTCGAACCCGCGATCTTGGGTTTAGGAGGCAAGTATGGTAACCACTACACCACCAGGACCGACTCCGTGCGTATCGTGCCATGTATTGTCCAGATACAGATCTCGATATTCGTGCTCTCTGTACTAAATACACAATTTAATTTAGAAACTCGGATCGCAGTATTCATATTCTATGGGATTCCATTGCGGCCGTTCTATACCCTGTGCTTTGAATTTAAAACTCATACATTTAAGTATGTTAAGTATCGCTGTCCTTCGGTATGGGAATTCATAGTTTGTGTTTTCTGTTTTTCTTTTGACCTCCGAAAGAATTCTGTCTATGGTGGATGTTATATGTTTCTAGTATAGCTCATATATAGTTAATCGAATTACTTGTCAATCAAAATCGTTTATTTTGCGGAATTGTTTGTAACCGTTCTGCCACCGCCATGGGTGGCCGAGGTCGTTAAGGCGCGAACTCGTGAGCGCGAGGTGTGGGGTTCGAATCCCGCCAGGACCGTCCTCCCTGATTGAGGTTTTTTCCTGGTTTTGCTCAGTCCTCATAAATGGAAAATGCCTGGAACGTTTCCTTTCTTAAAAAAATCCTTTCCCAATATTTCATCTCACTTATCACCAGTGTCCACCGCCTGTGGTAACCTCAGTAGTAAAAACGGACGTTAAACACCATTAAAAAAAATCGTTCTGCCACTCTTTGTTGGTGTATCAGTGTGAAATATCTTGTGTAATTACGGTTTTAACTGTTGTTCTGAGCATTCTTATTGCTTTAACAGTACCTGCTGTGGGGGACGGCTTCCTACTTATTTAAAATGTTTATGCACATTCTGTATAATGTGAGCAGTTGTTTATGGGCAGGTTTTCCCCGGCCTATGGGTGACATTTGTGAAGAGCAATGCATTTTTATCGTTAATACGAGTAGAGTCTGAAGTTTGATTACTTGCAGAATATTCCTCCCAAGGGCACTGCTACAAAGGCTTCAATGACTATCAAGGTTAACATTCACTTTAAACATAGATTGCATCCTGGAACGTCACTTTCACTGTTTACAAACATACTGCGTGTAAGTTTGTAAACAGTGAATGCATGCATGTGCCGCGAGCTATTCGAACCTGTCCTCTGCTCCCTTTCCCTACCTGGTGGCCAAAAATAATGTGCTGTAGTCCTTGAAACTAAGACCTTCTCCACTTCCACGCGGTTGCCTCTGGTGTTAGGAAGACATGTTAATAATATAATTGATGTTCTGTTTACATTTCTGA
This sequence comes from Metallyticus violacea, assembly GCA_030762175.1. NCBI lineage: Eukaryota > Metazoa > Arthropoda > Insecta > Mantodea > Metallyticidae > Metallyticus > Metallyticus violacea. The sequence continues at coordinate 216,131,863 of CM060846.1, read as the reverse complement.
ACGGCTGCATGCAAACTTGGACAGTTCCTATTCATGGCGGAGCGAATCTAATTTACTCGAGTATGTTTATTGTACTTTTCCCAGGTACTGCAGTTTATGCATTTCATTCCATTTTCTGTTGCTCCGTTATATTATGTTCGCCTGCGCATTTTGGGTAGACCCTCGCTTCTTTTTAGTCGCGCACTCAATGATTAAAAGAAAAGCATTTGGCATGACGGTGAGATGTTTACATAATCTTTGGCGTGGTAGATGGGTTTCTTATGTAGAAACTACATTCGTGTCTAAGAGCTAACTTTTGTTAATCAACCAAGTTGTAAATTTTCGGTTGGTCATAATAGTAAATATGAATTTGATTTTCAGATCTTTAACTTCAGGCACATTGGAATTCTCTCCCCTTCTCTACTGTAACTTCTGGAATATTATACAGCACAAGGTCTGAATAACATTATTGGGGGTTGTTGCCTCCAAAACACTTTTCAGCAATGAGAATTCTCCGCTGAATGAGAATTCTATGTTTCAATGCTATTGCCTAGTTGTGGGGCTGCAAAGTCCGTCTAATGGTCTGAAACCATTTTTGCCAATCTTTGTTTTAAACACAGTGGACTCTTCCAAATCCTGCATAAATTTACATTTTATTCGGAAATTTCTCTTAATTAGAAGAAAACAGTTAGTTTCACCACACTAATAAGTGAATAAGTTTATTACACATTAAATCACAATATAATCACGACCTCTCCTTGTCGTGGTAGTAGAACTCAATACCTGATAACCAAGTAGACAATACCAGTAAAGTCTAAAATTTCCTAGCTTGCTGGTTGATAGGAGGGGAGGAGAGGCTAAAAGTTACCCTCAAAATGTAGATATAGCTGTAGCGAAAGCAACGCATCTGGGATAGTACTCAAATAACGTATTTTGCAGGCTTGAACACAACCCCATCATCAATCTAAACCTGCTCAGCGCTTATAACGTGGCAGGAGACTGATTATCCTGATACGTACCCGACAAAAGATTATTATTATTATTATTATTATTATTATTATTATTATTATTATTATTATTATTATTATTGTCATTATCGTGTTTATTTAAGGGCACTCTAACATATTTAGTCATCCCCCCATTCAATTCAGAGCGTGAAATGACAAAGTTTGCTCAAGGGCCTCTCCTTTCATGCTTAAGGTTTTTTTACGTGTCATAAATTTTGCAACATGGGACCAACGGGCTTGACTTCCCTTCCGAAGGAAGCCAAACTTAGGATTTTTTCACCCTAAAATCCATCGACCCGTATCGGGTTTGAACCAGCTACCCGGGGTGTACGAGGCAAGTATGGTTACCAAGACCGACCTCAAAAGAGAAGCCGGATGAGTCTTAATTTGACATCCTAAGCAAGAAATGGGGGAAAAAAAATGGTCTGGAGATTTTAAACATTTTAATGCTCAATACTTGGAACTTGTGAGGACTCACATATAAAGAAGAAGTGCAAAATGAGCTGGAAAAGATGAACATTGCTTCTCTCTGATTACCCAAATAAAGAAAAAACTAAATGGCACATTTGAGTATGAAAAGTATATATTGCTGTATAGTGGGACCCCCCCCCCCCAAGATTATCATCAGGAGTGATTAGTAAGCAACCATCTTAAAAATAAAATTAATAGTTGTAACTGCATAAATATATACGCATTAAAGTACCAACAGTCTATCTGACAGCAGTTTGCGGATATGGTCCAGAAGGACAAAAGGAGGACAGCATCATGTTCAATGAAACGTTATAAAAAACTGCAATCTATAAATAAATCAGAATGTATAATAACAGGAGGCACTTTTAATGATGAGGTTGGATAACAAATAATGGGAAATCCCATAGGTGACAACGGATAACCAACATTAAATGAAAATGGTAAAAGCATAAATGAACTTAAAATAATAATTAATTTTTCACCACAATATACCTGGGTCAAGAGGTTTCAATCAGTAGTTTATTAGGTATATTTTAATTAATAAGAAATTTCCTCGTATGTTTATTTAATAGTGTTACCACCTGTTTTAACTACTGGAGCATCACAGGCGGTGGACACTGATGATACATCAGATGAAACGATATTCTTTTTAAAAGGAAGCGTTTACGTTTAGGGCACCTTCCTGGCATTTGTCATTTATGAGGACTGAGGAAGACGTCAGTCAGGGAGGAGGGTGCTGACGGGACCTTTCATCAGTCCGCGCCTTAACAAGCTCGGCCGTTAATGGCGGTCTCCTCATATGTGAAGGATACTCAAGTATATAAAAACTGTGACATAACTGAGATAATTTCCTATCGCTGTCGAAACTAGTTATCTCTTTATATATGTATATTGTTTTGTTTTTCTTATATATATAAGACAAACAAAACAAACGTATGTATTGGAGCCTAAAACAAAATTTAAAGTAAAGATGTAAACAAAGAATGGCAGGATTTTAAAAATAGTGGAGGAATTCTTAGAGAAAGGAATAATAAAAAGAAATAGAAAGATGTACAAATTTAATATGAAGAAATGCAGCCGGCGATAAACGAAAAAGAAAGAAAGAAAAAGTACATATAAAACAACTCCAGACTAAATCAGAAGAAGATAAATCGGATACAAATATAAAAATGCTATTGCAAAAAGAGAAGAAAGAAGATTAAAACGTAATTGATGGGACAATTTAATAAGTAGCTTCGGATATGACTGTCATGAATCCCAAGATATAACATGTAAAAATCAATAGGAAGAATACAATAAAAATAAAGAACACACCAAAAAATATTGGCTCGCATATTATCGCCACCTAGGACAAACAGGGAAATGAAAACTATCGATCCCACACTTTTAATAGTACCTGAGGTAAATTCATTGAAATAGAGGAATTGGAGAATGCCCTCCAAAGACTCAAAAATAAAAATTATCCCCAGGAATAGGCGAAATACGTATAGAGTTATTAAAACACACATTACTGGAAATAAGGAATCGTTAGAAATTATTAGCGTGTGCTGGAAGAGATGCATCATTTCTGATGAAAGAAAGAATGGTGATATATTTAAAAAAGGAAATGGACAAGACTGCCAAAATTATTTTTCCTAAATGCAGCTTATAAGATTTAAGCTAAGATAATTATTAAACCACTGAATGAAATTAATGCGAGTACACTGATGGAAGAGTAAAGTGGTTTCCGCAATGATCGCTCGTGTTCAGATTGCATATTTATGGTAGAGCAAATAATTCAAAATAAACCAGTGTTCAATTTAACGAAGTTTATACTGTTTATAAACTACTAAAAGACATTTTATAAGCTATTAAGAAGTCAATTATGGTAAATTTACCATAAAAAAGATATGCAGACTATTTAATGGAAGTAGTCAAAAGTATGTATTTAGAAACAAATTTATTTATCGAAAAAGGAAACAAAATTAGTAAAAATTGTATAATGACAAACCAAGGTATGAAACTAGCTTGTGTACTATATCTAGTATGGTCGACGAAGTTATTCATTTGCAGAATAAATCAATTAATAATTAATAATTGAGTTAAGCGCCATTCAGATTTCTTAACAGAAATTAAAAAAAAAGTGTAGAGTTTATTTTTCAAGCTGACTGCTTGAAATTCGACATTTTAACGCAACTTTCATCCTGAATAGGATTTTATAAGTGTTTTTCGTAAATTTGGTATACTTTTGGCGTTATTTAACAAACAAATTTGAATTTACTGATTTTTACTGCAGTATGAAAGATTTATCAAGTCTTGAGAAGTTCCTATCCTTATTAAAAAAAAAAAATATGAAATACATGTAAAAAATGCAGTACTGTCATAAGTAAAAGTAAACACAACAACATTTTTCATTATTTAAATAATTTTTTTGCAATACTGATGTTCATTCACATCCAATCCTAGTCGTTATTTTCTTGAACAGTTCTTAATATTAATTGATGTGTCATCACCTACAGTCATATGAGGTCTTCATCCTCGGCCCCCAGCTCATTGAAATCATTGTCATCAGGATCCGCGACCTCTTCTGGTGCGTCATTTTCCCCTTACCCAAGCAGTTGTTTGAAAAAGATTAGGTTACTCCTCTCCCCCCAGTGTGCACCGAATTGTTTGATCAATAAAGTTTTAATATCATGTAATTTGACAATCTTCAATTTATTTCCTAGAGGAACAATTTCGGGTTGAAAACGGGAAGGATGAATTTTTCTTGAGAATACTCTTTGGTTGTCAAACGTCAAAATTGTAGGAAGGCTCCCTCTAACTAGGGATGTTCCAGTCTTTCCTTTGCAAAGCAAAATGCCATGCATCAGGCAATTTAAATGTGCACTTGTCGTGTTTTTCCTGTCACAAACTGAACAATCAATCCCTAGCTTGATGGTAGTTCAAACACTCTGAGATGTCAGAGAATTCATATGATTGTATAATCATTTCTATGAACCTGATCTTCTTTTCATGAAACCAAACACTCGCTTTGGCGTTATAATGAATGGACAACAATGGGGAAGATAATTTCAATATTGTCACACTCTCGAGTGCTTTGAAATGAAACCACTTACCAACTATACCCACGATCGCAGATTTATTGTTCTGGTCCCCCTCTGTAATCGCACACCAGACGAATTGTAGAAATGTGGTTTATGCAATTTTGTTCAAGCAGTCGTACAGAGCTGACGCTATCTCATTCGATCCTTTGAGATGCATATGTTCTGTCCGTGCATAACAGAAAGCATATCCTTTGCTTCTATGAACTGTGGAATGTCCTACACAGATTGTGAAATTGTAAATGTGAGCTTGGCGAGAATTGTAAGCATCCTGATCTGACACCTTCGAAAGTGGCAAATTTTTTGACAGTCGAATGATAGAATGATCATTCTTTCAGTCAGTTCAGTCAGCTCCTCTGATGTTTTTGGCTACTTGATCGCCTTATCTGTGGAGACTGCATCACGTCATACTTAAGAATAAATTCATTTAGTACCTGTCTGTCAGGTACCTTGTAGAAATGTTCGTGGTACCTCCCTGTGTCTTGTATAGTTAACTCACTGCAGGTAAAGACAATGGTCGCCTTCTGTTGAAAAGTCGGTCATTTAAGAAGCCTCTTCGAATAGTACCTAAACAAAGAAATAAATAAAATTGTTGATTATGGTTTTGATTTTCGAATTGCTTAGAAAACTGTATTTGATGCAATTAGGTTATTTTGTCTACTTAACAACTTTGAATAAAGAATGTTTATTATTTTGTTTGTTTATTTACGTACGCTCTTTAACATCTCAGGTCATCAGCGTCCCATTCAATTCAGGGCGTAGAATGGTCGACAAATTTTGCTCAGAGGCCTCTTCTTTCAGGCTTGAGGTTCTCTTTCGTGCCGTAAATGTACGACACGGGACCCACGGCTTTACTTCCCTTCCGCAGGAAGCCATACTTAGAATTTTTACGCCCGAAAAAATCCACAAATCCTGGCCGGGTTTGAACCCGCGATCTTGGGTTTAGAAGGCAAGTATGGTTATCATTACCCCACAGGACCACTGAATAAATAATGTAAACAAACTAACTTTTTATATTTTTCAATCCTGTTCCAATTGAACTCCCGTTTTTTTCTTCTTCCCAACATGAACCTGGGGCAGATGGTTGAATCAACTGAATATCTGTTTAAATTTGGTGCGCAGAAGATATGATTTTACTTTTAAAAACCAATAAAAGAACATTAAAATCCTGTGAATATTACTATAAGCAAGAACCAGAAGTAACCTTACTTGAAACAGAGTTGCCACTCTCTTGCAGCATTACCTTCACAACAATACGTGAAAAGTATTGATAGGAGGGATAAGAGGCTGGTAATATTGAAAAAAGCAAAGGAGAAATGAACCAGGATTTTAAGAGGTTTGCAGTCTATCCTATTGCACCAAGTACGTTCGGGTGAGGATATGAGGAATTTTGTGCAGGTCAAATCGGTTAGCTTTTTTTTTTAATAGTGTTTAACGCTCGTTTTCACTACTGAGGCATCAAAGGCGTTGGACATTGATGATGCTTGAAATGATAAATTGAGAAAAGGGTGTCTTTAACGCGCTATGCAGCAGTCCCCAAGAGCGATTTAAGGCGTTTTGCAGCAGTGTTGGATTTTCAAAGCTTCCTCTCGAAAGTTTACTATTGTTTTGCGACTGTTTGAGCTATGGGACCCACAGAGGTTGATCCAATGAACAAAATAGCTCTGATGTAATGAGTTTTGCAAAAGTCTAACTTAATTTTAAGATAAATTTATTGTATTATATCATACGCAAATGATCTAATAATACTAAATGAGTCTGTAGATGGTTTGCAGATGGCAGTAAACAAATTAAGTGAAATAGTAAAGAAAAAAAAAACTGAAAGAATTCCCAAAATGCTTATATATTACCAACCAACAGGGAAAAGAAAAGTGGGTTGTCCAATAAGCAATATCTTCACTGGTAAAGGGTCTTTGCCTAATTCCATGAACAAGAAAAAGGAGAGAAAAGGATGATGATAATTAAGGGCGCAAAACTGCTAAAATCATTAGCGTCCAAATACGCTAATACTCTGCTAATAATAAAAATAATTAAATAATCCAAACATTGTGCAGAAAACAAGCAACTTAAGCAAAACAAAGTCAATAACGTACAAAGTACTGTTAATAAGGTAAACCAGCAACAGCTGGAAACAAAATGGGCTTAAAATGCGCCAAAAGGAATTGGCCACATATAAAATTAAAAAATCATATCTTGCTCCAGAAACCACAAATACGCATGAAATGGAGCACTCGCTCAACAGTGACATCATCCGCAAGAACTTCCTCAAGAGAGGAAGGAAAACCCTGGGTAATCCTAAAAGCCGCTAGATGATGACATTCAATTAAAGTGTGATACACTGTATCGGAGTGGCCACAATTTGGATCCAGTGGAGCAGTTCACCTGTCGGTTACAGTAACGGTGGCTATAGCGACAATGTCGACTAAAACGACAATGTCCAATCCGCAAACGTGCTAAAACTACTTCTTCGCAAAGAACTACCCAAGAAGAGGTTAACCAATTAAAAGGGACAAATTTGCTTGCTCGAAGTTTAATGGTTCGGAGCAAATACACTACTAAGTAAAAAAAAAACCCACTAAAATCCCCATAGTAAATATGCCGCTGGATTGTCGAAAGTTCTTAAATAGCTGATTTCGCTGTGCCACCTGCGGCCTCGTTGCCCTGAATTCCCACATGGCCAAGCACCCATAAAAATGGAACCCGTGGTTTACACTCCAAGCAGAAATATGGTCTAAACATAATTGGAGGCGGCGTTCTAAAAGACAAGAAGAGGAACGATTACAAAGTTATTAACGAATAACGACGATGTTATCCCTGGCGATAAACACTCTGTGATGGAATTAATAATGATGGCAAACAATGTGACCCTAAGTACCGAGCTCTGAGGTACTCCGTTCTCTTGAATAAAACGAGAAGGTAAAACAGCACCCACACATACAATAAAAACCTGGCAAAAGTATCGTCTCTCCATACGGTAACTGTTAAACTAAAGCATACAACTCCATCTGTTAGTGAAGAGTAAAGATGGACAGCTACAATAATTTGAAATCGGCGAAAATCAGCTGATAGAACACTTGCTGCACTTTACGCTTAAACCGCGAGGAGACTGCTGGAGCTCTGTCCCGATCGACAGCGGAGCGAGCCGAACTCCTCAGTCCCGAACGGGAGAAAGCTGTCAGCTTGCTTCGTACTTCCAGGAAAACTGAAGTAGTGCAAAATGCTGGACTTACCGTTAAGGGTTACATACTGGCATAAATACAAACATGCATAGAGAGCGAATGCATCACACGTTTAAATATACCTATCTTCATGGAAAACAAGTGGAACGTCTGGATAAAGCAACATTTGCTTTAATGCCGTTTGTTAAAGGCAAGCTGTTTGACAGGCTTACTGTGCTTATGAAAGGAAAACTGTTATATAAAATGAAGTACATTAGTCGTAGGTACAAAGCAATCTTGGAAATAAGCAGGGAGCATAATTAAGGAATATTGTGGTTGGAAGATTCCATCCTCATCTAAATTGGCCGAGATATATTTTGCGCAAAATGATGATCTGCACTATAAATGCAAATTAATCTGTAGTGAATTTAATTTATGCATTCACAGATGCTCTTGCACGTCCGTTGATTCCAGTATAAGATGTAATATGTATAAACATATGTACAGATATGTCAATTTCAGCTGCGTAATAAACACCCTGGTTATTCTGAAAATAATGACTTAATAATAGACACTGAAGATGTTTCTGTTCTCAACGAAGAGGAAATAGTAGCCCATACTAGCAAACAAGGAAGTCGCAACTGTTCTGTTCCCGTATCTGAACAAAAAGAGAAAATTGCTTGCGAGTTATTGGATGCCATTAAGGGAATTTCTACAACAGAACTTGAAGTTGTGAAGAAACACACGGCATCCTTAAAGGCAACATTAGCCGCAGTTCACAGCCAAAATAAACTACTGCCTAAGCTGAAAACTAAAAAAATGTCCAAAAAAATTAACGTTTTCCCACAGAGAAGGACTTCTAAAAAAATCTCATCGCATTCCCATCACAAAACCTGATGCAACGGAAGTCAACATAATCGCTTTTTATTTGCTGCAGGATGGAAAAGAAACCACATATCGTCGCATCCTGCTTGCAGAAAGTGATTACATGGGAGGCGTACACCTTCACGCTTTCTTCGGTGCAAGGGTGCTACTGCCGCTGCCACTTTCTGGACCGAAAAGAGTTCGGCTTTCTCCGCTGTCGCTCGGGAGCGGTATCTCCTCGCGGTTTAAGGGTAAGTGATAGAAATGGCAGCATTAAGCTACAATGTGATTCGAAGTATGAACGTAAAATTTTGCAAGTTACTGTCGAACACAGTTTACATCTTCGGTTGCCATTTAAGGAGGATATCTACCTTTAATGTAATAATGAACAAACCAAATGCTGTGTCAATATATGTTTAAGCGTTACGATCTGTCTTTTGTGATTATTAATGCCTCACTTATGCAATTGTATTATCTAATTTACCTCACTTCGTTATTACTTGATAGAAAAATATCCCTTATTACTTGATAGAAAAATATCCCGAAAAGCTATCAATATCAGCAGCGTGTAATCATTAAGTATTGTAAGGTTATCTCAACAGGAGATTCTGGGTTAGCATTACTCATTGTAACAAGGTTAGTCCCAGAGGGTGGTGATTTTTTTGGAATAATTTAAAACATTTTTTTACTCCATACTTCCTTCCAGGACAGCAAGCCAGCATTCGGATTGCTCTTTGATATTGACGGAGTCATAGTAAGAGGGAAAAGAGTCCTGCCATCAGCTCCTGAGGCTTTTAAGAAGCTAGTGGATAAGAATGGAAAATTTAGAGTTCCAACAGTATTTGTGACCAATGCAGGCAATGTTTTGCGTCATGATAAAGCTCTTCAGTTATCCAAATGGCTTGAAGTGCAGGTATGCAACATGTTATAGGGGTGGCTTATAGATTTGTATATTAAAACGAGCATGTTATAGCAGATGTATTATTAATCAGGTGGCCTGAAATACAGGAAAGAATTAAGTACTACATTCAACACTATTAAGAGTACATTAATAGTTGCTTCAAGATTCTTTGGTATTCGGGATATTCTAATAGTTTTCAAAGAATGTGTAGTTTGACAGTGAAATTAAAATAATTGCACTGAAATTCATGCATGGAATACCGGCTATTTTACATGTTAGGGTCTTTTTCACTTGATTATAATAGTTTTGCTAAATAAAGTTGTTTTAATTTATTCTGACTAAACTGTCACTTATAAGTTTAGATATAGTTACTGACTGAGGGAAATATACTTTATGTAGTCTCATTTATGATGCAGTTTCATTGGTAATTATTTATAATGGTAATTGCATGAAATGACATTTAAGGTTTGTCCAGAAGTTATTTTTGAGGTAATTATTTTAAGGAGCTATGCCATAGAAATCTTGGAAAATCAATTTTGAAACCAACACTTTTATGTATTTGAGATAGAATTAACACCACAGTTTTCGGAAAACTGTATACATAGAGAGATAGCTAACCTAGACCTAACCTCATGAAACTTATAGGTTAACCCTAGATATTGCCAACCAGGACCAGGCTGTGAGTGCAAAAAATGTGTAAAAGCATGCGAAAAGATACCATGCTATGATAATATGAACAGAAGCAATAATCTCTGACTGATTTCTGCTCAAAGTAATAATATTAATTATGCACAGGTGTGCTTTTTGCCATTCATTCAAAGGTATCACAAAATAAATAAGTTTATAGTTTTGGAGATGAAATTATAACAGGAGATTTTGGAAAATAATAATCCTTTAGAAGAGCTACACATGGAGCTTACAAAACATTTTTCCAATATTAGCTAATTTATATATTTTTGAGATGGAAATAAAACCAGTTTTCAGAAAATTACTTTTATAGAGAGAGCTAACTTAGATGTAACATAAACTGAAACTGCTATTAAAGGTATCACAAAATACAAGACATTTCATAAGTTACTCATTATTTCAGAGGATTTAGATTGATATAGGAATGTGCAGATATACCTTGGCATTTAAGCCATGGGGTCCTTTGTGAACTCCTTCAATACCAATTTTGTACTTTCAGATCTAGAGCTTCAGTGAGCTCTAGAACCTTTCCTACAAGCTTAGGAATTATATCTCCCAAAGGACTGTACACGAATAGATATGTTTTTTACCTTTCCAGAAGATAATAGACAGCTTATGGGATTTGCACTATAGAATTCTGTTGTCCATAGGTGTTTCTAGATTGGTAATGTCCAGCAATCATTCTTATAGCTCTTCTGGTTTGCTTCCTGTCCTTACTCAGTACGTTTTTAGCCAAAGTACTATCAGGTATTTTAATAAGAATTCTTTCAGTTCTTGATTGGAAAAGTTTTTCCCTCTTACCCACTATTCTTAGTCCATTGATGTACAGCAGTTCTAGCAGTTTCCTTTTTAATGCTGCAGAAAAATTGTGATCCTGTAAAGTCAATTTTAGTTCCTTCTTTAGCTGGTTTGTCTGCTGCTTCATTACATTCTGTGCCCATTTCAGAGGGTACAACAATGCAAAAGATTTGAAAAAGGCACACATGCTCTTCTGCTTCCCATATTTACACTTGAAATGGTACTCCATTAAATAACCAATTTAGTGTTTAGTTTAATTTAGTTCCAGTGAGTTTGCAAAGCAGTCACAGAAACCGACGAACATAGAACTTGTTATACATAATTACCACAGTAGCACACAATCTACATTTACAAAAAATGTTATGTACATCTACATAAATAGTTACAATATAAATGAAAAAGCAACACCAACAACTCAACTAAACAACAAAAACAGACAAGTTACTTAATCACACAAATTTGTGTGTGTATATATATATATGCATTAATATAAAGTTATTGCAGTGTTTTTAACCCAGTATAGCATCACTCATATATTCCTTTACAGAATAATAGCGTTTTTAGATGGATATTTTCTAAGAGCAGGTTTAAAGGAATTATCATTGTTATTAAGGTCTTTAAGCTAGAGGGGAAGAGCGTTTTGTGCTAAAATGGCATTCATAATAAACTGCATTTTGATGGCAGGAAAGTGTTGAAGCCATAGATTTGTTTTTTATCTAGTATTCTTGTCATGTGTATTTTGATTTCGAACAAATTTTTCCTTATTTCTTATATAAAAGTCCATGAGGGATAATATATATTTACATGGAAGAGTTAAAATTTCACATTGTCTGAAGAGATGTGTTATCTTCTACTTCCATATTTTGGAGTTTTTAGCCATGCCTCTCACCACTGCCACTAAATAAATAGCTTGGAAAGAACAGCTAGATTAAACAATTCTCAGTTACAGTTCCTTGAAACCAAATTCCTTACGACCAATACTCTTTCCAAGTTCATCACACTGCTACTCTTGACTTTTTCTAACTAAGCATCTTCAAACAAACTGCATCTCTCTGAGGTACTGAAATCAAAAATGTCTCAAGTTTTTCATGATCAATACTACCAAAAATTCACTGCTCGTTAATTATACAACCTTTTCCAAATATTTATTAAGCAATTTTTGCTTCATCCATCTTAATTACATCAGTTTCTTCACCAATGTACACACTCTTAGTGCTACACATGTGATCAACAAAAATCTATCTCAAAAAGAAATATCAGTTGGCAACAGTCTTTGAGCTAATTCTTAGTTCTTCCAATAAGGTGATAGTGAGAACAAAAATTAAGTGACACACGTGAAAGCATGCACATGTTATTTTATCCACCTAAGTGAAACTTACAGAAAAAGCAGATTTATAGAACATTGTTTTTGGCATATTTTGAATAATGTGCCCTGCAATGAAGTACTAGAGTTTTTATTTAATACTGGTTCATTTCAAAGAATTGGACAATCCACAAGTTTCTTATGTCTATATGATTTATAAAATAGTGTATTATTTACTCATAGCTATAGTTAGACTTTCAATGTACCACTCACTCCCTGAGCAACCTGAGTAATATGCATGCAGGTTTGCTCCGCAGAAACATACCTAAACTGATAAACAAGGAAAAGAGCTAGGAATAAAAAACAAAACCATCAATTACTGTGCAGGAAATGATTGTGGGAACCATTATTAAGTACAGCAGCAATCAGAAAATAAATCACCACGACCCTGCCCATATCACGAAACACTGAACATTCCGGTGCTTGTTCACATATGAACAATTAGCATTGAAATCCAGCATTATAAGCTTATCTTTTCATCTAAATTTTCAATTGCCAAAATATAAACCAGATAATAAATGACTGGACAAACATAGTATCATCTCATTTAGAAGTATTTCAAAAAGTAATAGAGTAGCTGTTCTAAATAATTAATTACACTTTCGTTAATTTTTGAAAGGCTGATTGACAGAAAAATCAGAAAATGTATGGAGAGCACTAACTTGAAGTAATATATAGCAGAAAGTAAAACAAATCTTAAGACATTAGGTACATCAAAATTTAATTCAGAACAGGACATTCAATTATGCCAAGTCCAATTGGATAGGAAAAATACAAAAGGAATTGTAACTGCTATTTATCGCTCACCATTACGGAACTTTGAAAATTTCTTGATAAAACTCGAAGATACCTTAAACTATTTATTTAAGTATAAGCATGAAATAATGCCAAGTGTCAGAGTGAATCGATTAAACTCTCAAGCACAGGAATAGATAATATCTTTGCATAGTCGTATGAACTGTCATCATATTTTGTGTCTCCATTGATCAATGGTTTCTCTGACCATGATGCTCAAGTAATAGGTTAAATAATAAAACTCAAATAATGCTATAGATATATAAAATATAGAGATATTAATGATGTAAACCCCAGTAAAAAGGTGGAAGCATTTGAACAATAATTGTCGGATAGTGTTTACAGTGCAAATGATGTTAACAGTAATTTTAAAAATTTCTTACACACTTTTAGATTACACTTAGAAGTATATTTTCCACTAAAAATTAAAAAAGAAGTTATCATGTGAGCAGGGAATGGTTGACCCATGGAATTAAAAACAATTAAATAATGATCCAAAGCTCAGCAAAGACCTTAAATAAACAAAAATTAATAAAAAGTATTCTAAGATACTTAGGAAAGTCATGAAAGCAGCTAAAGGATTCCATTACCAATAACACATCAGTTGGTCAAAAAACAAAATAAAGACTACTTGGAGTATAACAAAAAAAGGAAAATTTAAATTTATAATCTGGCGATTAAAGAGATGCTTTAAGGATTTTACAATAATCATTTCCCAGTCAAAATAATGAATTCAATGCAAGCACCACTTCTGAACTAGAAATGGATTTCATTACAAAGCTAAAATCAAAAAACACTTCCGGCTATGAGATTAACAGCAAAGTCATAAAGGTCTGTGCAAAGGAAATTAATACCTCCCTTAGTCATTTGTGTTAACATCTGGTGTGTTTCCTGAAAGGCTAAAATATTTGGCATTGAAGTCTCTGTTCAAAAAGGGAGAAAAGTTAATGTCTCTAATTATAGACCTATAACTGTTTCACCTACATTTTCTAAGGTGTTTGAGAAAGTAACGCACAATAGGTGTTACCATTATCTTGAAAGTAACAATATTCTAGTTAATAATCAGTTTGGTTTTAGGAAAGGAATATCAATGTAAAATGCAATCTTTAAACTACAAACGAAATTTTAACTGTTGAATGAAAGAGTACATGTAGGAGGAATATCTTGTGATTTAGCAAAGGCTTTTGATAGTGTTGATCATGAGATTCTGATAGCTTTTTATGGAATAAAAGACCACTATTTATAGTGATTTATATTCTACCTTGAACAAAAAGTAGTAATTAATATTGACCCTTAAAAATGAAAATAGTGCATTAGAGTGGGGAACAATTAAATTTGGAATTCCTCAAGGATCTGGTCTGGGTCCTTATTTTTTTTCTGATATATATATAATTAATTTCTCCTTATCTATACAAGATTTAGGTAGTACTGTTCTATTTGCAGAAGTCGGTCCTGATGATGTATTGGTAACCATACTTGCCTTCTAAACTCAAGATCGTGGGTTCAAGCCTGGCCAGGATTGATGGATTTTTTCGGGGCATAAAAATCCTAAGTATGGCTTCCTTCGGAAGAGAAGTAAAGCTGTGGGTCCTGTGTCGTACATTTACAGCACAATAAAGAACCTCAAGCCTGAAAAAATAGGCTTCTGAGCAAAATTTGTTAGCCGTTTCACATCCTGAATTGAATGGGAAGCTGATGACCTGAGATGTTAAAGGGCATCCATAAATAAACAAATAAAAAAAAGTCTATTTGCAGATGACATAAGCATGTTGATAAATAGAAGTAGCCTTAATGATTCTGCCATTAAATTAAATTTAGTTCTGAGCTCCTTGTGTGTATGGTTCAAAGCAAACAAATTGTCTGTAAATCTAGATAAAACAAAAGTTATGAAATTCATCACTAACAGATCAGTAAATCACCTATTACAGATAGGATATTATAACAGTATACTTCAACTAATCAAAGATATTAAATTCCTTGGTTTAATAATTGGATTGGAAAGATCACATCAATCTTCTCATACCTAAACTATTCAATATGCACATTATTAATGTTGGATTCAATTTTAACATTAACATTAACATTAGTTTATTATGACCGTTTCAATTCAATATTAATTATGAAATAGGAACTTATATTTTGAGGAAACTCAGTTAAAAGTGAGCATGTCTTTCCTTATAGGGAAAAAACCATATGAATAATCACTAGTACAGATGGCAGACATTCATGCAGAAACCTCAGTAGGCAATTTGAAATTTTAACCCTTCCATGTGAATATATATTATCCCTCATGAACTTTTGTACAAGAAATAAATGAAACTTTGTGCAAAATTAAAATATACACGAGAAAAATACTAGACAAAATGCAAATCTACGTAGGCCTGTTTCAGCACTTTCCTGCCATCAAAAAGCAGTTCATTACAAATGCATTTAGGTACAAAATGCTGTTCCCTCTAGCTTATCTTAATAAACAATGGTAAATCCTTCAAATATACTCTTAGAAAATACCTGTATAAAAATCCTATTATTCTGTAAAGGAGTATATAAGTGACAATATTTTATACTAATTTAAAAACACTATAATGTTATGTCTATATTTATGTGATTGAATGATTTGTCTGTTTCTAATTCTCTGGTTTTTGTTGTTTTGACTGAGTTGTTCTAGGAGTTGCATTTTCATTTTTATTGTAACCATGCATACAGATATACAAGATATTTTTTTTGTAAATGTAGAATGTATGCTATGGAGGTAATTGTAAATGACAAATTCTGTGTTTGTAGGTCTCTATGATTGTTTCACGAACTGATGGAATGCTCCAGGAACTAAACATTTTATTTCATTAATTTTCCTTAATAGCTCAGTGTGAATAATGATGCAGCAGCTCTAAAATAATGCACAAATTCACATGTTTGCAGAATATTTTCACATGAAGTGATAATCAGTAAGATAATTAAAATAATATGTGAAAATCACTATTCATCTTCATTAACTTCAATGTGGCTATCTCCACAAAAAAAAAAATATATATATACTCTCTCTCCCTGCCATTCTTATAATACAGGAGGAAAGGACAATTATCACAGAAAAACTCAAATTGTAAATTAACAGACAAAGTACATAATATTAAAACATTAAAATCGCACAATAAATTATATTTGTATATAAAAATTGTAAGGTGGTAATTTTAAGCTTGAAATAATGAAAGATATTGCTTTATGCATATATCAACTGGATAAATTTTAAATATCATGTAAACATAAGAAGTCAGAAACTTATACTAACTCTATTGACAGTAAAGAATTACCGTCATATTATTATTATTTTTTCCTTTTCATTTAATTTCATTCTGCTGTTTATTTGCTACCTTCTTAGTTTTTGCATTTCACTCTGCTTCCTTTTAAATTTGTCATATTTATCTTCTTTCTTGAGTTTCTTATCTGTCTCTCTTTCAGCTGCAAAATTAGATCTCTTCAGTACAAAATACTGAAAAATAGGTTATGTTAACATAAGTAAAATTGAATAAAGCATATTCAATTTTTTTTCTCATTGTCAGTGTTCTGTGGAATTTCAGTGTTGAAAAAATTCCTGGTAAAAATATCTAAAGACATATTTGTAAATTGAGACTTAAAAAAAACATACACGCACACCTGTAAATTAAATATAATATTTAATTAAAATGTTAATTGGAACTTGCACAGTGAAGCTAATCATATTAATTGATATTGTATGATTCAGTTGAACAACACACTCTTAAAGATGGGAACTAAATGTTCTGGAAACCGGTTCCATACATTTATGAAAAGTAAGTGAAGCTTTAAGAGTGTGTAGTTCAACTGAATCATACAATGATATCAATTAAATAAATATAATATGTTAGTTTCCATGGTTTAATTTTATGTCATAGGGGTGTGCAATGATCCCAACTCCTCATTGTGCACCTGGTTAATGTTAACTCCCTTTTAGGTAAAACAACATACTGAAAACCATGAACTCCACAGACTATGCTGAAATGACTTGATCAGAAATATAGTAAATATACAATTTTTGGTATATACAGTCCCCCAAATAACCTCCAAATAAATCTTAACTTAATATAAGTTAAGCAAAATACTGTAATAATAGCAGACCTGAATGGACATTCAAAACAGTGGGGGTACAATTCCTCCAATGCAGTAGGAAAAACGATAGAATTTTTGGAAGCAAATGCAGTCGATTTAATGTACAAAAACAATGACCCCAAAACTTATATTCACTATATTGGGTATTCAACAAATTCTGATATGGTTATTGCCTCTTCAAATATTGCAAATCACACCACTAGAAGAGTATTAGAAGACATAGAGTCGTTATAACTGAAACCATCCAACCACAAATGAGTCATTTAAAAGCTAGTGGACTGAAGAGATGGAACTTCCAAAAAGCAGACTGTATAACTTTTTGGAAACTCACTGACAAAAACTTTGAAGATATTGACATGGAGAAAAGTCCTCTGAAACTAATCGACAAAGTTAACAAAAAACTGATTAATGCTGCAAAAATAACAATACCCAGAGGAAAGGGTATTAGGTACTAACCTTTTTGGAATCGGAAATTATCTGCATTAAAAAGAGACTGAGATAATATCAGAAATATAGCAGAAGCAACAAAAGATCCTAACTTAGAGATTGGAATAGAAATCTGCATTACTAAGCAGAGAAATAAAAAATACTAAGAAGGAGTCATCTAATAAATTCCTGAGTACCCTTGACTATAGAAGCAATAGCACAAAGTACATAAATATATTAATACACTAAACAATGTCCCAGAAACAAAAATCTAGAACCTCTTATTATTTACAACAATGTTTTCAATCATGATAGAGACATAGCCAATAGATTTGCCACTCACTACAAACTTCCACATAAATTGAATAGAGACAATAAGAAATTAAACAAAATATTTAAAAGGCATAAGCCTGAGGTACTTGCAGGCCAACATCTATTTTATGACAACTTTACAATTCAAGAACTCAACCAAACAATATTATCTCTTAAGAACAAAAAGAGCCCTGAACCAGATAATATTCATAGTGAATACATTAGCAATTTAGGGTGCAGAGCCAAGAAGGCACTACTGAACATATTGAATAAGATCTGGAACAGTAAAGATAGCATTCCCACTATATGGAAAAAGGCCATAATCATACCAATTAAGAAGAAAGACAAACCAGCAGTCCAGTTAGACAATTATAGGCATATATCCTTAACCTCAGTACTTGTTAAAAATGGTCACTACAAGTTTAACTTACTACCTAGAATCTCAAAATCTCATTTCAGACAACCAAGTGGGTTTCAGAAAGTACTATTCAACAATCAATCAGCTTTTACATTAAATGCAGGATATTCAAACTGCCTTCAACAAAAAAGAAATGATGCTTACTCTCTTTGTTGACTTCAAAAATGCCTTTGACAAAGTATGGAGAGAGAAGCTTATTTATAAAATGAGAAATATTGGGATTAGAGGAAACATGTTGAGATGGTACATAGACCTATTATCACTAAGGTACATAGCTGTAAAATGGAATAATGTCCTCTCTAAATGGCATGCAATTAAAGTAGGCCTTCCTCACGGTGGTGTTTCCAGTTCAGTTCTTTTTAATATTTTCATAGATGACATGAACAAAATATTAGCTGGCTTCCCAAAGGCAAATATGGTATTGTTTGCAGATGATATTGCCATATGAATTAGTCAAAGAAAGCAGAATAGATAACACTACAAAAACCAAGAAAATGAAATGCAGAAAATTATCAATAGCATGGAAAATATGGAAATAAACACTAAAAAGACAGTTTTCCAACTTTTCAATCTTCAACACTCTACATATGACTTAAGAGCTTAAAATCAATAATGAACTACTACAAGAGAAAAAACATACAAAGTATCTTGGTGTAACACTTGACAAAAAACTTTCCTTCTCTGAACAGATCAACAATATAACTGAGAAAGTGAATAAAAAGAACAACATATTAAAAAGGCTTGCAGGAGTCAAATGGGGAGGATCTGTAGGTTTCCTAAATGATGTACAAAAGATTCATAAATCCAAATTTGCTGTATGAATTGAGATAATGTTAACAATCAACAACCAACTTAAAACTAAAGTGGATAAAATATAATCTAGGTTTTTAAATAATAATAACAGGAGCCATTTAAACAATACCAATTGCTATATTACAGAGCATAACTAACAACCTGCCAATTAAAATAGAGCTAGATATTAAAACAACTATACTGGGACAGAAATTAAAAAGTAATCAGCACAAGAATAAAGGTTTCAAATTCCTGACAGCATGCAATGGTTAAAAACACAACAGACTTTCAAAAATTGCATACAGGAAGAAGATTTAGACATTTTTTAAAAATAAACACTAAGCCTATCATTACACCACTCATCATTTACAATATAATATAATATTAACGTGAAACTAAATCTGGATTCAATAGTCTCAAAGAAGAACGACACACCTGAGGTATTAAGATTGATAGCACTTAGTATACTAAACAACTATTTGTCCAACTAATACATGGTGTAGAGTGTATACAGATGGATCTCTTAAAAATGGAGAATGGGCTTTGGAATATACTGTGAAGAATTCTATCAGGTATACATCTTTGGGACAGTAGGCTAAGAATTTAATGATGAAATAATGGCCATTAGAGTATTGTATAGACCTAAAATAAATAAAAGAACTGTTATCTTAAGTGACTCTAAAGCAGGAATACAAAGTATAAAGAATTGCAGTTACCCACCAGCATACACTATAAATGAAATAAGAAAACTATATCATACAATCCAGATCAGGAATGCAAAAGAAATAGTTTTACAATGGATCCCGAGTCATGTGGGATTGAAGGGAAATGAGATAGCAAAAAAAGGAGCCACACCATAAAATTAAAACCACCTTTTGAACTAGAACTTTCCTGTAAATTGAAAGTCATAAAAAAGATTAATATCTGAGCAAGAACAATAAAATACCAAACAAAACTTAAAGGAAATCTATATGAAGATCTAAATACTTTCAAGCATTTTTTAGTGAAACCAAGAAAAATTGGAGTTGCCCAATTCCTCTTAATTGGTGGGCATGATTGCCTGTCAGAACTGCCCACTGTGTAAGGATGTGAATATTATATTAAATAAGAAACATCTACTGAAATGCAGCTAACTAGATAACAACAAATAAATTAAAAATAATTTGAAAGCTTTTTATTGGGAAGCTAGGGAAAAAATTATAACAGCATCCCCAATGACCACTAGCAACCAACCAACCATTTTCTGTCATATCTTTACACTTCCAATCCTGTAAAAGGAGAATGGAACATTTCATCTTTCTACGAACAGTTAATATGAATTTATGTAAATAAATATATTCAAGTTCTTTCACAGTTCAGTTGTTTGCTTCATCAACTGGTGAACTGGCCAGTTACATTGATAACTATTTGCAAATCAGATATAATATTCCCTCATTTGTTGGAAATGTTGTTCTCCTTTATCCAAATATTTTTGTCCTTATTTTTATTGATAAATAGCTACTCATCTGCTGATATTGAGTCATTTTCTCACCTTAATATTTTCTTTCATTTCTAATGTGTGGGAATTTGTTATATACATCTTGTTTTTAAAATTTCCCCATAGATAAAAATCATATACAGTTCGATAAAGGGATAATAGGGATAAAAACCTTTCTAATTATCCTATCTTAATACATTTTCTGAGTTATTCATCAGCTATATGCATGGTGGCAGAGTCTTGTTGCATGTATCCAAATTGACATTCAATGTGATCAATTGTTAAAAAAAAATGTCGGTCCTGGTGGTAACCATGCTTGCCTCCTAAACCCAAGGTCACAGGTTCGATGCCAGCGAGGACCGATGGATTTTTTCGGGTATAAAAGTCCTAAGTATAGTTTCCTTCAAAGGGAAGTAAAGTTGTGGGTTCCATGTCGTACATTTATGGCATGATAAAGAACCTCAGACCTCAAGCCTGAAAAAAGAGGCCTCTGAACAGAATTTTTCAATGGGATTTCAATGGGATGCTGATGACCTCAGATGTTAGAGCCTCTTTAAATAAACCAAATCAATTGTTCAAAAATGTTATATCTCTGTGCATTGACTGTAGTTTGAAAAAAATATAGATCCTGTAATTCTGTATGCATTTACTGTGCTCCAGTTTCTTTTATTCTGCATCAAAACATGACCATGCAAATGGAACTATACTTTGTCATGGAATAAAACCGTGAATCAACTACTCCATTATTCTATTATAGAAATTTTCCCAAATTTCAGGATCACATGACAGCAATTTGTAGATAACATTGGCCTTGTATGCTTTAAATTTTAAGAGCTAGGTTGCTGCCATGCAGAGTTAACAACATTTTTGTTTCCTGTGGAAGCCTTGGAGGGATTTTTTAAGTAGAATATTTTAATTTTTCTCCATCTTCATCTAGATTCTCCACAATAAGCACCACCACCTAATTATGCTTTGCTTGTTATTGAAAATGGATTTGGTTTTTCTAAATTTGTGTACAAGTTTTCGCATAGCATCTCTTTATGGAGCAGGTACATTTGGATATTCTGTTAAAAACTGCCTTTAATCTGCAAGAAATTTTATATTGTTACATATAAATTGTTGTAATGTGTACATATGTTAAAGAATTATGAAAATTAAAGCTAAACACATATAACACATAACGTAAGCACGTTATAAGTATGAGCACAGTATAAGTATGACCACATTTTTAATATTAATTAAATTTGGAATCAAACACAGAGAAACACCATTAATAATCTCTTCCGAGTCGGATGTTTAAAAATGCTCTTTATAGTTTCACTTAAATGAGATTTACTCACGGCATATGATTTGTGGAACTATCGTCCACATCATCAGCTGTTAAATGACTTCGATCATTAGTAGGAGCTGGGTAGGTAAGTATCTGGGTTGGCTCTGGTGGTCTAGTGGTAAACTTAAATAAAGTGCTGTCTGCTTCCAGGATGTCAAAATTCATAAGGTTATGCTTGTGCTTTTTTATATAAATCCTTTCCCATATATTTTGTTCTTTTAGTTGTTGAACAGTTTTTAATAACTTGATGCCTTTTTCTATTTCATGGTTATCATTCCAAAAATGTGCTGCCACAGCTGATGCATCTATTTGTTTGTAATAGAAGTTTCTCCAATGTTTCTTGAAATTAATGCCTCTATTTATTTCTCTATGTCTTCTCCTTTGTCTTCACAATCCTTGCAATTAATCTGGTAAATACCACATTTTTTTCTCTTTGGGCCTGGAATCTGTTTTGTTTAATTTCAATAAATTTTTAACACTGTTGGTTTTGAGGTGCTAAGATGATGATGTACTGGTTGAAATTTTTTTTAAATTTCTTATTTGCTGATGGGTGGTAAGTGAACTTTTTAAATGTTTTTTCCCCTGATAAATCACTCAAAGCTTAAGGAAGGTCGGAATCCACACAGTGAAACTATCGTGAATCTTATTTTGACTCGTCAGTTGGTTGACAATGTGAGCAATTTGCCTCATGAAACATGTCCCAAAATTACTTTTAATAAGTGTGTTTGTGAAACGAGAGTTTTAATGTGTTGACATGATTTTTTAGCGTTTTACTTTAAATCAAAATAAGATTCATTCAAAGTTGTTATTTGTTTAATTCTTTTTTGTTTCTGGAATCTTTTGATTTTTTGGTTAATCATCTGAGTAAATCTCATTTAAGTGAAATCATAAAGGGTCTTTTAAACACCTGAATCAAATTTTATTATGATCACGGTTATTCAAATAAACTCTACTACTGCTACAGTAGTATTGAGACTAAAGTGATTCAGAGGCCATTTTGTGTGCGAAATCATATGTGATTACAGCTAGAGTTCCTGTTGTGGACTAGCTATTTGAAGCAGGCAGCTTGCATGTGAAGACCCCAAACGTAATTTTGTGGCTTATATAACATTGAAACCTTGAACAGAGTATGAGCTGGTGCTAATTTGCTGTTGTCTATACCTATATCTACTGTTATTTGTCTAATTAAAGTTCAATTAAATAATAATATAAAAAATAAATCATGTACATGCTGCTTCATGTAGACTTTAAGAACTTTCAAATGATACAGGCTTGAGAACTGGATTATGGCTAATTCTTAGGTTTGAACTGCCTCTATAACATATATTGTGAGTGGTTATACTTTTGGAAAGACTCTTGGTTTTGTTATAATATTTTTAATTTACTTTTCTATGACATATATTAATTTCTTACCCCAGGACATAAGTATATAGTTTCAATAACTGGCATGACTTTTTTTAAAAATTAATTTTTGCCTAATTTATATTTTTTCTTTCATAACAATTAAAATAAATGACATCGTATTCTCAAAACCCAATATTTGTAGTTTAAAATATAACTTTATTTACAAAATTTGACATGTAACTCGTTAAGCTATTTACAGAATCTGACATATGCATTACTTTTCAAAATCTGACAATTTTAATATTGGACTTGGTGTGACTTTGCATAAATGTTTGAAAATCCAACGTATTTTTATTCATTAATTAAAATGTAGATTGGAACTTGCACAGTGAAGCTAATCATATAATTGATATCAATGTATAATTCAGTTGAATTACACACTCTTAAAGCTTCACTTACTTGTCATAATATATGGAACCGGGTTCAAGAACATGAGAACTAAAGATGGAAGATGGAGGAAGATGAGAACTAAATGTTCTTGAAACCGGTTCCATACATTATGACTAGTAAATAAAGCTTTTAGAGTGTGTAGTTCAACTGAATCATACAGTGATATCGATTATATGATTAGCTTCATTGTGCAAGTTCCAATTTACATTTTAATTAGTTAATAGGCCTTCGAGTCGTAGGAATACCGACCTGGATTAATTCCTTTAGCAACGACTATAAGATGGAATACACAGATGTAAGAGACAATAACCTGAATAATTGCAACTGTAATTTTAATAACTTAAAAAGGACATTAAAGAGTATATAAAATTAAAAGAAAAAAGCTGACTCATTTCTGCAGATATTTATTTTTTAAATCAGTGCCTTAAACATAAAGTTTGTCCAAATTTCGTTTGAAAAATTGTTAAACATGACCACAACAGTCGCGAGCAGTTAGCTGCTGAGAAAAAGTTATTCAAATAGAAAAATCAAAACATTATACTAAAATGGCAAATATTTATCTTAAACTATACGGAAAACACTTACAGATTTCAAAGAAATTAGGGTGCATAATATGGGATAATTTAATTAGAACAGTCTTAGAACATATACAATTTCAAGTATACAAAAAAGTGAGCAATCAAAAAAGAAAATTTAGTAATCTTTATCAAAAACAAAAGAAAACTCCAAAACCTAAACAGATTTATGTAGAAAATCTATCTAATGGAAAAAAAATTAAAAAAATAAAAAAGAAGGAAGATGAGAACTAATTGTTCTCCAAACGGGTTCCATAAATTATGACAAGTAAGTAAAGCTATAAGAGTGTGTTGTTCAACTGAATCATACAATGATATCAATTATATTTTTATTACATTAAAGATGGGTTGCTCTTGCCACCATAGTTTAATATTTTTGTCTTTAACAATGATTTTCAAGTTGATAATATTATAAAAAATCATTAATAAATATTATCACTTAACAGTTCACTTTATTTGCATTCATTATTTCTGCCAGATTTTTTTTTTTTTTTTTTTTTTTTTACATAACTGACTTCTTGGACACAAAAAGTATAGTTAGTAGCTATCTAAACCAGTCAATTTTAACATAATTAGCATAACTATTGCCTTGATTATTTCTACATGAAGACAATGAATGCTGCATCTGGTTGTGATAGAATGCACTCCTGTGACCCTGAAAATTGGGGCCAAGAACAAGAAAAAAAGGAAAGATAAGCTTGCTACTTATTATTTTTATTTCTTTATTATTCAGTGGGTTTGGGACTGCTTAATGAAATTGTTTAAAAATCACAAATAATTATTAAATGTTTCAGATAAACTGCTTGGTAGCCTCTAAGAGCACCAACATGCAGTCACTGGAAAGCAGCATTTTGTTGCAATTTGCTGACCACTAGGGAAGTCAACTCTTTCGTACAGTGTTCTACAGCTCACCAAAGAAGCTTATTCAAGTTTATTCATTCACAATATACAGCAACAACTGTCGGTAATGAGTAAAGACAATAATAGGAGTTAAAATGTGTCAATAAGATATTTTGTCACAAGGTCAACAAACAAACCAGTAAAGATCCCATTTTACCCATTCTCCAGACAACTTTTCTGAAAATTTGTATCAAAAGTTAGGATGGGCCTGACATGTAAGTACCACTCCGATATCAGCCTTCTACCCAGTGAAAGATGTGGTGAGATATTCATAGCAAGAGTGATGAAAGCAAAAGGGCTTCAGTGAAAGAATTTATAGAGAAATTAAATGTGTTGGTGAACTCCACTACTGCAGGACAAGTAAAATGGCATCAGTATTTATAAAGTGATATGTACATAAGCAAACTATGAAGATGCTACAACCTATCATTTCTACTTGAGTTGTGATTATACTATTGAATTTGACCTCCAGTGACTGATGCGTGCTCCAAATTTTAGTTATTAAAAACTAAACTACATATATGCAATTTGCATAAAGAAGGCTATGTATAGAAGATTGCGACAAATTTCAAAATGAAGTATCGAGCTGTTATTTCGTTCTTCACAAAAGAAGGACTTACTCCAAATGAAATTAAACAGCGATTGGATGGTGTATATGGGGAAGCATTCCCCTCATATTCTACCGTATCTGTGCCATAAGCCATTTTCAAATTATGGCACAGATATGTGGATGATATCTTTGCAGTGGTCAACAAGAAACTCTTTGATGATGCTTTGAAATTGCTAAACCTACAAGATAAAGAAATTAAATTCACTTCCGAAACAGAACAAAACAACATGATTCCCTTTCTCGACTTAAAGATTATAAGAACAGGCAACAATTTGGAATTTGGAATATACAGAAAGGACACATAGACTGAGAATTACATAAAGGTAAGTGGATTCAATCCCACAGCACACAAACATGCAGTACTCAATAACTTAGCACAGACTCATCAACATAGCTATGAATGAGTTTGAATACAACAAAGAATACCATCATATTATACAAACAGCAAAATTCAATGGATATGACCAAGAAATTGTAGATAAGAAAATCAAGAAATTCAAACAAAAGAAGAGGTTAAAGCACGTTACAACATTGACAGCAATAAAAGAATCCACCATCCACATGAAATTCACTTATCCTTTGGCCACCAAAAAATTCCAAAAAATACTCGAAGAGTTTGGGATTACTTTGTCACCAGTGAATGAGTTTAGCCTAAAAAATCTGCTCAATTCTGATGATATTGATAGAATACCGGAGGAAAGGAAGCCAGGAATATACAAAATCAACTGTTCAGAATGTAACAAAGTATATATTGGAAAAACAAAAATAAGATTGGAATCAGGCTGAAGGAACACTGGAGAAACATAAGGTACAATCAAGTAGAGAAATCAGCAGTTGCACATCATTTTTGGAGAGATAAACATGATATAGAAATGGGAGTGAAATTATTAAAATTCGTAAATCGACCCATTGAGCTGGGAATATGGGAAAAAATGTATATAAAAAAATATGAGGATAAGGTTATGAACTTTGAGATTCCAGCAGAAGCTAAATTAATCCAGAAGTTCATAAAATGTCCACGAGAGCTACACCAAATCCTCCAGCCAACCAACAACGAAGCCGACAGTTGACTCGCAACCGAGGGTGCAGGCAAAAGCCTGCAAAACTAGTTTTGCATATTTCAACAGTAAGTGGAGCATAAGATTATTAAAACGACTCACTAGGTAATTAAGAACATTGATGCAATGCTTATGTCAATATAGATATTGGAGATGCTTTTGGATTAATAACTTTGCAAGTCATCCAAGTGTACCTCTCCTCTCTCTGCACATTTTCTTGGATAAAAGTTTATTATTGAATTTTCTAAAATCTATTTTAGAATGTATGGGTACCAGCAAGCTTTTTTAAGGAAATAGTCAAAGGTTTAATGAATTTTTCACATTAACTGTTTGTTGAAAGATTGTAATGAGGTGTTTGTACTGTTTCCATGCCCTTTTTGAAGATTTATAGCATAGCATTCTAATGTATTATGCTGTTTTGATACCAAATTCCACTTTAAAATTATTAGCAAAACAAAACTGTGGCCAATGGAAATTTGATATGTTAAACTTGCCACTTTGTAGTTATGAAGAATACAGATGTCTTTGAACTGTTCTGTATCCAGTAAAACCACATTGAAAGGATCCTTTTTTATACATTTTAATTTCTTTGAATATTGCACTCCGGTGATTCCTCTCTTTTCTTAAGATCCTGCGCTATATTCCCAAAATCATGATCACCAATGACAAATATCTAGTGGCCAGACACCATGAAGGCAGTTCTATCTTTACAAAATTGTCTGCATAGACTCACCTTAGCCAAGTTTACATTTTTATTTTGTCCACAATAATTACATGGTACAACAAATTTTAACTTATCGCTCTCAAAAATAAAAATATGCAATTTTAGATAATTGGCATATGCTTTAAAATTTCAAGCCTGTTTTTCTCTATCGAGTAACACTTTTTGAAAGGATATGATGAACTTTTTGCAACATTTAATCTATAGGCTATAGTCTACTGTTGTTAATTTGTGCTTTTCTATTATTTTCTATCCTGTTTATCGTGATTTCAATCCAAATCATGCATATAATCCAAAATGCACAACAGAAATGATTTTAATAATTATAACACTGTATTTATGTTGCAATGAAGGCTTAAATATAGCAAATATTCTCACTTTTTAAAACTTCTTCCTGAATGACTTACACAAATAAGGTAGCTCCGAAACATCTGTGATTATTTGCCAAAACTAGTCAGCAAGCAAGTTTGGTACTGATTTCCCTTTGTATCCCTGATGGGACCTTTCCCTGCGCTCATCACTGATCGCACCTACATTCGATGGAAAGAAATCCAGATGGGAATGGAGAAAAGGGGAACATTGCATTCCAGTATCTTGTAAACCCTTAACAAATCTTCCACCAAATTTCTGTAATTGTCTGATCTATAGTTTCCTACAAAATTCGCACATAGTGATTTAAAGACAAGGCAGGCTTTTTTTTTTTTCAATAAAATTGAGAGTCACTACAATATTTGTGGGCCTATAATGATGCCTTCCCTTAGTTTTACCTCACTCGCTTTTTGAAATGTTTCCCTTAATTATTGGAATGCCCTTCCTGATTTGTCTATCGCCTTCACAAAATTCATCAGTAACTGTAGTTATGCAATGGGCAAAGTTATTTTCTCAACATCAAGTTGCAGGTTTTTTACATTTTTTTGTCCTAAAACTACATTTTCTCTTGATAGCTATTCCGTAATTTTATAATAATTACACTTATCCCGACTATCCCACTCACAAAGAAAATAGCAAAATTTTGTGAATCCTGGCTGCATTTCTGTTAGCATACATATTACTTTTATATCTGCACAAATCTGCCACCCATGTTCTAGGTAGTTCAAAGCCTTAAGTATTGTTCCCCTACTATTATATGTTTCTTTCATTTTAACACAATAGGTAACTGGGACAGAGGTTATACATTCCCATTATGCAAAAGCATGGCCTTTAAACTCATTTTCGATGAATCTATCAATAAATGCCAATCTTCAGAATTAAGATCTGTTTCCAATGCCATCATTAGCCCATTAACATCATCACAGTAAACCATTTGTTCATTTTCTGTAAAAAATGTGTATTCTCATTTTCTGAATGATGTTATTTTTGTGCTAGGTTGTAAAAATATCCATCCCTCAAGATGGCATGATAAAACATCAGCTTGCATTTTAATTAATTTAAAATCTCTTACAAGATCATTTACTTCAGCTTGTGATATTATATGAAGTTCTCGAGATAAAATAAATTCAGGATCAGTGATGGATAATCTATCAGGAGAGGTAGATACTTCCTCCAAGATGCATTTTTTCAGGGGGTTTTGGAATTGGTAAACTATATATTTTTAACAGGAATTGTGTTGCTGATCGTAAATTGAGATACTCAGTTGCATGCTTATTTTTTTAGGTAAATCCAGATACATTGAACATACAGAAATAACAGTGAATAGTGTGGTGCATAGGTTCCCTCCATAACATTGGATTAGCAAAAAGCATATACAAATGCATGTATTTTAACCAACCAGTTAAAGTTTTTTGGAGATGTGTACAACAGGAGTTGGGTGCCCAAATTTACCTTTATTTCCAAATTTACTATAGCTCCCGAAATACAGATTGTAAACCTTCACAAGTAGGGATGTGAATAGTTTTGCACTGAGAATTTGTACAATACTCTCTACAAACATAGGTAAATAAATTAAGAGAGTTTTTACAGCAGTGAGACATTACAATGTATAACAGTATGGGACCTTATACTGGCTACTAAGATATCAAATGGCAGATTGTTTTAATCACAATTTCTTAAATCTGCTACACAATACTTGAAGCATAAAATGACACTTAAACATCACAAAGATTCACTCACAATACCAGACAAAATATTTAGTACACCTGGACATTCCTGGGAGTTCAACAATCCCTTAAGAGTAATAAATTTAAGCGATACAATGAGAAAGTTTCCCAGACTGAGGAACAATAATGACTTATGCACCCAGTGAGAGAAAGCTGTTTCACTATAAAATGCTGTACAAATATCCCAACACTGTTAGGTGATATGAGAAAACTAATTCTATTTTTGTTCTCTCATGTCTGAAAACATAGTAATTGATATATTTGTGTCTGAGAGGAATTCACTGTTGTTGAGTGTTATCACTAAAAATGTATATCTTCTTATCACATGGTATTTTGTTTTCCGTATAATGCATCAGGCAACTTGAAATTTCCACAAAGCCTTTTCTTACATAGCTCTTGTCCCGAAGATACATTAAAATGTTTCCATTCATACCAAAGTTGTAAGTCCATAATTTCTCTTGTTAGGATTTATTTTAAGCTATGAAGTCCTTGTTGCAAATGAATTTTAATGGCTGTAACTGCCAGGTTTTTATTTTCTAGTAGTATTTGAGCAATCTGAACTTTTTTTTCATGTAATAGTCTCAACTTGTAATTCATAAATCTGTTCAATACAATTTTGTTCAAACTAGCAGTTTTTTTTGTTTTATCACCATAATTGTGAGTGTCAGATATGGGGTGGTGTGAATCCAAGGCTGTATTTTGAGTTGAAAAAGTGCCAAGGAATGATTCTGTAATAGGGCAGTGCTTTCTGTGATATTCAATTAGCTAGTCACAGTATAACTCATACATTTTGGGAATATTTAAGGCTGACTGTAAATATTTTCCTAGGGGACTTCTAGCTCTGTTGTAATGGCTCAGTAATGCAGAAAAGTTGTTACAATGTTTTTCTACTGTTAATCTTTCAGAATCAAGTATATTTTTCTTAATGGTATACTTGTCTCTGTCCAAAATTCCAGTGTGTCATAGACAGTGGACCATTTTTTATTGAAACCATGTATGCTTTGGAAGGCTGGAGCACAAGTTTTATAAGTAATATTTGCATACATTGCACTGCACTATAGTGTACACAGTCTAGAAGGTCTGTCTTTCACATCCATACTCATCATAAATTTAATTACATAACAATTTTGAAGATTGTAATCCGTTATTTCCAAGAATTTATGGAATATCTCCTCTTGTCTTATGTCTGCCCATTTTGTTGAAACAACCACTGTCAAGGATCCGCTGCAAATCTTGCTATCACAACATCTTTTGTTTGTAACTAGCACATTCATGAACCATATTTCTCTTTTTCTTGGCAGTGTTCCCATTTTCCTTTTTGTATAGGGCATTTCCTAAAATGCCTGGTGTGTTCACCATTTGACTTGCTGTCTGTCCCATTTTGTAATTTTTGAGAAAAACTACAAATTATACATTGCTAATTTAAAGTGGAATTAATGGTAAAACCTCTGTCTTGTAAGTTGTAATGCATGACTTTTTGAGATATATATGCAGTGTCCATTTCTGCAAGCAAAGGACTGAAAGAAATAACAACATTCAAATAAATAATATGACACAGAAGAAACCAGATGCAAATAAACGGATAACAGCATTCATGGAAGAGACCAAATGGAAATAAACATCCAACTGATGAACAATTTAACCATAAAATAAGAAACCAGATGGAAATAATCATTAAACTGATAAATAATACAATTCTTTCATAACGAAGCAGATGGAAACGAACAAAATCTTGCTGATCCTTTATTAATAACAAATGGCATATGTGTGTTATAGAGAGACAGTTTGCTCCTTGTTAGCAGAGTGTCTGCCCTATATGCTTCTACTGTTTTCACACCTCTTATTGGATTTCACTATAATATGTCATGGTATTTTCAATTGAAATTTCATTCTTTACCTAAGTCAATGAACAAATAAAGTCACAAACATGAAAAAGGAAAGTTCATGTTATAGGTAATGACAAAAGAGAAATACTTCTCTCATTCTAATGGCCTCATAGTTCCCATGAAATTAACCTTAACACTCTCAGTTCCTGAGAAGACTATGGCTATCTATCATCACAATAATATTATAGCAATAGGCACATTGAAAAAAAAATATTACTTTATAAATGTATGTATAATCAAGAAAATATTTTTTGGTGGAAACCCAAATCCAAACAGAATAAAAAGCTAACGGTGAAATAATGTAAAATTTCTCTAGAGAATCTTTAACAATGGTCGTGACCAATATTTGCAAAATAAAAATGAGAAATTTTGTATTAGAATAACAATCCCTTTGCACCTTTCACTATTAAAAGATTAGTCCCTATTTTGCCCCATGGTAAGCTAGTAGTAGTTCTTATGTTCAATGACTTTAAATCTGTGTTGTATTAAAATCTCTGCAGATGAAATATGATTTTGCAAAATAATTTTCAGTTACAGGTTAGACATAATAATAGAAGCTTGGAATTCCAAAGTTTGAGTTGACTTAAAAATGTTAAACAAAAGACTAGATTTAAAGAGATGGAGCTCGGCTTTTGTAATAAAGTGTAAAAACATGAATACCCATAGTATTTTGACTTTAATTATCATTTCATTGAAGTGGATGTCCTACTGCATTGCCCATAATCTATTTTGCAAAAAAGAAATAACCTATAATGTCTTTTTGTTTATATTTCTGAGAAACAAAGTGAATCATTGAACTGCTGCTTTAAAAGTAGAAGATTCAGCAACTAATTGGTGATTTTTCCTTCATGGGAGCACTCCATATGTAATGGTTGGTTTGTTGGTTCAAGCTGGTACTGCAGTGAACTGGAGTCAGAAAGTCCACAACTATGCTTTTGCGTAAATTATTACTAACACTTAAACATGTAGAAGGTAGATTTACTCACCATAGTCAAGCAAGAGATGCTGGAAATGCCTACCCTCTTCAGTTTTCTCTGAAAAATTGAAGAAATTTAATCCTTCTCCCCCAAGAGATGAAATTCTCAGGGTATTAAATTGGGGGACCAAGGAGGCCATATGTTGTTAGTGGTGACTGTCGTCAAATATTTCATACATTGTATATGTGTAGACATGGGCTGTATGTGCCAATGCAGAGTTCTGTTGGGAAATCAAAAATTTACGTTCCCTCACGGTTTATTCATGGGAAAAGGGTTGCAAAATATTCTGCTCATATCTATCACTATTAATTGTTTCTAAAAAAAGGGGGGGGGCTTATTATTATCTCATCGCTAATTGTCACATCTTTTGATCAAGCAGGGGTTCCTCATCAAGCAGGTTTGGTTTTTCTGAACTCCAGTATCGATTGTTTAATTAACATGCCCATTTTGGTGGAACTAAGATTCATCAATAAAGAAAATTAGGCTAGAATTAATTTCTCCGTCATGCACACAATTTTAAAATCTATTCACAAAATGTACTTGTCACCCAGTTCAATTTCTTGCTCTACAGTAAATTTATAGGGCTTTCAGTAGCTTGTAACCATTCAAACATAGGAATAGGAAATTCCTGTTTGCTGAGAAAGACCTTGAAATGATATTTTAGGGGAATGTTCCAGATTATGTACAATATTATCTAACATTTCTTCTGTGAGTACTGTATGTGACTATGTACACTTTTTATTAAGAATACTTCCTGTTTCACAAAATTTATTTACCAATATGTGAATCAAACTTCAACTTGGAATTAAAATGTTAATTGGAACTTGCACAGTGAAGCCAAAATCAATTCAACTTGGAATTTGAACTTCAACAACTAACATGTTAAAAGATTCATGAAAACTGGAAGAAAGGAATGATTATACCCATATTTAAAGGCAAAGGAGATGTTAGCAAACCAATGAATTATAGGGGAATTAATCTACTTTCAGTCCTTGGAAAATTTTTTGCAGGATTGTTGGCAGATAAGTTATGTCTTATTTTATTGTGTTTATGTTTAAATTTCATCGTGAATGAGGCCTAATACAGTGTAAATAATACTATGACACTTTAATAAATGCAGTTTTGCATTTTCAATAGGGTATAATTCAACCTCACATAATATCACTTTCTCAGATTGTAAAATCCTTAAGGGAAAGTCAGTCACTGATATAAAGTGAATTATCTTTACCTATTTGCCTCAGGCTGGCTTATCAGCACTTAATTTTAAGTATTTCAGATGTACATGTGTGTTAAGGAAAACTTGCTATCGTATGTAATTCGCCTACCTTTAACCAGTCATCTAAAATATCACGTGGTTCCTATGCCAGTATGCATAGATAAAACTACATTTATATTCATTTTACTAACATGTGAATTTCTTCTAATGGATTCTGAAAAGCAACATTATGCACGGTTAAGTATCGACAAGATAAACAAGTGTAAAAGAATTAGTGAAACTAATCTTGTATATAGGCAAACATTTCCCATACAGCTAACACATTTGCATGAAGATTATGAGCCTGAGCTATTACAACCTATTAGAGCAATATCACAAAGCTGTAATAAAAAATAATTGAATTAAAAGAAACAATGTGGACAAAGTTAGGTAACAATTAATGGTTATTTGTATCTCCAGAAAAGGCAACTTTAACAGTAGTATGTCCTAACCAAGAAGCACATATGTTCATTTTGTAGGTAGAGGAAAGGCACAATTAGGAGACTTTTGTAAGGGATATGGTAGAAAAGTTCTCATTGTTGCCCAAGCCTCCATCATAAATAAGTCTAATAAGGACATCATTCCTCCATTAGATCTAGAGTTCAATTGCTGCAAAATGCAGGAAGGGTTGATAAATTTAGGAGTTACAGTTAGATATTCCCTTTCAAAATAATTTGGGACATATAGACAGTTTGAGATATGGAGGTCACAAGGTAAAGACAGTAAAAAAGCTTATCGAAGATTAGCAATGGAAATTACTTCATTCTGTTAGAACCAATGCTGTTTATATATGTTTTTATGTTCACACTACTATTACCTGTAGCTTGTACCATTATAATATGCTGTTGTCCACGTTGCAAGGCAGTCTGCCCAAGTGTTTTCAGGTGGTGGAAGGCTAATAATCCTTGTACCACCATTATTATTAAAAATAAAATAAGAACAGGTATATGGTTCAGACAAGGACATCAGAGTCACCACACCAAAGATTAGCACTCACTTGGCACTAGGTCCAGTGGAAACTCCTGAACTTGTAACATTAAATCCTAAGAGCAAACCAACTGGTGAATGCTAACAAAACACACCTGTAGATAAAAATAAAAGGTGATGAGAGATTAGATCAAAGTAAAAGTAAATGCAAGTAGATCAAAATAAAATGTAATTAGCGATTATATCGAAATAAAAAGTAAGTGCAGGTAGATCCAAATAAAATGTAATAAGAAGTAAGTGCAACTAGATCCAAATGAAATGTAATGAGAAATAATGCAAAATTAGTTCAAAGTAAGATGTAATAATGGAATGTAATGAGAAGTAATTGCAAATAAAAGTCCAAATAAAATGTAGTGAAAGTAGATTCAAAGTAAGGTCAAAATAAAAAGTAATGAAAAGTATATTTGAGTGAAATGAACGAAGGTCTGAATGAAATATAATGTGAGGCAGATTCAAATGAAAAAGAATGAAGTGTAATAAGCTAAGGAAAACATAAAATGCATGTAATCAAATTAAATTAGATAGATTCAAAGGAGAGATATATAACACATCCTGAAATATTATTGTGTGAAAATTTACAATAAAATAAAGCAAAAAGTGAGTGTAATGTAGATGTTAGTATAATTTCAATTTCTGAGGGTATGAAATGATGGTATATGATAACCTCAATGAATCATGTAAATAAATAAAAATTCATGACATTCCTGTGTAAGATGGATCCAAATTAAAAAATGTTTGCTATGAGGATTCACAAAAAATATACTTATGATGTGATGTATGTAACTCTCAAATGTAATACCCATGTCTGCCATCCAAGAATGCGGGTTCGAACCCGACCAGGACCGATGGATTTTTTTCGGGCATAAAAATCCTAAGTATGGCTTCCTTCAGAAGGGAAGTAAAGCCGTGGGTCCCGTGTCGTACATTTACAGCGCGAAAAAGAACCTTAAAGAGGGTCCATAAATATATCAATCAAAAAAAAAAAAAATCGCCATATCTGCCATGTTTCACAATTACAAGAGGCAACTTAGATGTTTTTATCAAGGAAAAAGAGCGCCTCTATGCTTTTTTCCACTTTTAGGGGAGAGGTGTAAGGGCAATATGCCACTGCTGCCGCTGATAACCATGAGTAACTAACTCCTTTTCCCTGATATAGAAACACCTTTGATCAGAATATTAAAGTTATCTTTTCTACTTTAATTAATGTCGTAATCCGATTTCTTTATTTCCACACATCTGCTCCTACTTAAGACACAAGAGCTCTAAGGAAATGATAACTAATAACCTCTGTAGCAACTCTATAAAGGAAAGAAACAAGAGGAAAGATTTGGCATGTTTGTTTTCTTATAAGAATCGGATTATTCTTAAGCAACTAAGATCTGATAATAACTAATTTACGACCATCTGTAGTTAAGAACTAGATGATCTTAATTATGATGTGTCTGCCTCGGCCGTGCTTATCTTTAGGTAGAATATAAAAACCCCCAGCATAACCATCAGGGCAGGCACAATCACTACATATAGTGATCAGCTATCACTGTGTCTCTTGTCACGGAGCATTCCTTGTTAATCATTATTTGTACTTCCAGTACATTATCCTAACTCTCTTCCTAGGAATTTAGAAACTTTTAAGGAATATTTAAATTGCCTCTCAACTATTCTGTATTATGTAAATAAATCTCTTTGCTTGAAAAAACTTGATGTTCTATTTAAATACTTAACTGACAAACCTATCCTCACAGCCATAGGCTTACTGCTTGGCCACCTCAAAGTCCCTAACAACAACTGTGCCTTTGCCTGCTCATACCTCTAAAAGTATCCTGGCCGGCACTGGGGACACAAAAACGGGGAGCCATATGGAAAGTCAGAAAGAGTGTAATGATAGGAACATACCGACATATTTTTGTGTGTTGTGTGACATTGTATTAAATAATTCAATATTAATTAGCTAACACATTACAGTGTATCCCTTATGTTAATATGCTCAATTCAGGTATTCTGTTCCTCAAAAAGTATTTATGTGTGTAAAGAATCGTCTGATGATGTACAGGGGTTGTCTTGAGTGAGATTCCCTGAAGTTCAACTTCCAAGTTGAATTGATTTTGGCTTCACTGTGCAAGTTCCAATTAACATTTTAATTCCAAGTTGAAGTTTGATTCACATATTGGTAAATAAATTTTGTGAAACAGGAAGTATTCTTAATAAAAAGTGTACATAGTCACATACAGTACTCACAGAAGAAATGTTAGATAATATTGTACATAATCTGGAACATTCCCCTAAAATATCATTTCAAGGTCTTTCTCAGCAAACAGGAATTTCCTATTCCTATGTTTGAATGGTTACAAGCTACTGAAAGCCCTATAAATTTACTGTAGAGCAAGAAATTGAACTGGGTGACAAGTACATTTTGTGAATAGATTTTAAAATTGTGTGCATGACGGAGAAATTAATTCTAGCCTAATTTTCTTTATTGATGAATCTTAGTTCCACCAAAATGGGCATGTTAATTAAACAATCGATACTGGAGTTCAGAAAAACCAAACCTGCTTGATGAGGAACCCCTGCTTGATCAAAAGATGTGACAATTAGCGATGAGATAATAATAAGCCCCCCCCCCCTTTTTTTAGAAACAATTAATAGTGATAGATATGAGCAGAATATTTTGCAACCCTTTTCCCATGAATAAACCGTGAGGGAACGTAAATTTTTGATTTCCCAACAGAACTCTGCATTGGCACATACAGCCCATGTCTACACATATACAATGTATGAAATATTTGACGACAGTCACCACTAACAACATATGGCCTCCTTGGTCCCCCAATTTAATACCCTGAGAATTTCATCTCTTGGGGGAGAAGGATTAAATTTCTTCAATTTTTCAGAGAAAACTGAAGAGGGTAGGCATTTCCAGCATCTCTTGCTTGACTATGGTGAGTAAATCTACCTTCTACATGTTTAAGTGTTAGTAATAATTTACGCAAAAGCATAGTTGTGGACTTTCTGACTCCAGTTCACTGCAGTACCAGCTTGAACCAACAAACCAACCATTACATATGGAGTGCTCCCATGAAGGAAAAATCACCAATTAGTTGCTGAATCTTCTACTTTTAAAGCAGCAGTTCAATGATTCACTTTGTTTCTCAGAAATATAAACAAAAAGACATTATAGGTTATTTCTTTTTTGCAAAATAGATTATGGGCAATGCAGTAGGACATCCACTTCAATGAAATGATAATTAAAGTCAAAATACTATGGGTATTCATGTTTTTACACTTTATTACAAAAGCCGAGCTCCATCTCTTTAAATCTAGTCTTTTGTTTAACATTTTTAAGTCAACTCAAACTTTGGAATTCCAAGCTTCTATTATTATGTCTAACCTGTAACTGAAAATTATTTTGCAAAATCATATTTCATCTGCAGAGATTTTAATACAACACAGATTTAAAGTCATTGAACATAAGAACTACTACTAGCTTACCATGGGGCAAAATAGGGACTAATCTTTAAACAGTAAAAATAGCAATAATTATTAACAAGAAAAGCTGAACAAGAAATGCTTAATGATAAGAGAGACAGTGATAATATGTCAAGTGAGTTTCTGAAGTCCCCAGGAATGAAGTTAGGATAAAGTGCTGGAAGTAGCAATAATTATTAACAAGGAAATCTCGGTAATAATAGACACAGTGATAACACGTCAAATGTTAATGGCTAATAAGATAGCCATTTTAGATGAAAAGGAATACATAAATAGAGTTAAAACTTTGTTAAAAGGAAAAAGATTACAAACCAATTGAAAAGAATCCGCTCAACAAATGCAATAAGATCTGAAACAAAACATTAAATGAGGTCAAAACACTATCCACTGCTGATAAACAGAATATCACACAGAGTAATCTGGTACTACCCAGGTTTTATGCACTACCTAAAACACATAAAAAGGATAATAGCATGAGACCAATAATTAACAATATCAATTCACCCACATACCAGGTAGCAAAAAAATTGATCAAAGTTTTCAATTCTCTTAAGAGATTCCAAAGTTTGAGCATCAAAAAGTCAGTTGATCTAGTCCAAAAATTTAAAAATGGCAGAATTACAGCTGGAGATTTAATGGTATCATTTGATGTAAAAGCCTTATTCCCGAGCATATCAACAAAGAAACTTATGCTAATGTTAAAGAAATGGTTAACATCCATAAATTTAAAAACAGAATAAATGGAAGACTTATTGAAACTTACTAATATTTGCATTGAACAAAATTTCTTCAGTTTCAACAAGAGATATTAACAACAGGTTTCAGGCCTAACTATGGGTAACCCTTTGTCACCTTTTCTAGCAGATTTATTCACGAGTTCATTTGAAATACATATCATGAAAGCCTTCCCTTTAATTTTCAAGTCATGGTATAGGTATGTGGATGACATTTTTGCAATAATACTGAAGAAACACTGAATAGATGACTTGAAACTTCTTAATTTGCAACATAAATCTATACAGTTTGACATAATAAGAAGAGAGAAATCGGTGGCTACCATTTCTAGATTTAAAAATTACATCAAATGGAGATTGTTTGAATTTTGAAATTTACAGAAAAGAAACACACAGAGAAAATTACATAATAAATGAGAGTTATAGCTCCATTCCACATAAATATGTAGTGTTTCACAGTTTGGCACACAGATGGATGAATATTCCTCTCACAGAAGCAGAGTACAAAATAGAATACCAACAACAAATACAGCTATAACTAATGGTTTCAACAAAGACACATTGATAAAAATTATCAATAAATCTAAAAAACAAAAAGAGTTAAGGGAAGTTTCTACACTGAAAAACACAAAAGAAGGATACAAATTCAAAAATTTCACCTACCATTCAATTTACCACAATAAGTTCAAGAAAATTTTCAAAGAACATGGGATAATGTTAGCCCCATAGAGCAGATATAATACAAGGATTTATTAGGTTGCACAGTAAAAGACTCCATACTAACAGCAGAGAAATCAGGAATTATGTAATAAAATGCACAGATTGTGCGCAGAGCTACATTGGCAAAACTAAGAGAAATTTGGAAGAAAAAACGCGTTTGAAATATTCGGCTTAAGCAGGTGGATAAATCAGCAGTAGCAGCTCACTTTTGGACCAAAAACCAAGAAATAAAACTGGAAATTAAACTGATGAAACATCTTCACAACCCAATGGAGTTATCCACTTGGGAAAAAAATTTTCATATTAAAAAATAGAGAAAACCTAATAAACCTCGAGTTTCCTCCTAAGGATGAACTCAGCAATTTCCTACTTTAGCCAACAGATGGCAACACAGAAACACTTGTGTGTCTAGCCATCCTTTTGAGTAACGGCAATTCAGTGAGCAACCGAAGATGGAAGAGATTCTCCTGAAATGCATCTTATTTTATGTAAGTAAATGGAGTTTAGTATAAAAATGAATACCTATGTTTAGGATGTATTACCACTCCATTATCAATAGTTTCATATAAGAACAATATTTATTAAATAACTTTGTTAATCAAATCATCCTATTTCTATCCTTACACCATAACTTCCAAATTTTCCCAGAATTCCATCAATAGCACTCACCTTGTTCTTTTTTAATTTTCTGTTATCCTCCCAGATTTTTAATACACTAATTTCCTTATCAAGAACTCCAATGTGTTGCTGACACTTTCCCCCAATAATAGTTGTCTAATAATACTATCCCATCTTAGTAGGTCCCTAAAATAATTGCAGCATTCATCTGATTCAAAATTGTTCTCTTTTACCACATTCCTATACATGTTTTTAACTATTAACCAAATCTTTCAGCTATTGTGTACTTTTGAAGTCTGAAACAGAATTGCACTCATTCTCACCTCCCATTCTTTCTTCTACAATTTTAAGAGACATCTATAACTCTACATACAAACTAAGAAATTTTCTTTCATCATTATGCCTTGATTGCCTCCAACTCATTTATTGCACAACCCTCTTCTTTACTACTCTACAATCTTCATCAAACAAATGTCTTTTGTTACTATCCTCATTAACACTGGTTTTCATACTAGTCCCTGCTCCTTTAATCCTCTGCTCTAATCTATTGCCTCCTGAACTATACCTTCATCAATTAGTAGTTGTATGTCAGTCAGCCCAATGTTGCCACATCTGAATCTAATTCTTTGGTAAATAATTAACATTTCTCATGCTCCTCCATTTGTAGATTTTGAACTTTGTTCTCAGTCCATTAGTCTATACCTCCTTCTCCCCCTTCACAACTTCAAAATTAACTCTTAATGGATAATAGCAACTCATTGTAACAATAGTCACAATCTCATCCTGCAGCACATTGTCCAAACCTAATGAACATAGAATATAGGGTACTATACTTTGGCTATTTCTATTTGCAAAGGTAAACTCTCCTACCTTATCTCTACCTCTCATGTCATTACAAACTGTAAGGTTATTTTCCTCACAAAATGCCAATAATTTTTTTCCTTCACTGTATTAAAATTTTTCTTTACATCTTGCATTTCCTCTGCATATCCGCAGTCAAAATCTTCAATCAAATTCTTTGAAAACAACCTCTCCTCTTCATTCTAGAATTAAAATCATCTATCAATACTATTTCAACTTGTATATATTTGTCAAAAATATGCTTAATACTCTGGTTTAATTTCCTGTATAAATTTGGGTCAAAATAATCTGATTTGCTTGATAGATTTTTCACAATTGTTATACTCATACAACCATTATTTTACCAAACATCTGTGAAAGTATTCACAGCACTTAGTTACATTCCATATCCTTTCCTCTAAAACTTTTCAGTTTCCTTTCCTTCCTGACAAAACATTCCAATGCTCCTGCTGCTTGATCTCTAGATTTGTTCTTTGCACCACAAATTCCATAATAGTCGAACCCTCTATGTTAACAATGGAGTTGTTCACCAACTGTA
This sequence comes from Metallyticus violacea, assembly GCA_030762175.1. NCBI lineage: Eukaryota > Metazoa > Arthropoda > Insecta > Mantodea > Metallyticidae > Metallyticus > Metallyticus violacea. The sequence continues at coordinate 216,090,073 of CM060846.1, read as the reverse complement.
TTTCCACAATTAAAACATCACCTAATTTTAATACCTGATTCAATAAACTCCCTGCATTCCAATTTAACAGAGCAAATCCCTTTATTGTGTCTTTTCTGGCAAATCTAAACTGATCCACTTTTACTTTGCTTCTGGTCATTCTCACTTTTTCTCTGTTATGATTGCCTTGATCCTGCACCTCCAAAATGCTGCCCACTGGTGTTGACACCACACTAATTCCCTCTTTATGCCATATGTCTGGGCCAGCTGATGTTCCCAAGACCTCTCTTTGCTTGTCCTCAATCATCTAAGCCAGTGGAAGGAGCTGCCTTTTTGGTGATATCTGCTGTTTGTATTCCCTCTCTCCCCACGCCTTGAGATGCGGCCACACTCCTGTCTCTCCAGGCTTTAAGGTCACCTTCCTGCTGCTGACTCATGGTCATACTTATCTGCTTCTCATGTTTCCTTGGTAGATATCCTGCTTTATACTGTCTTACCATAAGTGTATTCATTTTCCTTTCCTTATTTCCCAAACCTTGCTCAGTGTATAATCTAGTACCTTTAAATTTTTTGCTATTGCTTAAAACCATACATTCGAATTTTTCTTACCAACTTCACTATAATGGGCGTAGGTTTTCCTCTGTTTCTTCCAATGTGGAAAGTATCAAAAATCTCCCATCCCACTAACTCTTAACTCCAACTTCTGCTTAAATAGGTCTTCTTTCTCTTGGCAAACTCTGCTCTCCCATCATTTCGATATCCCAAAGATTATTGGATTTAAATGCCTGCCACCATCCCCAAATCTCTCCAAATGGAATAAACTTCTACAATCTTTTCCTTGAAGTGTACTACCAAGGATTTAATATCTTTCAGTTTCATATTTGTTTTTTCGTCTATTCTGTTCATTTATTTCAGGTTCTTTTTTTCCATTATGAATTTGAACATTTTGGTTACTTGATCCATTTCCTGTGTTAAGCTCCATACCTCCTATCATTAATGGCTGTTAATAGCACCAATCAAAAGTCATTCACATTCCATGTTTCTTCTCCCCCATTATTATACTGTACTTTCCTTGCATTTAACAGGCCAATTCTAACTCAGTAAATGCTAGTATTGACTCCCATTACTTTTCTTCACAAACACTCTTCCAACACATTCCATCTCGTCTCGCTTCTTGTAAGCAACTCTCATCCACTTAATAAGAAACAGGTGTGTTACCAGCATTATTGGAAAGTTACATCCAAGATAGATACTTTTATTCACGTGGTAATAACAAAACTGTTTAACCATTTGCAGTGAAACTCACGATTTATAGTGAGAAATATGTGTAGTTTATAATAATGCCTCCAGAGTACCATGCCATTAGCAATTTTCTGTAAACTTAAACTACTGCAATTTAGCAGATGATGCAATGTTGGCAGCCTGCCATTAAATATCCAATAACATATTAGTTTAAATTTTTTTTGTGTAAATCTTCCAAGTAAGCTGTAACTGGTCAGTTACTAAAATTGAATATGCAGATAATAAACACCTGTTACTGTCTGGTAATATTAAAAAAATTACCTTTTTTTTGCTCTTACAAAAACTAGAATCTTCCCTTTTTAAAAACAAGCAGTAATTGCTTATCACTGGATCCCTTCTTCCTTAATTATACTGCTCCATGGTAGTAACATCTTTATGAAATCACTCTCCCTGCTTGTTACAGCTCTGGAATTGTTCAAAAAGAGGTCACAATGCAAATGTAAGCATTAGATCTTCAACAACATATATTTCTGCCTGATTTTCCAAAGACCTTTGATGACAGGTGCAAAAGATTTTCCTGCAGCTAATTCCTTAGGCATAAATTTTTCCTGAAAATGATACCATTCAAGTTTTCTTATTTGTGCACAGACAAATATGCTCTCTTTTAATTTAGCATCACTTAGTTTATTTAACAGAGTGTTCCTGTAATTTAAGCAACAAAGCTATTCATTTTGAAGCACCACAAATTACTAGCAATGTTCACTGTAATTTATTATAATCAGTCATATTTACATGTTTTCATAACTTCCTTTCATGGCAATTAAATGAGGTACTGGATTGGGAGGTTTCATATAGCTATTATGCAATAAAACTGCTTTAAAATCATTTTTGATTAATTGGTGAACAGTTTCCATTCTTCTGGATTATATTGAATATAATAAAATTTATTGAACTGTTAACATTTTTGCAAGTGCAGACACATTGTCCTTTGCAAAACCTGGGTAACTTAGCATTTCTGAACACCAACATTTTCAAACTTTTTTTATAAGTTCCATTATTATAATGTAGAACCTAATAGTTTCATAAGTTGCTTGGATAGACCTAAATCCCTGCCTAAGTCATAAAATATTAGAGGTGGCATAATTATCATGTTCAGGAATGAAGGTGATATTAATAATGTTGAATAATTGTCTAGAAGATTCTGATGATGAGCATTCCTCAGAAATAAAGATATTTTCCCCAATTGGGTAGAGGGATAGAGATTGCAATTTCAATTCATTTAATGGGTAAGGGAAAGAAGGAAATGAATCCATATTTTGGCCTATACAAACTGAGATAACCATTTTGTTCCTCTAGTAAAGCTCCATTCTTTGACATAAAGAAAGAAAAAATTTAAATTCCTCTTTTAACTACAGTGTAGTATCCAACACAAAATTACATTGAGGGGGGGAAAAAAAAGGAATACATTTCTGGAATGTTTCCTTTTTAGGCCGTAATGCTATAGTTAGTTATTTGTCCACAGAGTGCTTTGTTATATGTCATGTTGTCATATTGCTTATGCTGTTTATAAGGTTAGTTTGAACTTCAATGTTTACTTTGATGTTTACTTAAAAGTCTTATATATAAAGAACTTTGAATTGTCTGAATCTTGGTATGAGAATCCAGTTAAGAAGAGAAGGGGATTTGAAAATATAAAGAAGGCTATGAAAGCAGGTAGATGAGTGCAGAATAATTTGTGGCAACATATGGCATATAACTTGTACATAAACAACAGGACCAGAATGTTATTATAGAAAAATGGGTACAAATAATTTTACAACAGATATAGGATAAAATAACACTATATATATAGAGGCAGGTCTAAAAGCAAACAAGACAGGTATATGATGCGCTTAATTGAAAGCTATGTTGTTAGTAGACATTGACTAAAAGTGAAACTTCAGAACAATTTACATCCTCTTTAAAATATTTTGCCATGAATTGCTCTATTGCATTGAGGTCATAAAGCTTTCCTTTGTTTACATGCTGTATCAAGTAAAGCAGTCTTTAATCTAGCTAACCTGTTAGCTAAAGGACACCTTTATATATATATATATATATATATATATATTAAATTATCAACTTTAAGCAGTGATGGCCTGCACTGTTCAAGAAGAGCACTTAAGAGCTTACAAAGTTGCAAGGTGTGTAATATTAGTGAGTACAAGCACTTCATATATAAAGAAGAAAAAGGATATATGATAGCATGTAAGCTTGTAGACAGTATAATGAGTGAAGTATTGAAGCTTTACAAAGGTGGCAATATCATGCTTCCTATTTGCAATCTTTAAGGTGAAAAAGTTCTAATAAACATAAGATTCAGGACATTTAAGATTTAGATTATGTGCCAGATAATTGCAAAGGTTTTTTTTATGAAAATATTTTTTCATGGTCTACATCCTTGCAATCTGTTGATAATTAACACTTTGATATTGATAACTAAACAAGCAGTTGTTTAAAATTATTAATTTGGGTATAATTGAAGTGTATTCTTAATAAAAAGAAATGGATTGCAACTAAATGATTTTTAACAGAAGTTAATTGTTAAACTAAACTATTTATCAGAACACTAAATTTTTGTTAATTGTAATGTTTTCTTTTTTATTATTTAGTTCTTTGAAGTTAAAAATTACACCTGTTTCTGGCAAAGTCCAGACGAGATTCAAAAGGAAAACATTCCTTGCAGTTTATATAATTATATCTCATTAGTTACTAAGTATTTTTGAAAAACGTTCCATGATTAATTTCTGGGTCATATGCTATAACTTTACAATAGATAGCTTTTCAAAATAGTTATTATTTTAATATTGAAAAAGTTTTTTTGATTTTTGGAAACTGTGATCTGTGGAATCTTTTTTTTTTCTTTCTTTCACCTATATAATTAGTGATAATGTTTTGCCTTGTAATTTCATAAAAACCCTGCGATGAAAGGTGCAAAAGATTTTCATGCAGCTAATTCCTTAGGTATAAATTTTTCCTGCAAATGCTATCATAAAAAGTTTTATAATTTGTGTGATGACAAATATGCTTTCTTTAAATTTATCATCACTTAGTTTATTTAACAATGTCTTCAGGTAATTTAAGCAACAAAACAACATCTGAATAACGCCATGGGTGGCCGAGGTCATTAAGACACGAATTCATGAGGTCTGGGTTTCGAATCCCGCCAGGACTGTCCTCCCTGACTGAGGTTTTTTCCAGGTTTTCCTCAGTCCTCATAACTGGCAAATGCCGGGGAGGTACCGTAAACTTAGGCCTGGAACGTTTCCTTCCTTAAAAAATCCTTTCCCAACTTATCATTTCATTTCATGTGTCACCAGTGTTCACACCATCTGTGGTGCCTCAGTAGTAAAAACAGGTGTTAAACACCATTAAAAAAAAAAAAAGAATCTTAATGCATTATTTTGGATTGGTATGTCCATGCTTTTGTATTTTCTTGCCTAGTTTTTTTACACATGTTAAAGGTAATTTTTTATGTTATAATTGGTTATATCTCTGTCTTAATCCTTTTATCTTAAAGTGGTTTTATTTTCAACTTCATGGTAATTTATTGCAATCTATGTTATTTACAAATTTTTGCAAGTTTCTTTCATAGCAACTGAATGATTTGGGAGGTTTCATATTCCCATTGTGTAAATTAACTGCTTTTAAGCTCATTTTTTATGAATCAAAGAACAATCTCCACTCTTTTGGATTCTAAATATCAAATATCATCAACCCATTCACATTTTTACAAGTACAGACTTTATTTTCCATTTCAAAATAACTAGGTAACTTAATATTTCATTTTCCGAATACCAGAATCTTCATATTTTTTTTGCTTATATGTTCCATTGTTGTAATCTAGAATCTAATAGTTTTGCATGTTGCTTGTAAAAACGTAAATCCCTGACTAAATCAGAAAGTTCTGCCTGTTAAAAAGTTTCATTTTTTTTATTGTCACGTTCAGGTAAGATCAATAAAGTTGAATTATCCGAGGATTCTGATGACTCATGTTCCTATGAAATGATGAAGTTTTCCAGCTGGATAGAAAAATAGGGATAAGAATTTTGGTAGAATGTGATATGGGATTTATGGCTGGAATCAGATAAGGGTATACAATTTTATATTAAGTTTACTTTGCAGATCTCTTTGTATTAGTAATGCAAAAGTAATAATATTCCAATAACTGGTGGGCTCTTCCCAGATCTTTCAAATAGCAATACACATGTGATTGTTTTCCACTTCATCTTCACATAACATGTCACATAACACATATGTGGTGACCAATTTTTATTTTCTTCACCCACTTTATACACAAAATAAAGTAGTATTTCTTTTTTTACACTATCTGTAATTTATTTACATTGTAATTTCACTTTAAATATAGCACAAAATATTTGGAGAATTTTCGCACAAACATTTGCAACAAATTATAATACTATTACAGAATAAATAACACATTTTTATGCACATGGAAAGACAAGTTAAATACTGTGTTACCTATAGTAAATTTATTCATTTTCAGGAATGATGCCATCATTTTCACATTTTTCAAATTACAGGTAGTACAATTTCCTAAGATTTAACTCATGAAGCAAGTTCATTTTCTTTTAAACTTCTCCATAATAATATGTAATTTAGAAAACAATGTGAGATCTAATTCTTTCTTATAATATCTGTCTTAGCCAAATCAGATTTGTTTTCTCCTTGTTGATCTCCTAAAATTATGCAATGCTCATTCCTTTTAAAGAACATTTAATGTATGAGTGATTGAGACAAAGAGAACATTGCAAGAAGGAAGGCCTGTCATCCTTAACACTTTTCCACCATCTTTGACTAAAAAGTATATATTTATGAATTTTATTCTAGATGATCCTATGGACATCCTTTAATTTTGTTTTCCAGAAGTATATGAATGTATAACTGCTGCTCGTCTTTATCACCTAATTCCAAAATTCTTCATGAATATCTAGTCTAGCATCCCCTACACATTTTGAGCAATCTTTCAGTTTTAAGGCAAGATCAGAGGTTAAATTTTGAAAAAAAATTCAAATATTAATTTTTGTTTCAAATAATTATTTGGATATTTCTGTTTAATTTGGTGTGTCATTTATTGAAAAATTCCAATTGAAGTGCTCTTCATTATGCAATGTGTTTCATGTATCAAACTACTTTTTTAATGCCCTGTGCTATTGCATAAAAATGAAAATATCTCTGAAACCATTTTTTATAGAAGGCTGTGGTTTGATGCATTTTGTTAGTAAATTACTGGTTCAAATGTAAATAACAGCAATGGCTGTCTTGTGTGAATAATTTTTGAAGCAGTAGGAAATATATATATTTATTTTGAGTTTTGCCATGTATACATCCCAGTTTTCTTTTCTAAATACATTTAATATCATGCCTAAGTATACCAGGTTTTATAAAACATTTAATAACAAAGAAAATGGGTATTACAAAACCTATCCAGTAAAACATGGTAGTAGAGATAATGAAAATAATAGGCCTATTTATGGAGAGAATAATTCAGTGAATGATAAACCAATTACTCACTCTCTCCTTGTGCTTCCAAGAAAAAGATATCTAGTAATCATATGGAAGATATTGAAGACAACAAAGGAAATATTAATATAGTGGTTGACTTGAATATTGTAATTACAATGTTGAGTGAAATTGTCTCCTATAATATGTATGGTGGTAATATTACTTTGTGTGAAGATGCAGGTGCAAAAATGGATTAGTATTGAAATCATTTTATGATATAGTCGAACTACACACTCTTATGCTTCACTTACTTGTCACTATTGTAGACCGGTTTCGAGAACAGTTGTTCTCATCATCAGTTCAAATCTCCGACTGCTGGATAATTCCTTGTGTTGTTGGTATTCTGCTCTGGAGGAGGTGTGATGAACTTAAAGTTTATATTTTCTTCGCCGGAAGTGTCAAAGTTCATTAAACTGTCTCTGTATTTGTAAATGTATATTTTCTCCCATGTTGCTAATTCTGTAGGTCCTTGCACTGATTTTAATAATTTTGCAAAATTATAGCTTCAGCTATACAAGCTATAGAACGATATGATAGTTCATATGAATCTTACAATGTGAGGGATGTGAGATCTTATTATAGATTACTCCAAACAAAATTTCAACAAAAAATACTACTGTGGATACCAGCACATGCAAAAATAATGTACAAGATTTGTTGTTTTAACATTAAATAATATGCATTTGTAGATATGTTGCACATTATTTCTATATCAGTTAAAAATAGAGGTTCCATTGTTTTGGCATTAAGTAGATTGGTTCCCCAAGTCAGTGATGAATATTGATATGTCAAAATAGTCAATTTTGTAGTTGTGTCATTATGACTCTAAATCTCCAAAATGTAAAGTATGGTAATTTTCCTGTTATTTTCACCTAATTTCTGCAGCTTACTGTGGGTTGTCATATTACAAACTGTCATTATTACTGTTGTCTGTATTGAATGGGGGGTTTCTTGTATAAAATTAAAACAGAGGTATTTAGCATGAATAATCCAAGTAGTAACTGGAAAACATTTTCAAGCATTGCATAATATTTTAAGAATATATTGATTGGAGGAAAAGATAACTTTAAATGCCATCTAAATAAAGAATGTTTCAAAGGTAGCTAACCACATGCATGACATTCTTGCTATAATCAAGCATGCTGCGGTTGCCGTTCATTGCACTGGGAATGATTATCGTAACAGCTTAAAATAAAGTACATGAAAAAAATACATACTTACACATTGTAGGAAAGGATATGCTGAAACTATTCATCTTCATTGCTCACACATTTTTTCGCACATCTGTGAAAATTCACCAATCATTAACATTATTTCCCAATGAGAAATATAGACAATATAGACAATATCCTTATATTAAATTAGAATGCTTTCAGGGCATGTGGGTTTTGTTTTATGTACTCTTTATTTAAATATATATATATATTAAGATAAAAATTACAGGGAGTAGACAATAGAGACTGGGGGTCACAGCTTCTTAATGGTAACTTTTCCCTGCTTGAATTCTTTTCCAACTTCATTCAGGAAAACTGGCTATATGCCTGTGGTTGAGTTATACCAAGTGTCAAAAATATATGGACAATGAAATTGGATATTTTTGACATTTCTTTACAAAGAAGGGCATTTTCTCAGGTATCTTTATTTCATAAATGATTGTAATAGAAACAATATACAGTGTATTACCATATTGGATGGTGTTGCAACTAGTGGCTTCCTCATCCATAGCAAAAGATTCATGTATGAAATAAGCAATCCTGAATCATCCTGTCATTTTTAATTTAATAGCAAATAACTTTTTCTCTTCTGCCTCCATAATGCAGCACTTGTACTGGGTTAATATATTATCTAGCTCAAAATTAAATTTTTGGAAATTTGTCCATAATTGCAGGCCACTAAAGAAATTTTGCTATGAAACAATGATACTTTTTCAGTGTTGTTAACAAATTATGATCTGTGTTATGATACAGGTTTTTGAAGATCAAGTAGTAATGGCGCATTCACCATTGCGAATGTTTCGACAGTACCATAAAAAAAGAACTTTAATATCCGGACAAGGGCCTATAGTGGAAATAGCTCATCAATTGGGTTTCAGTGATGTTGTAACCCTAGAAGATATGCGCAATACTTTCCCAGCACTTGATGCAGTAGATCACAAACTTAGGATAAGTGTGGTAAGCCTCTATGATAAGCATTACTAAGATAATAAGACATATTTAAAATCACACGTTCAAACAACAAGTCTCTTCAGTATGCCTTCTACACAGAAGTGATAAATTTCAACAAATTCAATTCATTTTGCTAGCCTAAAACAAAGCAAGATATTGTATTAAAAGATCTTGAATTCTTTTTGCTGTAAACTTACTGACGCAGAACAAAACTGTGTAGTTCATGATTAACTTTAGCCATGCATGAATATTAATTATGCTTTATTGATCTGTATTGTAGCCATTCACTCTTAAGATTCTGTGCATTGTATTGTGAAGCTGGGATATTATACATTGGTTGAATTCGCTGGAAAAGAAAGAAATTGTTGCACAATTCAACACCTTTGTTATCATTATGACTATCATTTCTTTTCTTTTTATTTTGAAACTCATTAATAGCCCCAGGTAACCATTTACTAAAAACCCTACTAGTTTTGTTGGAGGTAACTTGATTTGAGTATATTACTATGAGTCCTACTGAATCATCTATAGCAGTTGTCCTCAATATCTAAGCTTGAATTACAGTGATTTTTTGAGATCGTTGTATGATTGAGTCGAACTATCACTCTTTTGCTCTTTTATTGATAATGCTAATGACAGTATTCCACAAGAGAAAAAAGCAGGTATTTATAAAATAATTTGTGCAGAATGTGAAAAAAATTGGTAAAACGAAGAGAAACATAGGCACTCAGTTTAAAGAACATTTTGGAAACATAAAATACAAACAGTTCGAAAAATCAGCAGTGACATATCATTTCTGGACAGAAAACCAAGACATATTGAATAAAACAAAATTATTAAAATCAGTGCAAGGACCTACAGAATTAGCAACATGGGAACAAATCTACATTTACAAGTACAAAGACAGTTTAATGAACTTGGGCACTTCTGGTGAGAAAACATAAACTTTAAGTTCATCTGACCTCGACTAGAGCAGATTACACATTCCCACAGCTTAACGGTTTATCCTCCAGTCAACTAGGGGCTGATGATGTGAACAAAGTTTTTGTGAAACCGACTCCACATATTTAAACCAGTTAGTGGAGCAAAAGAGTACTAGTTCAACTCAATCACACAATGATCTTAATATGTGGTTAGCTTCACTGTGCAATGTTCCAATTAACAATTTTAGTTACAGTGATTTATTTTATATGGAATATGATGGCACACCAATACAGTAATTGGAAGCACTTTTCTAGAGGCATAACTGCTGGCGAAGTTGGAACAATCTAGTGCAAGAAATGTTTCAAATGCTGTGTGGTATTGTTTTATTTGCCTTCAGTAATAAGTACAGATGACATTGTCAAAAAGAAATAATTTTAAACTCAATAGAAAAAGCTGTACATTACAACTAACAATTTCTGCACTTCATGTAGCTAATTTTGTCATTTATAAGCTTTCGTTTGTAGAAAAATATTTAACAATTTAGTATATAAATATATAATAACATTAATGATAACAATTAAAATAATATGTTTTGATGCAATAGAGCAATTTACTAGTTAGGTTATCACAAAATATATACATATGAAATATATTTAATGCATTTATCTGTCTGCTAAATTTATTTTTTGTAGTCTTAAATAGAATATGAATCTATATTAGTTAAAATACTTTATTTTTTCTAACTATAATAGAGGCAACATCTTTTATGTTTTTAATACTTTCTGGGAAATCATAGTAAAATATTGCGCTATTATTTATTACATCTCTATTCTTGAGTGTGTTCTTAATTCTTTCTGGGAAATTAATGTACAATATTGCACCATTATATATTGTTGAGTGATCCCCTTAATGTACTCTGAAAATAGTTAAATTTCCCCTATGTTTTGTGCATATATATCAGCACTTCTTATTTGTTGTAAGTATATAACACACCCATATACTGGGTGCTTTTTTAAATCTTTCAAACGGCTTATCTCAAGAGCAACACATTTTCAATAGATATAATTGTTTTTCCTCTTCAAATGAAAAAATAATCCATGGCAAGATCGCGGGTTCATTCCCAGCCAGGATTGATGGATTTTTTTGGATATTAAAATCCAAAGTATGGCTTCCTTTGGAAGGGAAGTAAAGTCATGGGTCCTGAGTTGTGGAGTTACAGCATGAAAAAGAACCTCAAGTCTGAAAGAACAGACCTTCGAGCAAAATTTGTTAGCCATGTCATGCTCTGAATTGAATGGGACCTTGATGATCTGAGATGTTATAGAGCATCCATAAATAAACCAAATAACAATTATATTTCTACCATGAAATTTAAAATGTGTAAAGGCTGTTTCTCTTAATGTTCCAGCCATGCACATTTCCAGAATATTTCCCTCCTATTGAGGCAGTGGTGTTATTTGGTGAGCCAGTAAGGTGGGAGACTGCATTGCAATTGATCATAGACACTTTGATGACAAATGGTAATCCTGCTCGTCCTCCTGTGGAGATTGCACATCCTCATATTCCTCTTTTGGCTTGCAATATGGATTTGCAGTGGATGGCAGAAGCATGGATGCCTAGGTAACATGAGAATTATATATAATTTAGCTGCATGCTTATTTGCTTCATTAGCTGTTAAGTTGTAGATGTGAAAATAAAAGTTGATCTGTGATTCCATTCTACATTGCAAGAGTTCATATTAGTGAAATCATCATGATGCTATTGTCAAAGTTCTTGCTTTTCCCGTGGATGGCCTGGGTTCAATCCCATTGGCAGGTAAAACAGAATCTGAGCAAGTTCCTATCAACTATTATGGTATCACCTTCCACTCATTCTACCATAATTTATACACTGAATGCTGTTTCAAAAATTTGTCCAAACTATCACTGTTAGAATAAAGTACCATTCATCATCATTCAGCTTTTGGCATAGGATGTTAATGGCAATCATTGCCAATGAAATCACAGACAGCTTTCTCTTATTTTATTAATTTTTTGAATTTTTTTACAATACCTTAGGGTAAGAAAGATATGATTACATGCATAACAACAACTGTAAAGGCAACAGTGGTTATGATTAAGATGGACAATGCAATTTTGTTGGTGAATGACTGGCTATTTCAATCTTCCTTAAAAACTGTATATAAAGGCACTAAATAATGAAAGCTCAGAACTTCCAGTCTTCTATCCTGTACACATGGTTAGGGACAGAACTTCTTTGTAAACAAACGTGTGCTTTTGCCAGGGGGATATAATTGGATCTGCTGAAAAGTGTGTATAACACATTGATATCATAATATTGAACAAATTATACAGTTTATCAGAAAGGCATATATTGTTTTGCTTGTTCATTTTATACCATATATTATAGCATGCATGTGGATGTATGCAATTACAGTACTCAAAACAACAATCAGGTTTAACATTCTGATTTGACTTTGTAAAGTTGATTCAGTGTGCAATTGTGCAAATTTGCAGATTTTCAAAAATAATTGGAATTAATAGTGGAAGTATCTGAACTAAAAATTTCTGTCATATCAATCAGCAGATATAAACTTAAAATATTGCTTGTTTGTATTGTTACAGTTTTCCATTCTTTTTTCAGCAGCTGCTAGGTGATTTGTTTTCTGAAAAAGCAGTACATTTTTCAATTTTACTTTTTGGGTTAGCTTCTCTATATCTTGAAGTTTTGCAATGTAAAAATCTTTTGCCAGTCTTAGGAATTTAAGATTTCTGTGGTACTTGATTCTAACAGTGATAATTCAGAAAAATTTTTGAAATTGCATTCATTGTATAAATTATGGTCTAGTAGTTGTTCTTGTCATATATCTTTGGTTATTGCAATTAAACTCTTTTTTTGTAGTTAAGCAGTGTTAATATATCTACCATTTGTAGGTAATATTTAGCATAGCATCTTACCTAACCAAGTACCTTTGTCATTGACTTTGGAGATAAAGGATTTGCTGGTATCATTTCTTTGAAGATTCTTAGTCTGGAAGGTGCCATTAAACATACTTTTCTCTTATTTGAAATGAATGCTCCATGTTAGGAACTTCTTAAACTCTCTCTATGGAGGCAATAAGCAAGACAGGTCATATAACATATGTTATGATAGAGTCATTTTATTGTTATACATCCTTTGATCATATATGGAGTGTCCTCAGGGACTAGCAGGAAGATGTAATACTTGACTACATCTGGCCATAAAAGAGTCTAGGGGCTTACAAATATGGCTATAATGGTACTATGATTCACTTTTTCAAGTACTGCTGAGATTTACATAAACTTCATACCAAGTTAATAATGAAGGAGTATTCCCAAAATAGCATTTGCAACAGAGATCCCTGTTTTATCTAGGCAAACTGAAATCTTATTGTTTACCACTATTTTTTATATTAATTAAAGTAAAAAAAAAATAATCTGACAAATAACTTTTGTGAAGTGTGGATTTGGAAGGAATTTTTTATGTGTGTATTTTTCTATGAACCCCTTAAAAAGAAATATCTACTTTATAGAATGGAATTTTTGCTTTCATCACTATTTGACAGATGTCACAAAATAAACCTGACTCTCCACAAGTGAGAGCAATTTCTTTCCCCTCTTATAGTTTTAACAATGCTACATATTTATTATGCTTTTTGTTTATTCATTGCTCTTCAATTAATCTTTATCCCCATACTCTAGTTCATGTTTGGCACAACTAACAAAATATTTAGGCCCAGTTTGAAGAATGCATCTCTTCCAAATTACTCCAAGCTACAAAAATACAAATTTATGACATGAGGGCCCATTTTATACTTTCACATTTAATGGTGGACACGATCAGAAATAGGCTAAAATTGTAATGTTTATTGGAATTAGGTCTTTCTAAAATACCTCATTAAATAGGTATATCGCCAAAAGTCATCAAAATGTCCAGTTGCAAGTGCCTAAAATTTGTGGCATAACCATTAGTAGTTAATGCAATTATAAATAATCAGAAATGAAAAAGAATCTTGTTAAATAATCTCACTTGCGCTAAATTGTTAATAAATAACACAATGTTGGAAAATGTCATTTTCTATTATGTACTTATGTTTTAGTGAAGCTGTAGTCGTCGGGGATGTTTTCTTGCAAAAAGGTCAATTACCTCATCAGGGGTGACTTCTATACTACGATGGATGTTCAGTAGCACCAAACCATTCAGTCTGTCCTGATTCATTGTAGATCTCAGGTAGGTTTTCAACCATCTCAATGTTGAAATGATCATTCTGCAGTGCACATTGTTACAGGTAGAACACACAGTATAGTCAGCAGTTCCTTAATGGTCTTATAGCATGGGTGATTCTTTATGTGGAGAAGGGCTTCAGTAGAAATGTTGCCAAAAATTAAGCCATAAATTCAACTTCCCTTGATGATCTCTAATAGCGCCTGGCATATGTTCTTCATATATAGCTGCTGCCTTTACTATGTTGTTTATATCAGAATCAAGAATAATTTTGAAACAAGAAATCAAGAGTTTTAGCTTAAAAATTACATCTCTATGTTTTGAAAAGAATCCAGTAGAACGTTTGTTTGTCGTCCATGAAGGGAAGAAAAACCTGGAGGTGATGGTGCTCTTGAGGAGAGGCTGTAGCAGTATTATGCAAATGAACTTGCTGCCTGACAGTAATTCTAGGTATTTTCACTTCAACATCAATACTTTGAACTAACTTGGTGACTATATAAACAGTTTGTAGGTTTGATTTTTGCAGACATCTTTTAAGGTGTTCAAAATTTGTTCAACCAATACTGGCTAAACTTGAGCTGTAAATGCTGCATTTGTATGTATTATATTGTATTACATTTTATTAAATTCTTTATATATTTTTTAATCATTCACAGTGTATATGTAGGTTCATGTAGGTTCATGTAGGTCTTGTTATTACAATACAAAATTGCACAAAATCACACTCATGTGCAGGTATGCATGCCTGTGTAGGCAGTGTATTAAGAACCACTTTAATCTACACAACACAAATTATGAATTAGTAGTATTAAAAATGCTCTTTCTTTTAATTCACTTTATGACCAAGGAATCAGGCAATTTGGAGAAACAAGAAAGGAAGTTATTTACAAGGCTAACTTTATAAAGTTATTGATTTTGTATTTCAACAATATTTTTGGCATTAATTTTTAAACATTTTTAATTTTGATTCTTTATATACTGAGTACTTGTATAATAAGACACATTTATGAAAAATACTGTTAAGATTTTGGTATTAATATGGAAATTTACACGAAAATTACAGATTTTGTAAATATCATGAATTTTAGTTCATTTTAACGTATCTCAAATTGTGATGTATGAAACATACTGTTTCTAAAATATAAATATATTGAAATGATAGAATATTTAGCTGCTTGAAAATTTCTTTGCTTAGAATGCACATAGGTACTTGTTTTAATATTTTCTTTAGGAATTGAAACATTTCCATTACTCCTTTGAACATGCCCCATAGAATTGTATCATATGATAAAATTGGATGAATATATGAATAGTAGACAATTTTAAGGTAAGAAGAGAAGTGTTAGTTGAGAGTAAAACCATAGCTAGTTTTCATACTTTCATACTTTGATAGAGAGAGGAAGCTTATGTGTGAATATCAAAATAATTTACAACCAATCCAGATTTCTGCAGATTTAATGCACTCTACTTCATTTATATTACAGTTAACAATATTTTTTGGTAAGGGATTTTTAATTCTATGTTAGATAAAATTTACAAACGTACTCTTATGGGTATATAGATTATTTGTTATGAGTTATTAATTTTTCTAATTGTTTGTTTGTTTCACTTATACAATTTTGGAGATTTTATTTGTTGTTCTTAAAAATCATATTTGTATCACTTGTGAACAGTGCTATTTCCATATGGGGTAAATGAGGAGTAAGTAATTAATGTATGAGAGTATTAACCCAAGAACAATGTGAGAGGCTGTCTGTGTCTTTTAAGTATGATGCAAACCAATCATTGGAAAAATTAGTCATAACCTTTACACAAACCATGGATCTTCAGTTCATCCTGCTTTAACTAACTGTACTGCAGTGACCTTGTCCAAGTATGGAATCATGAACCTCTCTCATCTGATTCTGTGTATCCTGGAGATCTTCCTAAGGTTTTCTCTACCTCAAGAGAGCTATTTCTTAAGAGGCAACTCAAAATGCTATGAGTGCTTTTGATCCAAGCTTCCAGTTTTACCATCAAATTTAAAGGGTTTAATTTATGTGTAGAAATAGTTCTTTTACACTAGCTGTGTGTAGGACATTAGTTGGAAAGAAAGAATCAGACTTAAAAAATTTTGGTACTGTGAAAGTAATATTCCAATATATAAATTAACCCCTAAATTGTTTAGAATATTTTAGAATATTTATTTCAATCTTTCATTATGAAAAGTATAACAAATGATCAATACATTTCTTACAATTAAAACTTACCCAACGTTTCTTGAAGTCCTAACATGTTATGACTTCTCGGTTGTCGACATGTGTTAAGAGCCCTGTTTCATCTACTTTACCTCTTTTTCTCTCTTCACTTTTCTAATCCATTTGCCCCTTACGCTTCCTAAATATTCACTCATACTCCTACTTCTTTCCCACCCTCTAACTGTCAACATTTTTATTAGTATAATATTGTTGTACATTTTGGATCCCATATACCCTCTCTCCAATTACTTGTTTCCTTGCACTGCATCAAACAATGAAACTACCCTCTGTTTTCCCACACTTAAACACATATTTACATGTATATTATATCTATACATATTTACATGTTGCTGTTTGTAAATCCTTTAAGATACAATGTCTCCATTTGCATCAAAGCATATCCTTCCCTCCCTTGCTTATCACAGTTGCTAACATACTACTCCCTACCTCAGTCTTTGTTTAATATCTGGCACACTCACAAAAAACTTTTATTTTAAAAAATTAACCATATCTCTTGCCTCTTGATATCTTCTATCCTCCTCACGTTCCTCCAGAACCCTGTTGAATTATTTTTTTCCTTCTGCCATACGTCACCCATATTGATCTCTTCCAATGTTTCTTTCAGTCTCTTCTGCCAATTATTGTATAAAACTGTTCCTTGATATTTCATACAAGCTTTAATTATATTATCGTTCTCTGGTTTTAGATTCCTATACCAGTATTTCAGAACTCTTTCAACCACCATTCCTTTTCTACCTAATTCTGCCAATTTTACTCCTCTTGGCAATGCATTTGGTAGCTCCAGTAACTCTTTACATAACATCCTATGAATTATATAAATTTTGTTCATAATCTCTGAAAATCCCAAAATTTCTAGTCCATATAACATCTTTTATTCTACCACTGCTTCATGTAACCTCTCCAACTAATTTACTAACATTTCTGGTATCACATATAGATATACTCTCACTCCTTTCATAGCTAATTTTCTTTGGCAATCTCCTTTTTACCATGTCACTTGCAGCCTCCAATACTACTTAATTTCACTCCTAAATAATCAAATTATTTCACTCTGCAATTCCTCTCCCTTCACATACCATTTTTCATCTTTTCTTAATCTACCTTCTTTTGTTAAATACCATTGATTTAGATTCCCTAACATTGATTCTTGTTAATTAAATGGTACTTACAAAGCTGTAGACAATGGAGAGGTAAGAATGCATTATCCTGTAAGAATGTATTAAATATGTTCACACTAACTCCACTTACTAATGAAACATTAGGACATGTTTCAGGGGCCATTATTTCCATTGTCAGCTTTTGACCGAGTACTTGATTTGGTCATTGGATCCCAAGGTGCTGCTGTGGCGATCTCTGATGGTTCATGTAGAACTGGCTGAGTTCATCTAAGGGTGGAACATAAAAATTCATTGTTTCATATTTTTTTATGATGAAACACGAAAAACAAAAACTGGAAACTGAAAAAGAAACCTTGTAATTTACGTAGACACCAAATCAAAATGTATCAACACCACATGCACAAACAGAAGATAATGTAATTAACCTTTATCACTACTCCTTTTGTAATGAAGAAATTAGTCTCAAAGCCTCTGTGAACTTTTCTGAAAACATACAGGAGTATATAGCAGAGTATATAGCCACCCACCATCTAAAATAAAGGAGAGAAAATGTAGTTAAAATGAAATGCTGCAAAATTTTAGATAACCTAAAAAATCGAAAGATACACAATATTTACAGAAGTACATTAAAGCAGCTAAAAGATAAGTTGCTGATACATGTAAAGGCAGATAAAGGAAATAAAATAGCCATTATGGACAAATGATTCCATAAATAGAGTAGAACTTTTATTAAAAGCTGAAGATTAAAACTCAATAGTTGCAATAAAAATTAACCAAACATTAAAGAAAGTTAAAATATTAACCACAAATGAAAAACAGATTGAGTACTACCTAGATTTTATGCACTTCCTAAAATTCATAACAGTGTGAGACCAATAATTAACAATATCAATTCACCCACACACAAAATGGCAAAAAAGTTAATTGACAATTTGAACTCTTTTAAAAGATTTCAAAGCTTGAGCATAAAAAATTCATTTTATTTAGTTCAAAAACTTCAAAATATCAGAATTGCAACAAGAGATGTAATGGTGTCTTTTGATGTAAAAGCCTTATTCCCTAGATTACTGCTAGCAAATCTTATGCAAATGTTAAGGAAATGATTAACCTCCTTAAATTTAAAAACAGAAGAAATAGGAGACTTACTAAAACTTATTTAAATATATATTCAGCAAAATTTCTTCAGTTTTAACCAAACATTTTAGTAAGAAGTTTCTGACCCTGCAATGGGAAACCATTTGTCTCCTTTTCTAGCAGATTTATTCATGAACTCCTTTGAAATACATATCACCAAAGCCTTCTCATTAATTTTCAAGAAATGGTATAGGTATGTGGATGCCATATTTGCAATAATAACAAAAAAACATTCAATAAATGCTTTGTAAATCCACAATTTAATAACATAAATATATACAGTTTACCATGGAAGAGGAGAAAAATAGATGACTCCCATTCCTAAATTGAAAAATTACTAGAAATGAAGCCACTGAACATTGGAATCCATAAAAAAGAGACACACACAGAAAATTGAATAAAAAATAACAAGTTATAATGCACACCTCAAAAATATGCAGTGTTTTACAGCTTGGCACACAGAATAAATTAACATCACACTCACAGAAACAGAGTACAAAATTAATACCAACAGATAATTAATATGGCAATATTCAATGGTTTCAACAAAGACATTAATAAAAATGATCAATGAATTTGAAAAACAAAAATATATAGGAGAGGTTTCCACACTAAAGAACATCACGGAAAGATACAAATTCTAAAGTTTCACATACCATCCAACTTTGCACAGCAAATTCAAGGATATTCAAAGAAAATGGCATAAAGTTAGCCCCAAAGTACAAATATCACAAATTTATTAGATTCTACAGTAAAAGACACCATACCAATAGAATAGAAATCGGGAATTTATGAAATCAAATGAATAGTGTTTAACGCCCGTTTTTGCTACAGAGGCACCACAGGTAATGGAAACTGATGATACATAAGATGAAATGATATATTGGGAAAGGACTTATTTTTAGGAAGGAATCGTTCCAGGCCTAAATTTAGGGTACCTCCCTGGCATTTGCCATTTATGAGGACTGAGGAAAACCTGGAAAAAACCTCAGTCAGGAAAGACGGTCCTGGCGGTATTCGAACCCAGACCTCCAGCTTAAAAGTCTGTGCCTTAATGACCTCGGCCACCCGTGGCAGTATATGAAATCAAATGTGCACATTGCAACCAAAGATACATAAGATAAATTAGGAAAAATTTAGAAATGTGAAGGAGGAACACTTTAGGAATATTCATTTTAAACAAATTGATAAATCAGAGTGGCAGCACACTTTTGGATGCAAAATCATGAAATTACAATGTGGATCTTAAACTTGGATATTCATTTTTTTTTACACTACACTCCACTTACTTACATAAAAGTAAGATGCATTTCGGGAGAATCTCTCCCATCTTTAGTTGCTCAACGAACCACCATTACTCGAAACTCAAGTAACAGTTTTGAGTAGCGGCGGTTCGTTGAGCAACTGAAGATGGGAGAGATTCTCATGAAACGCATCTTATGTAAGTAAGTAGAGTTTAATGTAAAAAAAAAGGAATGCCTAAATTTAAGATATATTACCACTCCATTGTCAACAGCTTCATAAGTACAATATTTACACTGTAGACTTTAAGCTGCTGAAAGATCTTCAGAACCCAATAGAGCTATCTACATGGGAAAAAATTTTCATTATGAAAAATAGGAAAAAAATAACGGATTTTGATGTTCTACCCTTGGATGAACTCAGCTACTTCCTACTTGAAACATCAGAGACTGTGACTAAATATAGTCGTCAGTCAACAGCTGATGATGGGAGCAATGCCCCTGAAACCTGTCCTAAGGTTGTATAAGTGAGTAGAGTTACTGTGAACTTATCCTGCACTTATGTATTCAGCTTGTTTACATTAAACTCCACTTACTTACATACAAGCATATCCCAATTTGCTTAGTAACAAATTTTGTACATAATAGTCCTTTTCTGTACTCCTCCATCTCAGCTTTCTTTGAAAACTTCCTTCTTTGCTGTCACTCATTCCTCATCCAAACACTCTTTGCTGGGTAGGTACCTTAAACTTAGGCCTGAAGGTTTCATTCCTTAAAAAAATGCCCAATATATCATTTATTATGTTATGTATTTATCATACATGTATCATGTATTATGACAGTGTCCACGCCTGTGGTGTCTCAGTAGTAATAATTTAAATAATTTTTTTTTTAAAAAAACCACATTTTATTTTCTTAATTATAAATTAACTAAAAAGTATAAAATAATTAATCCTAGCCAAATTCAGATTTATAACACCATGCAAATTCATAATCTCAAAAATTTTTTTAGAAAAATTCTTCCAAACGAAAAACGTGGGGTGCATGCAATAATTTGTCTGAACCTTTTGGTTATTAATTTAAACTTTAAATACTTTAATTTAAACTTTAAATACCTTTAACAGTTATTAATTTTATCTATTGCATGTGCCGCACATTTTTCATTTAGAAGTATTTTTCTAAAAAAGTTTATGAGATTATGAATTTGCATGGTGTTATAAATGTGCATTTGGCTAGGATGAATTATTTTGTACGTTTTAGTTCATTTACAATTAAGAAAATAAAAATATGGTTTTTAAAATTTTTTTTTATTTAAATGATTTTCTAATTTTTAGTCTTGTGTGCAGATAATTTTGCAATCAGTATTAGACATCTCGATTAAATAATGACAAAAATTGAGCAACTTTTAGGTTTAGTTCATTTTGTTTTCTTGTGATCACATCTAAAATAGAATTTTATTGTAGCTACTCCATTGATATATCGAAACAGTTGATTAATAATTTTAAATTAAAAACAAAATACAAAAACACAAAGTTAATTTTGAAAAATTTTATTTCAGTATTAAATACATTTATATCAGATCCTGAATATAGAGGTCAAAATCTTTGATAATATATGTAACTCATATTATATTAAATATAATAAATACCATTCACTACTTATTTACACATTTGAAATTATTAATACACGTGTTGCACATTAACACTAGCGCAATTGAATTTATGTGATAGAAATCAGATTTATTAAATGTTATTTATAAGGATTTAAATTTGGTGTTTTTATTTGAAAAGTTGCCATGGCGACTATTGTTAGCAAAGCATTTAGCATGTGGTTGTGTGTCATTAGCGAGTCGAGAAGAACATTTTTCCATCGTCTCAGTTGATCACACTGGAGTCGTGCATTTCTTGGTATTTGTGCATTCTTTATCGCACTGTTTATTTGAATAGCTGTCATGGTGATTGTATTGTTATCAAAATATAACAAAAAGAATTCTGTTCATTTTAGACTCAAATAAAGCATTGAAATTAAGTATAAATCAAGTTACACTATAATTTATTTATTTTATTGATAAATATAATACAGTCATCATAGCAACTGTTCTTATTTTTAAATAAAGATTATTATAATTTTTATATTTTGTTGCATTATTAATGAAACTACAGAAATGTGTTCTTACTATTCAATCTTACATTTTTTAAAACCTTTGTGTTTGATATTGCACTGCTTTACTTTCAAAACTGCAGAACCATATTTTTGAACTGTGGAAGCATTGAACCATGATAATTACCATATTATATTGTATTGTCATCTATTTCTGACCTATGTGCAAATTTTCAAGTCTCTATTTCATTTAGAAGAGCATGAAAATTAATTACAAAATTCCACCTAAACAGACAAAATAGCGGTTAATAAAAACATTTGAAAAACAGGTGTTAAAACAGTATTAAAAAAAATCAGAACACTCCACCTTTTATTTTCTTTGCCTCAACTCCATATTTGAACCTGTTCTTTTTAATAACTAATCATTTTCAGTGCCTCTTGTATTCTTCATTGTTAGCATCTCATTACTCCATTTTAAGACTTTCCCTGTCTCTGAATTCATATCTTGCCAGAAATTCTGTTCTAACTCATCTTTCCATTTTAAAATTCTTATTCCTTGCAGTTACATTGGTTCATCTTGTTATATCAACTGTTCACTTACAAGCAATATCATTATTAAAGGGAATTAATACTTAAAAATTAATAAGGTTCTTCACCCGCTCAAGGGCTCACTTTTTGGGTACAGAGTGTAGCAACCATAAGGCACCTGAGCTGCTCCCACAGATCCATGCTTAGCATGTTCAACCACTTTCACTTTGCCTACTTTTTTATTTTTATTGTTCTTTTCTTCCTGGTCTTAGTCTGATGGACACCTAATTTCTAATAGATTTATATAAAACATATTGTTTTGTCCAACCATTCATACAAGCCCTAAATTAAAAGACTAATTGATTATACTTGTCCCAGTGTTTAACACAGTTAAATGTGAATGGCATAACTCCCGGCACTGGATTATCATGTACAACAGGAGTGTATCCCCTGGTAAAGACCATGCCTGTGGAGGGGTCGTTGCATGAGCTGTTTACTTCCTGAAGGCAATTGGGTTCCTCTGTCTATACCCTGGGAGGTGTGACTCTGAGGTAACTTTTGTTCAGGCTAGAACAACTCACCTAAGTGGAGTGGCTCCCACGAAGCAGCCTGCCATCAGAGACAGTTGCCATGGTGGAGGAAGAACTCGCTATGGGGAATGATAATACTTATCTACAAATGAAGAGGAAATGAATGGATGTAAAATAAGTAACAATGATGTCATTTACTCGTTATTTATTTACAAGTCAAATTGAAGGTCAGTCATTTAGCTGTGTAAACCCCTGTATCATTCAGAAGGGTATTAATACTATCTCTGGACCTGTTAAATCCTGTATGTGATTGCAAAAAGAATCCCTTTTGATAGAGATGTTGGGACTAACCCAGAACACTTCAATACTTAAGGCAACAATTCTCCATAGATATCTGATCGGTGTGAAGCACCACAGAACTCTGAATTCATCTCGTTGAGTTATTACCACTAACGTATTCTACGGCATGTCTGACATGGAAATTCAGAGTTATTTGGAGGAACAAGGGATCACATTTGTTTATCATATACAGGCAAGGAAAGAAAGTGAAGTACAGCCTACCTGTACTCTCTTCCTCACCTTTAATTGGGTTGAATTACAGCAAAGAATTAGATGGATATGAGGTTATAGAGGTGCACCCTATATTCCCAGCCCCTTATGTTCTGAGTGCCAAAACTTTGGCCACACTCACATATCTTGTAAGAGTGCCAATTCAGTATGTGCAACCTGCGACTTTGTTTTTACTCGTGTTCCTAGTTCATCAAGTTCTGCCAAGTTCTCTACCGAGAAGCCTAAACCGATTGTTTTTGATACTCCAGCTAATAATTTAAGATGGCCTACACCAAGAATGATTTTTTGAAAACGTTCATTAAGATTAAAAAGAAAACGCCCTGGAACCCTTTGCGGGGATTGAGCTAATTGATGGTTAAAGAGCACTCCTGCTAGGTGGTCGCCATCGCCGTCTATTTCTACCTCCAACCGATTCCAGGCGTTGGAATCGGTTGATCACTCTCAGCAGGAGAGCCCTCCCTCTGAAGAGCAGGATGTGCCTGCTCCTGCTAAACCACCTAGTCCTATGCGTCTGAAGAAAGGGCGGTTGATTCGTCCTGTACCGATCAAAAAGTGAAGTATATTTCTTTATTCTCGACTTTTACGATGGCTAACCTTTCGTGGAAGGTACTTGGAATCCGTGGTCGAAGACCTGAACTGGAGTTGCTTTATGGTTGACTTCGACCCCAGAAATTGTCCTTCGCGGTTTCTCTTCGGTGCAATTCGATCTTCCACCAGAGGACGGCACTCCCGCGCATGGTGGAGTTTTAATTCTCATCAGTGTTGACGTATATAGTTCTCCACTGAGTGTACAATCTCCTATGCCGGTTGCAGCAGCTACTGTTTATACTTTTCCGGCCATAGTTTTATTGCCTGAAATATTTACATACCTCCATCTGGTACTACCACGGCGGCTGATCTAGATCATCTTCTTTCCCAGCTACTACCTCCTATCCTTTTGGGGGACTTTAATGCGCACCATCCCCTGTAGGGCTCTCCCACGGAGTGTGCAAGGGGTAGCATGGTAGCAAACTTTAGATCGTCATAATCTCCTTGACTGAATACAGGTCAGTGCGCTTTTCTTTCTGATAGTACAAACAGTTTTGGGTCTATCTTCTTTTTGTTCCGTCTCTTTCCCTACATCTTACCTGGAACGTCCTCTCTGATTTATACTCCAGTGACCATTTTCCATGTCAGATCTATATCAGGTCTTCCCACGTACAATCACAGCGCGCGCCAAAGTGACTTATTAGCAAAGCTAATTGGAATTCCTTTCGTTCTCTCGCTATTTTTACAGGGTGTACTTTTATATCTATTGACGCCATGGTCGAGCACCTCGAAACGGTATTCATCATAGCCGCTGATCAAGCTATTCTCCGGTCGTCTTTCCACCCCAGACGCTTTCCGGTTCTTTGGTGGACTGATGAAAGTCGGGAATCATTGCGTGCATGCCGAGGTGCTTCGAGAGTTTTTCGTTCCCACCGTGAGTTAGAAAATATGATGCGTCATAAACAGCTGCGCGCCAAATGTCATCGAGTACTTAATGATAGCAAAAGGGCGTCTTAGATTGCTTTCACTTCTTCTTTTAACCGCTCAACGCCTTCGTCTGTTGTCTGGAATAAGCTAGCCGCAATGCAAGTAAGCCTGGGTTTTCGCACATACCCGGTCTGAACGTACAACACCGTGTACACTCTGTACACTCCTGTGAATATTGCCATTACATTAGGGCGCACTTTCGCTGATATTTAGAGCTCCGCTAATTATCCTCCTGCGTTTCTCACATTTATGGTGCAGGTTGAATCGAGAGGCTTCTCTTTCGCCTCCGACAATGAGTACTATAATGTTCCATTTACAGCCAGGAAATTGGATCATGCGCTTTCTATCTCTCGGCATTGCACTCCGGGTCCAGATGGTATCCATGTAGCAGCATTTATAAGCGGAAGGCAAGGGTTTTTTGCTACAGACCTTTAAGCGTGATTGGTGTGATGGCACTATTCCTTGCGCTTGGCGAGTAGCCACCACCATTCCTATGCTAAAATCTGGCAAGAACCGCGCCTTCCTTCAAGTTATCGTCCAATTTCCCTCACTAGTTGCGTATGCAGTGTGGTGGAACGCGTGATTAATGGGCGACTTATGGGAATCGCAGCACCTTTTGACGAACGTCCATTGCGGTTTTCGTCGTCATCGCTCATCTATCGACCATCTGGTGTCTCTCTCCACCTATATTATGAACTGTTTTGTACGGAAGTGCCAAACGATCGCTGCCTACTTTTATCAGAAGAAAGCTTATGGTACATACTGGAGAAGTGGTTTTCTTCGAACACTTCAAGTCATATACGTGATCGGCTTTCAATTTTTATTCAGGAGTTTATGAAAGACCGGGTTTTTAATGTATGCATGCGTTCTGTTTTATCGTCTCGTTTTATTCGGGAGAACGGTACTTAGTGTCTCACTGATTATCATCGCTATCAATTCCATCACAGAGAGTTTACCGTCAGAGATAAGTCGTCGTTGTTCATCGACGACTTTGCTATTTTCTTTCTTCTTAGCGCATTTGTCTTTTGGAACACCGCCGCCTCCATTGCTGTCTGGACCGTCTCTATGCTTGTAGTGTCAACCATGGGTTCCATTTTTGCACTGAGAAGACCGCTGCATAAATTTCTGGCGCTGCAAGGAGCATCCTTCGCCATCTGTCCATCTTAGCCCAGATGCTCTGTCTTTCGCAGACGAAGTAAAGGTCGGTCCTGGTGGTGTAGTGGTTACCATACTTGCCTCCTATACCCAAGAACGCGGGTTCGAATCCGGCCAGGACCGATGGATTTTTTCGGGCGTAAAAATCCTAAGTATGGCTTCTTTCGGAAGGGAAGTAAAGCCATGGGTCCCGTGTCGTACATTTACGGCACGAAAAAGAACCTCAAGCCTGAAAGAGAGGCCTCTGAGCAAAATTTGTCGGCCGTTTCACGCCCTGAGTTGAATGGGAGGCTGATGACCTGAAATGTTGAGGAGCTGCAAAAAAAAAAAAAAAAAAAAAAACGAACTAAAGTTCCTTGACTTGGTGTTTGATAGGAAATTGTGTTGGTCATCGCATATAGCACATCTTAGAGGCCAGTGTGCACGTTCTCAATGTCTTTTTCGTGTTTTAATTGGTACATCCTGGGGAGCTGATCGAACGTTTATTTTACGTCCCTACCGATCTATAATTCGGTCCAAACTCCATTATGGCTGTATTGTTTATGGCTCTGCGCGACCTTCAGTTCTTCGTCCTTCTTCCTTACCCCAATTCATCACCGGGGAATCCGTGTCACCATTGGAACATTCCCTACGAGTTCTGTGTTCAGCCTATGCTCGCAGTCAGGAAAACCTCCTCTATCTTATCGTAGGAACATTTTTCTTGGTGGTCATGGTTGCCGATTAGCTGCTAAACCTCATCATCCCACTAATGGCCTCTCTTTAATATGTTGCTAGGTCTCTTTTTCCTAAACCTGCCGACTTTCGTTTTCGGGAGTTCTATTATTCCAGCTTCTATTATTAGTCGGCATTTTAGCGCGATAGTCTCATCCTTTGCGAGATGTAATTTTATTTATACCGACGGCTCGAAAACGGACTCAGGTGTTGAATGTGCCTTTCTTTTTAATGGAGATAGTTTTGTTTGTATCAGAACAGCGACTGGGGAACACTGTAAAATGCTCTGATTCCTTGAGTGCTCTGTTGAGCATTCATAATCTGTACAAATCCCATCCTCTTTTACAGAAAGTCCAGGATACAGTGTTTGCGTCTGTTAACACGGGCATTGGCGTAACACTTCTATGGGTTCCTGGTCATGTGGGAAATCCAGCACTGAGGCCGCAGATGTCGAAGTGAAATCACCCCTATTATACCCTGCCGCAATTCAACAAAGTTTACTTGGGGGATTTCAGGAAGTTTTTACGTATTCTTTCATGCTGGCGGGAAGAATGACATTTGATCCAAAATAATAAACTTCAGGAATGCAAATCTGCCCCTTTTAAGTGGTTAACTTTTTCTCGCACAGTTCGTCACTAAGAAGTAATTTTTTCCACACACTTTTGAGTATTGGTCATTTTCGTTTTAGTCACAATCACATTTTTAAAGGTGAACTAGCTCGAGCATGTATAAATTGTAACCACCCCCTTATAGTGCATTACGTTTTAATTGAATGCCATCATCTAGCGGCTTTTAGAATTTCCCAGGGTTGGCCCTCCTCTCTTGAAGTACTTGCAGGTAATGTCAATGCCGTTGAGCAAGTGCTCCTATTTGTGGTTTGTGGAGCAATGTGACAGTTCCATTTTAGCATATTTTATGCTTGTTATGTTTGTAGCTATAACTGGTATATTTTATTAACATTTTGTACTCTGTTGAAAATTATTCCCCTTGTTATTTGTTAATGGAATTTTTAATTGTATTGGCCCACTTGTATTTGTTGCTTGTTTTATGTGCAATATTATAGTTTGAATGATTTACTTATTTTTTTATTAGTACCATTTTAGTATGTTTGGTGCTAATAATGTAGCAGTTTTGCTCCCTTAAACAATAATCATCCACTCCTTTAATAATATGACATTTTACCCATTTACATTTGCAAATATAAATTTATCTTTAAAATTTTTCCCTCTTGTTCTGCTATACAAATTATTAACTTCATAAATTCTAACATTTTTTACCCCTGCTTTTCCTTGTGATTAATGCATCTTTCGCCCCTCCACTGTCACTCTCCATTTCTACTATTTTAATTTTTTCTCCCCTTTTCTTGCATTTAAGTCCTGTGCTAGTATCAATTCCACACTTGAATTTTTCCTCTATAATTCCTCCACATCTTCACCTAAATTTATAAACAACTTTTCATCATAGTAGTCTCATACCTCTGGAGAGTATTATATAACCCAAGTACATGTTTCATTTCCGCACTTTTATTTTTTTTATTGTTAGTCATTAAACTTGCCTTTCTAAACCCTATTTCCTTGCTCACGCATATTTCACTCTTCTTCTTAATAAACACACCTAACCCCTATAAAGCCACACCCTTATCACTTCTTCTGCTAGCTCTTCTACCTATTTACCAAAATTATCTTCACACTTTCCTCTCATCAATCCACGTCTCTGCCTCTGCTAGCACGTCAGTCAATTTTAATACCTCAAACACTTCATCACTAATTATTTTGTTTTATAACCTTTCTGCCTTCTAGAATATCACCTTAATTTCCAATTCCTATCTAGAACTAGAAATTGCCATTGGTTTAAACCTGTCCAACTTTCCTCTAAGCCTTGTCGTAACACTTCTGCGTACATCTTCATTTTCTATGTTGACTCTGACCTCCAGGATGCTCCCCTCAGGGGTTGACAACTTTTAATCCACTTTCATGCATCTGTTTACCAGCTGGTGCCAGGCCAAGGCTGCTGGTTCTTCTCTCTCTTTCTTGTCAGGAGTGGTCATCCTTATCAGTGGTATCATGCAGCTACCTGCTTCCGCCTCTGTATCTCCTTCCCATGCATACTAGTGATCAGTTTTAAGCATATGCCTGCTTCCTGTTTTTTCCCCTAATCTTTGGCTGTGTTGCTCTTCTGCCTCAGCATCTAACATTGCTTGTCTCTTCTTTTTTATTGATACATTTTCTGTCTTTTTCAATCAACTTAAAGCTGTAGTTCATTATTCCTGTTATCCCTTGCTTCTTTCATTTTTCTAAATAACATATTTCTATGGTATCTTTGATGAAATCATAATCCTGTTCCATAAAAATCTTCATTCCCTTTAGTTTTCTTGCGCTGTTTAGCACTTGCCATTTAAAATTCACTCTTGCTACTTTAACTAGGTTGGTCTAGGTTTTCTGCCTCTTTTTCCAAATCTGTAAGAATCTGCTATTCCCATACAGCCAGTTTAAAACCCATTTCCTTTTGAGTATTTCTTCCACAACCTGATTGAGCTTTCTATTGTCATCTTCTTCAACTCCAAATAAGATTATATTCATTTTTTTTTGTCCTTCACATCTTTTTGTTATCTTTTCCATTCTTTCTTTGCACACCCAAAGTTCTGTATTAACTTCCTCTTTTACACCTTGTAAGATCACTTTTAGCTGTTCCATATTGGTGTCAATTTGTGTCAGTTTCTTTTCCATTTTCTTTAATTTTCCAACTCCTTTGGTAGTGATTATCTGCTGCAAATCTGCCGGGCCTGTTAACCCCTATATAGCTAATGATAAAACTAGAAACTTGACTCAAAAGCATACATAGAATTTTGAGTTGCCTCTTAAAAATTAAATCTCTCACAATGCAGAAACACCTAGGAAGATATCTGCGAAATATAGAACCAAATGAGAGAGGTTTGTGATTTTGCATTTGGAGAAGGACATGTCAGGCGAGTTCGTTAGAGTATTGGCACAGAAAGCCAAAGATTTGTGGTTTAAATTCTGACTGTGACCACAATTTTTCAAGTTTGATTCTCTCTTTATCTACACATGAATAGTATGAAAAAGAACATTTCAATACATAAATTAACCCATAGTTGGTGGTAAAACTAGAAGCCTGGGTCAAAAGTACTCATATCATTCCAAAGTGCCTCTGAAGGAATAAATCTCTTACAGTATGAAAACCTTAGGAATATATCCTGGATATATTTGTATTTATTACCTTGTAGATTCTTTAAAATTATTGTACATACATAAACAATATTTACAACTCCTTTAAATTCTTTTAACTCCCACTAAACCCTTTTCTTTAGCTCATCAGCAGTTATCTAGTGGAATAGTGGAATTGTATGATATCAATTAATCCTCTTTAAAGTTCAAAAGAAAAACCAAATTCCAAACATATATAATCAAATTTTACATTTATTATATTAACCTTCTACTTCACCTACATAGTTTCTATTACCAGAAAGCTCAGGCACTATTTTGAGCAATGGCTCCAGGCCTTAGGCTCTCGTTCTCATTTGTCATATTACTGGTCCATATCTACTTATTTTTCACTTTATATAAAATTTGCCCCAGTATTTTGCAATCCTTTTTGAAAATCACCTTTATAGCAGCTCTTTTGTTTATGCAAGGTAACCCAATGCAATATGACATTTTTCATAACTTTGTTGTGGGACACACACACAGAATTAGATAAAATTACTTTTTCAAGGAACAAGTAGCACAATGTCATTTATTAATCTGAACTTATTTTTTAAAAATCACATTTTTTTTAAGTGGATGCCATTACAACGAACACATTCTTGAAATCGGCTCTACATGTTCAACATAAATCATTGTAATTAAACATATTCAGTGTTCCTAAATTCACAAGTTATGCTTTTTTTAACTGCATGATGGGCTGTCAAAATATGCTTTACTTTGCAAATATCAACATAAAAAGCAGTCTGCTGACCTCTGATTTGGAGACCATGCTGGTCAGACAACAATAGCTAATCAAGAAATTATGCATCCAGGAAACAGGATCCAGAGAGTGTTCATTGCTTCACGAGTGATGTGAGCTGTGGCACCATTCTGCTGGAACCAAAACTCAGTTTCATCATTATCATCCATCTGAAAGTCCAGTATTGCCAACATTTCTGTATATTGCTGTGCATTGGCAGCCACAATATGGTTTCCTTAAAAAAATTATGGACTGATAATTCCAGTGGCAGAAATGTCATACCACATTGTTACTTTCTGTGAATGCAGAGGTTGTCCACACACACTTCCATTGGTTTTTTGTCACTCCAGTAATGAAAATTCTGTTTATTTATGAACCCAGGCAGATGAAATGAGCCTCATCTTACGTAATCAGTTTGTTCAAAATATCTGGATCGCCATCTAACATTGCAAGGCACCACCTAAAAATGCCAATCAAGCAGGTTTATCAAAGTTGATGTGTAATTTGAATTTTATATGCATGGTACTTTAGGTCATTGTGAAGGATATGGTAGACACTTATTCACAATAGATTCAAAGCAATTTAATGATGCCAAGCAGAACGGATTGGACTGCTGCTCTTATTCTTTCAACATTTTCAAGCATACATACTCCGTGTGCGTACCAATGAACTTATCATTAACACTGTCCTTGGCATTGAATTTACTTGCCCATTGCAGAATGGTGTTACAGGATGGAATTCTTCCATGACATGGCACATTAAATTCTACTCTAAATCTTCTCTGAACGTAGGAGATTGACTAAGATTCAATAAATCTTTTAAGAACTAATACACATTTTTCAACTGTCCAATTATCCATACTGTTGTTTACTAAATGGACAGAATAAATTGCATGTTAGGAAGGTTACATAGCAACTAATACCATAAGTGTAATGCAAAATTGCTAGAAATGTCAGCATTCTGAAAACTGTCATATTCTATTGAATTACTTATGATTTAAAAAAATAATGTCAGATTAATAAATTGCATTGTGCTACTCATTCCTTGGTAAAGTATTTTTATTTAATTCTTTAGGAGTGTCCTACAAGAAGGATCTGAAAACCATCATATTCTATTGGGTTAACCTGTATATACTCCATTTCCTTCCAATAAATTTCTTTCCATTTCTTTGTTTCATTACACTCAAATTTTATGTGCTCTTCATCTTCCTTACCCTACATAATGGACACATACCTTGTTGAACACAATTTCTTAATCCTTTCAGCATCCTCACTCCTGTCCTTATCCATACCAATCTTCCTCTTTCTTCTTTGATAACTGTGCCTGTATACCGTTCCCTCTCCAAATTTTATTTTATTGATCTGTAGAAAATGAATGATACCATTACTATTAAATTACTCATCAACTTTTTACATCTTCAAAATGCTCCCTTACTTCTTTCCAAAAACCTTTGATATTGCTCTCTCTTAGCTTCCATACATCTCAAACCATTTGTTTCTAAGTTACTCTGTAATATCTGTACCCATTTTTGTAAATATTTTTCTTGATATTTCTAACACTAACACATTTTCCTCTTCTAATTTCAAAATTTTGAACCAATATTTCAATGCTTTTTCTATGATTAGACCTTTTCTTGGTATTCAACCCATTTCTGTTTGTGCCATTTCTCTTACTGTAGCTGATGGCAGCACCATTATTACTTACAAAAGCTCTTTTGCACCAAATCTATTATATCCCATCCATTTTCAAACCCGTGCCATATTTCTATACCATATAACATTTGTGTTTCCAGTACTGTATTATAAATTATTTCTCTGTCTGGTGCCTTATATAAACATCTTTTAATTACATACAGGCACTCTTACCACTTTTCTAAGATATGTCTTTTTTGTTTTTCTTAACTTCCACTTCCATCTATAGAAACTTTAGTAAAGCCATTTGAGTGCTACCCTAAAAGCCCTTCCATCTTTATCCCATTTATGTACCTGTTTTTGCTCCTCCTAAAGTTTTTTGCAGATAATTTCTGTCCACTTTTATTTTATTAATTAAAGGAAAATGACTACTATTTTCACTTAAATTTCCAACACTAAAATTACTTATTGAACTACAAGTATATTAATTGACCAGTTAAAGAGCATATATAATCGCATTTTGTCCATTAGCATTTATAAGTATGAATTTGCCATACATATCTTCACTATATTTTCTTTTTAAAATGTCAAAATGATTTACCTTATAGAAATCTATTAATTTCTATCTTGCCTTTTCTGAGATCTTATTTTTACTCTCTATATCATTTCTCTGGATCGTCATCATTTACCCATTCGTATGAAATTAACTTTCACATTCACCAAATACTCATATTAAAATCCCCTAACATAATAATCTCTACATTTTGTCCTTTTTTTTTTTCAATTTAATAATATCCTTCTCCATCTGCTGGAGTAGAGCAGGTTTTGGAAAATGTGAAGTAGCAGGTGGTTTATATGTTGCTCCTTTACACAACATTATATCTTCAACTTCTTGATCATCTATCATATCTGCATAGCCTCCTTCCTTTCTTTCCATATCTCCATCACAACTGTTCTCAAAGATTTCGTAATAAAGCATCCTAAACCTCCAGATACACTCTTCTTCTTGGCTATCATCTCTCCTTTTCTCCTAAAAAACTCTAAATTCATTTACTGCTATATTTTTTTTTCATCCATGTTTTTGCTACTGCTGTATATTCTTACACTCTTCCCCTAAAGTTCTAGGTTGTGCACATATGTCCAGTGTTGTGTATATGTACCATGTCCGCAATCTTCAATCTTTGCAGCAACTGGATCTCTATAAACAATGTAATACAGTTTTTTTCACACTAACTCCATTCACTTACATAAAATTTGGACATATGTGTTTCGGGAGTGATCCCTCCCATCTTCAGCCTGTAGATAAACTGTTGTTAAACGTGGCGGTTGGGTCCCTTGATGTTATTGTGGTGGCATCTGTTGGTTCTATTAATACCAAAGTAGTTGTTAAAGGTTTTTGATATTTTTTGGAGATATATCTTTTTGTTATTAAACATTAATTCTCTCTGAATATTGGTACATATTTTGCTATTAACCATTCCTTAATAAGCTTTTCATATGGTACCTGGCTCTCAGAATTTTGCCATTATCATATAAGTTGTCCATTTCACTTTTTTTTTTTTTTTTTTTTTAATTGTGGAGTATTTCTTATAGTATGAATGAATAACTTCATCACTTGTTGATGTGAAGATCTGATGTACACATTTATTTATTTATTTTTAAGGAAATCGGTATATTTTTTAGTTATCCAAGTGTTATTTAGATGTTCATTTGGTAATGCATAGATCAATCATGGATCAATGTTTGGAAAGAAGTTTCTTTTCCAAACACCATTATTACTGTGGGACAATTAAGTATAATAATATTGCATTATGGTCAGACAAGCTTAGGTCATTATTATCCATATTAAGAGAAATGATATTTTTATTAATTATTATTTGATCAATATTTTTCTGTGAACTTTTGCAATTTGTGTAGAGGTTTCAATTAGCATTGCCATGTTTTGTGAATTAATTACTTTATGGTGCTCAGATGTTATATTGTCTTGGTTTGGTATGACTGTGTTTAGATCATATATAAATCAACAGTTTTGTATTTTTATTTAAAATCGATATTCTAGTATCTAGCTTTTAAAAAACTTGTGTATGCAACCATCAGATGAACAGTAAATAAATGTAATCTGGTATAATTTTGAAGCCTAAGTACAGAATGCTCAAAATGAAAATCTTTGTTTAGGAAAGCAGCAAGGATGTGCTTTGAGTTTTGGTTTGTTTTGAAGCTCTCATATTGCATTTTTGTACCCTTTGAGCACTTTCACTGCTGATTTCCATGTTCCTCATCTGTACTACCTTGCTGTTTCTTAGTCCTGGATTGATTTCTTCCTTTTGCTTGATTCGAAAGATGGTTATTTTGGTTCCCTGTTCACTTTTTTTTTTTAGCACTTTGTTTTATTGCAGTTAACGTTTCACCAAGTTTATATTTTCCATACTGATTCAAATGTCAAATTATTCTTCTGGTTGAACAAGCTAAACAGTTTGCTGCAGTATTTGGTATAATTTTAATTCTTTTTCAAGTTTTCTGTTTACTTCCATGATGTTCCTATTCACTTCACCTATTCTCCGAGTTACTAGTTTGCTAGTTTGTGGTTACAAACGACTTGATATAGGCTTGGAATTTGCAAAATCTTCTCTGTTTGTATGGTTCTCACATGAATACTTCTCAATCGCGTGTAAGAAAATGGAAGGGAGTTGCCATGAGTTGATTATGTAAAACAGCCTATCTCATTTACTTCATCATTAGATACGTGTAATGCAAGCTAGAACCTATGGCTATTTAAATGAGAATTGACGTCTGCAGAGTGAGTAAAACCATTTTAAAATAGATATGAATTCGTTTAATCAAAGTTGAGTCTAAAGGAGTATTTATTTAAGTGACAGTTATAAGAGAGTACATATATAGTCACCAAGAAATTGGAGTCATTTGCACTAAGACAACAATGTCCACAGAATGGAGTCCCAAATTCAAACAAGAGAAAAGAGAGTGCATCTAATCATCATGGAGATGCATTCATGATCAAACTTTTATAAACATTTCCAATGTGTGCTGTGTTACAGAAGCAGTTTTAGTGGATTACAATGTCCATCGTTGGTTAACTTGGAGTAAAGAATTTTGACTGCAACAAAAGAGACAAATTCTGAGGTTGACTGCAATGAAATAGACAAATTCTGAGGCAGTCTCAGTGTTTGAGTTGTTTTTTTGTATGAGCAGCAAGTATAGAAGCATTGTATCACGTGGCAAATTACATTTGTGATAAGTAATAACTATCACACTTTTTCTTTTTTATATTCTTTTAACAAGGGTGTGTCCCATATATTCTAATAAACTTTGTAACTTATCACATTTTAACATTAATTTGCTATTAGCACTCTCAGATTAGTGCCAGAAAGTTTTTAATAAAACTTACTGGTGTTATAAATCTCCCAGTATTCACTCGTAGAAAATGTGTTGTGTCATACATTACTGGAGATGAAAACAAATTTGTAAAATAATTCTCTCATAATTTATTAAAAAACACATAGACATTAATAATATTAATACATGATAAATATAATTATCAGCCAAACAATAGCAAAACATGATTATTGAAATATTTTTCATAATAGTTTTAAAATTCAGTAATATAGCAAAGGCACAAATGACATTGAATAATATAATTCCTGAAAAACCCTGGATACAAAATACTGGGATTTAAGAAAATTTAAGAAAGGAATTCTGCCGACTACCAAATTACTTAAATACAACACAGGCAGGCAGGCAGGCAGGCAGGCGGGCGGGCGGGCGGGCGGGCGGGCGGGCACCTCAAATGAACTCCAGAAATGCCTCTGCTCCTCCTATTAGATGGTAATAGTAAAATTATATAATGTTTGGCATTTTCAAAAATAACAAGGAGCTACTAATAGTGATGCATGAAGTCTCCCAGATGGGTAAAATAGAAGACAAGCACCAGAACATGGCATGTGGAATTTTGCTGTATTAATAATGCTCTGTCTAAACCTAATGGTGAGTGTGTGACCATGTTCTCAACCTGTGCAAATCATGCCATAATCTCCACTCGCTCTTCAATTATTTTAGGTAAATTTAGGTAAGTTCTTGTGCTCGTACTGTATACCTATATGGAAATTTCATTATATTTTATACTGTTTTATGGGCCACGAAAAATGGAATATTTCATTGTTGAGCAACTTCTTCAATGATTATGATGGACTTTTAAGCATTCTACATGAAATGTCTAAAAGGTTTTCCTCTGACCTGCTAGTCCATGACTTCATGAACTGAACCCAACTCCCAACATTTTGTTTTTAAATCATGGACAATATTTGATGAAGTAGTTCAAAGTTTGGGTACTGTTTGTAAATTTTTGTTTAACCCACCCCATATACTTTTCATCTGCTCTAAAATCATTCTCCACAAGAAACACAGATAACTCAATGGTAGCCATGTTTTAATTTCACACTGCACTTGTACATAGAAGGAGACTAATACCACACTGACCCTGTCCATGTGTGTATCTGCAGCCCACACCAGTAGCCATGTAAGAGCTCAGACTCTGAAAGATGTAGCTAGCACCTTTCTCCAAGTGGCAATAACCTCCCCTATGGTCCCTTTGCTGCAGAGTGATTATAATACCATAGTGTGCCTGTGGTGCATTTACACATCAAAACAATGGTGTTGTATGAATTATATAGGACATTATGTGTATTTTTTTTAAAATCAAACAGTAAATAGTAATTAAAATGTATTAATAATATTTAATTAGAAATTAAGAAATTCTGCAGACATACAAAAGGGTATTAATATTAAGAGAAACTTTTGTTACTTCATTTCTAAATTGTTTACACAGTGCCCTTCAAAAGAAAAAGTATAACGCTCCATTAAAAGGCATGCTTTATTTAGTTAAGCATAATAAATTTTAATAAAATGGGTAATGGCTCTTGTTTATTGCAAAGAACATGTCAACTTGAACAAACACTGAAGAAAACCATTCCTTTTCTCCTGCAGTTTTTATCAAAGTCACACATTAAGCATTTTACATATACCATTAATGTTCTTACATTTTAAGTTGGAACAGTTATTGGATCATCAACCATTTTGCAGGTTTTCTGTACCATTTTTTCATTGCAATTTGATGGTACATGAAGCAAAGCATATGCTAGGATGCCCCTAAGCACTGAAGAGAGCATTCAATCTCATTGATGTTAAGCATAGCTTCTATTTTGTGGTGAGGATGCTGGGTGCAAATCCTTAATGCTTTCCATCTCCCAAGATTTATTAATTATTTTATGGATCAGTGAGTGGTTTAAAATTCAAAAGTTGGACCACTTTACCCCAAACTGTCTCAAACCGCCCATGTAATTTCATTGAATCATGTATGAAAACACTTTATAGAATGGAGCATGTTAGTTGAGCTCTCTTGTTTAATTCACAACACACTAATGTGTCAACAGCACTTTAAACATCACCAATAAAGTATACACTCATTTGAATAGCTGTGTGTATAAGTGTGATTAGTCTGGCCAAGTCAAACAGTGCTGCTGAGAGCATTGGTATCATGCATTGGTAGAATATGAACTATATAGATCACATATTATTTAAAATAGGTGCACTTTGAACTTTTACATGTTTAATTCTAAATATAATTGTAATTGAAACTAACAGATTTAACTATATAACAGAACAACAACAAAAAAAAAACATTAAAAAATAAAGTAAAACCAAACTCTATAATCAATTTGTATAAGGCTATGGCAATTTGGACAATTACTTATCGATCTGAGATATGGACAATGATTAAATAGCACTGCAATAGAATTCAAGCTTCTGAAATTAAATTCCTTACACCAATAGCAGTTTTACTGGCATTGTTTGTGACTATGTATATGGTACTGTACCACACTGAATTAAAAGAAGGTGCAATTAAACAGTTGTAATTACAAGATATATAGCACCCACTGTTTTAAATATATGCCATTTTTTAATTTATGAATGTATAGACATTATGAAAAATCAAATTCACATTTATCAGTACTACAATAAAATCTGTCTATGTTGGGCACACACAGTTTCATAAAAAGTGACCAAGTGTTACGGGTGGCCTAGTTATAGTTTGTGAATGCATATTGTGTGGGTCCTGGTGGTGTAGTCGTAACCATACTTGCCTCATAAACCCAAGATTGCAGGTTCGATCTTTGCTAGGACCGATGAATTTTTTCTGGCATAAAAATTCTAAGTATGGCTTCCTTCGGAAGGGAAGTAAAACTGTGGGTCCCATGTTGTACATTTTATGGCACGATAAAGAACCTCAAGCCTGAAAAAAGAGGCCTCTGAGCAAAATTTGTTGGCCGTTTCACACCCTGATTTGAATAGGATGCTCATGACCCAAGATGTTAAAGAGCATCCATAAATAAACCAAACCAACCAAAACGTATGAATATTGCCAGTTATTGCACTATAAGCATTTCACATATAGGTTATAAAATAAAGGAAAATGTGAAATTGTGTATCTGTAACTACATAAGGGGTAAATGTTTTGTGTATTTATTAACTCACATCAAATCATAGAGTCAATAACAACTTAACTAAATGTAATAACACCTTTATGTTTTTTTTTGACAATTTGGAAGCAATCCATTGTCCTGCAATACTATTGTATAAGCAAAAGATTTCATTTGTTTACTGAAGTTGATGAGCTGAACAATGAGAGATCATTCATTTAAGAACTTTCGAAAAATAAGACATTTTTAAAAAATTCTGTTGGAACTCTCACGGTGAAGTATGTTAAATGTAAATTATAATTAATCTGTCGTCTAACAAACTCTTATGCTTCACACTTTTAAATACGGGGGGACCGGTTTTGAAGAGACATCCTCTCCAAGCTTAAAGCAAAAAGTAGACTAACAGCTGTAGACGTACATTTTTTAATTAATGTCTTAAACATTACATTTGCTCAAAATTTGTTACGAAAATAGTTAAATATAACCATAACAGTAAGGAACAATTAGGAGCTGAAAAGAAAGTAATCCATATGGAAAAAGCAAAACATTATGCAAAATTAGCAGACATAGATTTGAAATTATATGACATATACTTGAGAGTTACCAAAAAGATAGGTTATGTCATTTGGGACAACTTAATAAGGAATACACTAGAGCATATAAAATCATAGTAAAGAAAAAGTAAATATTCAGAAAAATAAATTTGCGAAATTGAAAAATTTTCAGAATAATGATAAAAAAACAATACAGAAACAGAATAATGTGGTAAATTTATCACAAGTAAGTTTTAATAAAGAAAAGTTAATCTATACTCAATAGGGGTTTTAAAATGCATGTAAACTTCTCCAATAACATTGAAGATTACATAGTTGATCTGGAAATTGCCATGGAAGGTTTAACTAATATGGAGAAAGAAAAGATTAGAATAAAATCAGAAGATGCTCTTAAAAAGATTAACAAAATGAAACCAAATAGAATTCAAAATTACAGTAACATTAATACATCACTCAAAGGAAAAGGAGTTATTTACAAAAGGCTGATAAAGGGAATAAAATAGTAATATTAGATAAACATGATTACACTGACAGAATGTTAGAGTTGTTAAACAGAAAAGAATATGCCCATATCAAATTTGACCCATTGAAAGAATGCACAAAAAACAGTGAATGACGCTATATAGACTTGCACTATAATACCAGACATATAAAAATGTAGTTTAAAACAAAACAATCCTAATATAGCCAGAATATATGGGTTACCTAAAATCCATAAACTGGGGAAGGGCATGAGACCCATCATTAATAATATAAATACCCCTACATATTTTCTAGCAAAATGACTTAAGACAGATTTACAACTCTACCAAGATTTCAAAGTAGAAGCATAAAAAACTCGTTCCAGTTAATAGAAAAAATAAAAGATCGTAAAGTTCTACTCTCTGATATTTTAGTGTCTTTCGACGAACTTTGTTGCTGAGCATTCCAACTGACAAGCTTTTATCGTTTTTGAATGATTGGTTAAAGGAGATAAGAATTAATGAAACTCACAGGAAAGAATACATCCACCTTAGTAAAATATGTATAAACCAGTCATATTTTATATTTGCAGGAGAATTCTATAAACAAAAAACAGGACTCACAATGGGAAATCCTTGTCCCCCTTTCTGGCAGATATGTTTATGAGTACATTTGAAACTCACATAATTTCCGCCTTCCCACATTATTTTAAATGCTGGTAAAGATATGTTGATGACTTTTTTTAATATAGTGAAAAAAAAATTGTTGAAGATGCTGTGAAGCTTCTAAATATACAAGATAGGAATATATCCTTCATACTGGAAACACAAACAAGGGAAATGGTGCCATTTTTAGATATAAAATTAATAATAATCATGGGAATTCAGAATTTGGAATATATAGAAAGGATATGCACACAGATAACTATATAAAATCAAATGGGTTTAACCCCATAGCTCACAAGCTCTCAATTTTCAACAGCTTAATATATAGACTGATAAATTTACCAATTAGTAAAGAGGAGTACAAAAAACAATTTGAGAAGATACAGGAGATTGCCATTATAAATGAGTTTAACAAAAATTTAGTAAACAAAAAACTTAATAGATTCCTAAAGAAGAAATTGATCAAGATTACCACCACACTATTAACTGAAAAAGAGAGACCAGTTTTTAAAAAATTCACCTACCATCCAGTAGCTATGAATAAATTCCCAAAAATTTTTAAAGATATTAACACTAAATTGGCACCTGTTAACAGATATACTCTGAAAAATGCTTTAGTGGACAACAGTTTTAATAGCATTCCATGGGAGAAAAAGTCAGGCGCCTAAAAAATAACATGTAAAGAATGTGATAAGATGTACGTTGAAAAAACTAAAAGGAACATAGGAGCATGGTTAATTAAAGGAGCATCTCAGGAATGTTAAGTACAAACAGATTGATAGGTCAGCAGTGCCACACCATTTTTGGAAAGATAATCACGACATAAAAAGAGAAATAAAGTTACTTAAAGAAGCACACGGACGTACAGAATTGGACACATGGTAGAAGATTTACATTCATAAACATAGGGATCATCTTATGAATTTTGACATCATAGGAGAATGTAATACCAATTTCCAGTTTATAAAGAAAAAAGCACCACCAGGATGGAGCCACAGGTCCTCATAGATGTTATTTCTCGTACCAGTCGTCAAGTTGGTTGAAGATTTCTCTTCGAAACCGGTCCCACTGTATTTAAAAGTAAGTGAAGCATAAAAGTGTGTTAGATGATATATTCATTATAATTTACAAATGAGACATCAACTGAAAAACAATTTTGCAAAGCTTCTTTGTTAATAGGATATTCTTTTAAAATTTCCGGCTATTCTTTTTCCATTGTTTCACTGCCATTATATCCATTCTGACAGATTCTTCTGAAAGCAGCCTGAAATTGATTATGTGTCTACCAATTACTGACATGGAAATTTTCAGTGCTTAGAGCATTTTGAATTTCCTTTACTTTGGTCTTTGGCATAGGAATATCCATTGCATGACATTGAAGAGAAAATCCTGTTTATATCGTCTGTTCATCACAACTTGCTTTTTCAGTCTTACTCAATTTTCTTTCCAAGTCTTTATTACCACATCTTTAGGTTTTTGAATGTTATTAACAATGAATTTGAAAATTACAAACTGCTCAGAAATTTTGCAATGATTTACACCATTAGAAATTATGTAGATATTTTATTTCTTTAAATCCACATTTAGCTCACTTATTGTTTCTGTTTAAACATGCTGAAATTTAAGAACAGAACTATGTTTTCTCTCTAGCATACTGTATATATAGCCTGCATAAGGTTTATCTTGCACTTTTTCTGCTCCTCTTTGGTTAGCCACTTTGTCATAGTTCCTCAAATTGATTTATGATGGGGCTCTATACAACTCCCTCTTTTATTTTGCTAATACTGGTTAATTGTAGGGTATTAAGAGAGATGATAAGTGT
This sequence comes from Metallyticus violacea, assembly GCA_030762175.1. Classification (NCBI taxonomy): domain Eukaryota; kingdom Metazoa; phylum Arthropoda; class Insecta; order Mantodea; family Metallyticidae; genus Metallyticus; species Metallyticus violacea. The sequence continues at coordinate 216,047,505 of CM060846.1, read as the reverse complement.
CCCTAACTTTGTCTAAAGAAAGTAAAATCTCATACTGCAAGTAAAAAATACAAACATACCTAACTTTTGTGCACACATCAAAGGCCATCAGCAGCCTGGTGAGAAGCTGATAAACAACATAATTTAAATATTAATTCAATTTGTAATTGAACACAGTGAAACACCCATTAATAATCTCTTCTGAGTCTAGTTGGTCGTGGTGGTGTAGTGGTAATATACTTGCCTTCTAAACCCAAGGTCGCAGGTTCGATCCTGGCCAGGACCGATGGATTTTTTCGGGTATAAATATCCTAAGTATGGTTTCCTTCAGAAGGGAAGTAAAGCCTTGGGTTCCATGTCATACATTTATGACATGATGAAGAACCTCAAGCCTGAAAAATGAGGCCTCTGAGCAAAATTTGTTGGCCATTTCATGCCCTGAATAGAGTGTGACGCTGATGTTAAAGAGTGTCCATAAATAAACCAAATCAAAATGTTCTGAATTGAATGTTTAGCACACTCTTAATGTTTTCACTTAAATGAAATATGTTTCATGGAACTATTGTCCACATCATCAGTTGTTAAACAACTGTTGGATCGTTTGTAGAAGCTGGGTAGGTATGTATGGGGTTGACTCTGGTGGTCTGTTTCTCCAATTGGAGAAACATCCGTTACAAACAAATGAATAAATCAGCTAGTGTAGCACATTTTTGGAATGAAAAACTAAAAAAAAGGCATGAAGTTATCAAAAACTGTTCAGCAACCAAAAGAACTAAACATATGGGAAAGGATTTGTATAAAAAGCATGAGCATAACCTTGTGAATGTTGACATCCTGGATGCAGACAGCACTTTATATCACTCGGATATACTTAAGTAGTAGGAAGTATATAACTCGGATACCTACCTACCCAGCTCCTACGAATGATCCAACAGTTGTTTAACAGCTGATGATGTATACAATAGTTCCACTAACTTATGTCCTGAGTAAATCTCATTTAAGTGAAATTGAGTGTTTTAAACATCAGACTCAGAAGAGATTAACATTACAGTTCTTTGAATTTCTCAGGATTTGTCAACATATATAGGTTAAACAATGAGTAGAAAGTAAGAAATAATTACCAAGTACCAAGTTATGCATACACAAGACTGTGTTTATGCAAAAACATACAAAATAGCTGGTTCAATAAAAAGAGAGAAATTTAAGCACATGGCCAAGTTACAGGGGTTGCCAACTTTAGAGGTTTTAGTGTATCTTTCATTTACAAAATTTGGATGGAGCAGAATTTGTATTGCTGCATATGTAAATGTTGTTATAAATACATACTGCTGATTTATTTGTTCATGTGTGTTCTAGAAGTGAAAACATGCTCCTGCTTTTAGGTAATATAACATATTAGAAACATATTTCTCTCTCATTCTGCAGGTTTGGTCATGGTGCATTTTTGTTGTGCTTGGAAAATTTGTACAAGAAAATCACTGGGCACAATTTAGTTTATACAGCATTAATTGGCAAACCTAGTGAAATAACATATCATCATGCCCATCATATGGTCCTTGCTCAAGCTAAGAGAATAGGGATTAATCATCATCTGAAACACCTTTATGCTATAGGGTGAGTATATGAGAAGTAATTTTTTTTTATTTTAAGTATATGTTATGTAAATTAGGTAATATAAGTATTTCATCATATAAAATGAAAGAAATACCAGCATTTTAGAACACACAACATAGGAACTCAGCTAACTTGCACCTTTCACTTTACTAGACTTACTGAGCTTTGTATATATTAGAGTCCATTTTCTTCACATTACCATTTAGCTTCTTTGTGTTTATAATGTATTTAATCAAAATTATTAATTGTAATTTTTATTTCACTCTTTCTTAATAACAATTTTGTTTTTGAAAATAACTTTACATAACAAAAATTTATTGCATGTCTGTGTTGCATACACAGAAATTAAAATTTAACAACAAAGGAAATGAACAGAGCACAAATGAAATATGGCATGGGTGCCAATTGCTCAGAATGTGTGGTTATGCTAATTATGGTGGCTGCTAAAGATTATTTTTTGACTAATTAATATGTCTCATTTATTAAAATGGAACATACAAATTTAACTGCATTAAACTATTAAGGACAATGGGAAAAACATTTTAATAAAGAGAATTATCACTTATAAAGATGGCATATGTTGCCATAGTTTTAAGCTCAAAAGCATTTCATTAGCTCTTAAAAGCTAAAGATAAAAGAAAAATCTCTTGGACTGTTTCTAGATCTACCAAAGCTTTTGATCTTGTGAATCATGACATTCTAATAACTGAATTTAGTTTCATTGGGATTAAAGGAATTACAAATGACTGGTTTACATTTTAAGAAGCAAAGTGTTGAAATAGATTCTATCCAGTCATCTGTCTGAATTATTAATTATGATGTAGCCCAAGAACCCATCCTTGGTCCAATATTGTTCCTAATTTTCATTAATGATCTGTCAATGCATATTATATATGCACATATAGTAATGTTTGTGTATAGCACAAATATTGTCTTTAGCAATGATGGTTTAAATTCCTTCAGAATCAAGTCAACAAAACAAATAATAGCTTACAATATATAAGCTTTATAAATGTATTAATCCACTTGGTAAATTACCAAAGAGAATTAACTTAATTAAAGCACAGATCGTACTTACTCAAAACTTGTATGACATGTTGTGTTTTTTACTCCAGGTGTTTTAGTATTTCATCTTTGTCTTTTATAATTACTTCTTTTTAAAATACTTCATGTATAGTCCAGCAAAATAGGCTATATTTGTAAATGTATTTATATTTTTATTACTATGCTGTATTCACTTATTTTAAAGTGCTTAATGATTACATGAATCCTTTGACCACGCCTGCCTGTCTATAGAACTCAGCTTGTATGCTGAGTTCTATAGACACAGCTTTCTTCCTCTTCCTCTTCTTCTTCTTCTTCTTCTTCTTCTTCTTCTTCTTCCTCCTCCTCTTCCTCTTCTTCCTCCTCTTCCTCTTCTTCCTCCTCTTCCTCTTCTTCCTCTTCCTCTTCCTCCTCTTCCTCTTCCTCTTCCTCTTCCTCCTCCTCCTCCTCCTCCTCCTCCTCCTAACAGATTAAATTAGCTTTACATAATTTAATTTTGTATAAATTCCTTATATTTATACTTAATTTAATTCCAATATATTGAAGTTCTAGCATTGTTAGTAGTTTATGATAAATATATTAAAATGTTATTTTTTATCATAGCGGTAGGCATTGTATCAGTATTTTGCTTCACTTACTTGTTCAAAGTTCCAAACATGTTTGAAGAGATTTACTCTCATCATCAACTGGAGACTGACTGTCATCCTCAGGTAATGGTAGAATGAATTTATTTAGACAATCCAATGGTGGAATTTCAATGTTCATGGCATAGTTTTTGCTTTTTATAATAAAAATATTTTCCCAAGTTGACAATCTGCTGTATTCTTGGCTATATTTAATAATTTAGGTTACTTTTTATAATCATGATTTTTTTGGCCCAGAAATGTGCTGCTACTGCTGATTTTTGATTTTTTTTGTATGTAATATTTCTGAAATGTATATATAGGAAAAAAGGACAAAGACAAATTTGGAAATCCGCATTTGATTGCAAGTGTAATTCTAACAGTTGAATTGCTAAATTCCAGCTTTCTTGTAATTTTGTACTACATCATTTTTATATGATATTAATACATTTTTAATACTACATTTGTTCTGGAGAATCAATGTGATGTTATATTCTTTAAAGAGCTTTTCAAATTCACTATTTTCTTTTTGGAGGTAAGCAAGTTTCTTGTACTTGCTATTTTCATTCATTTTTGTCAGTGTGCAAGTGTTTCTGACAGTCTTAATTTTCTTAAATTTAGCAATTTTTTTTATGTACAAGAAAAGTGTTGAAACCATCTGAAGAGCTGTGTTGCAGATGTGCTGGTATTCTTTCTTAGATTCCTCTTACCAAATAGGACATTCACCACTCTGTATGTAAGGCTATTCATGACTGCATATTGCTGTGATTTGGGGTTATAAATATTGTTTTTTATGTAATTATGAGTCAAATTTCTGTATATTTTAAAGGCCATCCTGTTACCATCTGTAATTATATTTAAGACCAAGGAAGGCTGATAGACTTCTTGAATTTCTAAAGAGAAATTTGTATTTAAAGCATATTCAATTTGATTTTTGGAAACTATTGCAAAAACGTCATCCACATACCAGTGCCATGTCTTAAAAATTAAGGTAAAAGCTTTGGTTTTATGTATTTGTAGTAAATCAAGAATAGATTTACCAGGAGTAGAGAAGGTGCATTGCCCATTGCTAATTCACAGGTTTGTTGATAAAATCTATTGTTGAAGCTGAAGTAATTCTGTTAAATGCACAGTGCAGTATTTCTTCTTTGTATAATTTTATAGACAATAGCCATTTTTTAAAAGGTTTAAATAATTTATCTCTAGAGATACTGAGAAATAAAGCATTAACATAAAAAGAAATGATAGTATCTTGATTATATAGAGTTGTGTTATTAATCTTTTTAATTAATTCAAATGTATTGTAATTTCAAAACTTTTGAATTTGTTAAGGGAGAGTAATTTTTGAGAAAGTCATTTTAACAGTTTGTAGGTAAGTGAATAATATTATAGAATCAATGTTATAAACAATTGGTCTTTACTGTGCCCGAATTTGTGGGTCTTTGGAAGGCCATATATTCTCGGTAAAATGGGGTTATCTGTTTTGATTTTATATTTCTCTTTTTCTGGGATGCATTTAATTTTTTTAAATAGTTTTATTGGGGGAATCTTTCAAGGGATCTTTAATAATTTCTGTGTTCATTTCATGTTTAAAGTGATCTTCCATCCTAATGATATAGTCTGTCTTATCCAAAATACTATTTTATTTCCTTTATCTACCTTGGAGTGAACTACCTTTCAGTATTCAGAGACTTTAGAATAGCTTTATTATGGTCTGCCTGTTTATCTCTTTTAATTTGTTTAAAAATTTATTCATCTCTCATTTTAATTGTAAGTTTTTGTGTTTCCTTTAAGTCCTGAATGGTTGTCTCCATATCCACAATATAATCTTCAATGTTGAAGAGAAGTCAACACAACACATCTTTAGGTTTTTATTTAGAAAACTTTTCCTTGATGAAGATGTCTTTTGATACATGATTCACATTTTCCTTGTTTTCATTTTTCTGATCTATTTTCTTGTATTTGTGTTTAATGTATAAATCTCTTAGTTTATTGCTCCATTTAGTTGTTTTGCTTCTCATTTTCCCGTTAAGGTGTGAAAACAAATGAAATTCAAGATTTTGCAAGATATTGTAGCCTAAAAGTTTTGCTAACTTAATGTGTAAACCACGTAATTTCAGCTCAATTACACTTAACATTTTATAATACGTATTTTTTTTAACCAAATAAGACCTGTTTTTCAGTCCATCTCTGTAGTGTGATGTATCTATCAAATTTTACAATTCTCCATAAGAAGTGTGAAACCCTTATTCTTTATGTTCAAAAAATGTATATCTGCCAAAATATTTTTATTTTTAATCTGCATATTTAAATATATTTTAATATATCTTACACTTATGTATTCAGCTTGTTACACTAAACTCCATTTACTTACATAAATCTAAGACATGTTTCTGGAGTAATCGCTCCCATCTTCAGTTATTGACCGACTACTGTTACGCAAAATGGTGGCTGGATATCCAAATGCTTCTGTGGTGGTGTCTGGTGGTTGCAGTAGGAACTTGCTGAGTACATCCATAGGAGGAAAATCAAAGTTCACTAAGTTTTCTTTATTTTTTATGATGAAAATCTTTTTCCAAGTGGATAGTTCCATTGGGTTGTAAAGTTGTTTCAGCAGATTAATCTCTGGTTTAATTTCATGATTTTTGTTCCAAAAGTGAGCTGCTACAGCTGATTAATTAATCTGCTTAAAAGGAATATTCTTAAAGAGTTCTTTTCCCCAAATTTCCAAATTTCTCTTTGTTATTCCAATGTTAAAAACCATTTCATGTAACAGTAGTCGGTCAACAACTGAAGATGGGAATGATTACTCCTGAAACATTTCTGAGTTTTATGTAAGTGGAGTTTAGTGTAAACAAGTTGAATACATATGTGTGGGACATATTACCACTCCATTGTCTACAGCTTCGTAAGTACAATTTATTTAAATATTTTAACATGTTGCCTTGTTCCATTGAAGCTGATATTAAAAGTTGCTGTATTAAATGCTTTGTCTATAACCACCATCTTAAAATTATGTATATGAGTTGGTCTAATATTTCAGTACTAATGACTTGTAAGTAAATTTAATAATGAGGAGTTAAACAAAAACAATAGATTTTATGAGCAAACTTGATTAGCAATGGAAAATCAATTTCTCTATTCCTGGCAGATCTGTTCTTGATTGCATAGAAATACATGTAACCAAAACTTTGTCCTTAATTTTTAAGACATGGCACCAATATGTCGCTATATGTTTTTGCAATAGTTTTCAAAAAACAAACTGAAGATGCTTTATATATAAAATTCTCTTAGAATTTGAAAATTGACTTTCAGCTCTTCTTTGATTTAAAAAGTAATTAAAGATGGTAACATGCTGGCCTTTAGAATATACGGAAAACCCACTCATACACATAATTACATAAAAAACAGTAGCTATAACCCCAAATCACAACAACATACATTCATCATTAGCCTTACACACAGATTGGTGAATGTCCCATTCGTAAGAGAAATATCAGAAAGAATACCATCTGCAACACAGCTCTTCAGAATGGTTTCAACAGTTTTCTTGTAGATAAATTGTCGGTCCTTATGTTGTAGTGGTAACTATACTTGCCTCCTAAACCCAAGATCATTATTTCAAACCAGGCCAGGATCGATAGATTTTTTGGGTGTAAAAATCATAAGTATGGCTCCCTTCAGAAGGGTAGTAAAGCTATGGGTCCCTTGTCATACATTTACTACATGAAAAGCAAACTCAAGCCTGAAAAAAGAGGCCTCTGAGCAAAATATGTTGGCCATTTCATGCCCTGATTTGAATGGGATGCTGATGACCTGAGATGTTAAAGAGCGTTTGCAAATAAAACAAATCAATCAATTGTAGATAAAAAAAAATGCTATATTTAATAGAATTAAGGCCATCAGAAACACTTGCACACTGATAAAAGTGAATGGAAATAATAAGTACAAAAAATTCGCTTACCTCCAAAAAGCAAATAACAAATTTGAAAAGTTTTTTTAAAAATATAACATCACATTGATTTCCCAAAACAAATTTAGTTTTAAAGATGTATTAAAATCATATCAAAAAGATGTAGTGTGAAATCACAAGAAAACTGTTATTTTTCAACTTGATTGTTAGAGAATAATTATATATAGGAAAAAAAAAAACAAAGAAAAACTTTGAAATCTGCACGAAAGGGCATTCCAGAAATATTAATTATAAAAAAATTGAAAAATCAGCAGTATCAGCATATTTCTGGACCAAGATGCGTGATTTTAAAAAGTAGCCTAAATTATTAAAAACAGTCAAGAATGCAGTACAGTTGTCAACTAAGGATAAGATATTTATTGTAAAAACAAAAACTCTGCCATGAATTTTGAGGTTCCATCATCAGTGTCTAAGCACAGCATGACAGTCTCCAGCTGATGATAATGCTCTTGAAATATATTCTGAATTTTAACCAGTAAGTATGGTATAATAGTGTTATTATGCTAACTGCTATGATCAAATGATAATTGCTTCATGGTTAATAACTTCTATTTATTTCTTCATTAAATTTTACTATTTTAAAATTCAGCTAGCTGGTCTTTTCTATTCATTCAATATTTTTATATTGAAAGGGAAAGGAATTCCCATTCTTTTTACTAATTCAAAAGTCAGTAATGTTACATGTCTTTCTGTTAGTTCAATGATTGTGATTCAAAGTCCAGGACATTCTGCTAAATCAGAATGAGCTCTTTGTTTATCATTGATAGAAACAATCCCAATTTTTTCACACTATGTTTTCTTTTTCTCTCTCTCGGTCTTTCTTCCCCCCACCCCAGTATAAAGACATCGAAAAAGAGATATATTTTAATCCAACTTTTCTTACCTTTGCCTACCTAAACTGTTTCCAGTACCAATACATCATAACTCCAGGTTGTTAATGTATTGGAGACAGCACCATAATTGCATCGTTCCCATTACTAATTCTAATACCTTTTTACTAATTCTCTATATTTAAACACTCTTCTCTTGCACTACTTCTAATCTTCCTCCACCATTTATCCTTAACTTTGTCCAAGTATTGTTATAACAATATTATTGTTATTGTTATTGTTATTTCCTTTAATTCCTAAAATCTTTCCATTTTTATTTCCATACCTGCAGTCTCCACCACTTCATATGTTCACAATATAGTATGCTATAGTACTTATCAGGTTCACCACACATGGGACATTAGTTGGCACAGATATTTCACAATCCTCTTAAATTCCTTGATTGTATTCTGGCCCAAACAAATCCTTCCCTCCACAGTATATCACAAATTTCTAGGTACTTCTCCCTCCTCGAAACCCTTTTTCTCTCAGTAAATTCTTAGTGAACCCATTTCTCTAAAGCTTGCAAAGATTTTTTGTTTCTCAATATCTTCAATTCTATCAATTACTTCTTTCCAATACCCCCTATATCTTTATTGCTTATTTACCCAATGATCACCCATACCAATTTTTTCAACAATATACTGGGTTTCAAGCACCCATGACCCTTTTCACTTAAGCTTCTCCTGTGTATCAAGACATTCCTTAACAATTTCTCCCTCATTTAACATATTTATTCTATATAGTTATTTCATAATTCTTTCCATTATTCTTCATTTGCTAGTTGACCTACCCAATTCTATTAAGGGTACATTTTTAGGTGGCACTCTCAGTAATCCCAGTATTAGTTCACAAATGATCTATTAAATAAATCCAGGACCTGCCAGCTGTCATCATATCTGCACTTTCTATCCCATACATCATTTTTGCTTCCATCATGGTGTTGTATACCCATGCAATACATTTGAAACTTTTTCCTGGTATTTTCCTTAAGCATGCCCTTACAACTCCCATAGACCTATTTCCTTTAGCTAATGTTAAATTTTCTGCTCATTCCAGTTACCACTAACACATAAATTTCTTAACCATTTCTATTTCATGCCCATGCAACTGCCATTTTTTATCCTTTCTCAATTTAAAGTCCTTCTTAAGACCATTATTTTGAATTTTTTATTGTTCACTTTTAAGCGTCATTGTTTATAATAGTTATGGATAACTTCAATTGCTCTTCTTAAATATCCACTTGAAATAGAACCAACAACTAAATCATCTGCAAACAATAGAGCTGGTATTTCCTTATTATTAATTACTGGTGAATGTACATTTTCTTTTTGAATCCCATCAATCACCAATAAATAAGCTAAATAGCATTCTGCTTAATTTACATCCATACCTCACACCTGATAAACTCTGTACGCATTCCATTATCTTATCTCTTGAACGTTTTACACAAAATTTATTACCTAAATAGATTGGTTCTAATACTTTTATAAAGGTTTTTCTTCTTTCCTGTTAAACTTAATCCATAGTGCTTGCCTATCTATAGTATCAAAAACCTACTCTAAATGTATAAATACCATATATACCATCCCCTTTTTGACACTTAAATAAATAAACATTTATCAACAATTGTCTATATTAAGAGAATATTGTTTTTTTATTTCATCTTCAGAATCCACACTGGAACTTTGATAATTTCTTCTCCCTTTTGGCCCATTCCTGTAATTTAATTGCCAACATTACAGTGAATACCTTTCCTATTTAAATGTCTGCCCAATACTGTTCTCTTTTACTACATTCCTATACACACAGATGAAAACATTAAGGAACTGGGAAAATACATAGGCAAGGTAAGACAAAAATGGTTATGGGTTTAAAATACTAAGGAAATGTTCTTGACAAGAATATTATCAGATAGTGAAAGGAGAATGAAGGATTAATTTTGACAATTTATTATCAAAAGACACGTGGTTACTTTATTACAATTTTTTTTAAAAAATAGCCACTTTCTTTTAACCATGTATACTAGACAAAACAATTGAGCTTTTGATATTTAGAAGATAACTAATGTGGCATGACAATAGCGTTCTAATTATATGTTATGGATATAATATTGTCTTGTTTATATTACTAAATTGCACTATCAAGTGATCATTCTTTCATTTATCTCTTTTAACTGGTATAGACAATATTAATTGTCTCCTATTGCAGACATTAATTTTGCCAACCTCTGTCTCAAAGCAACTTTCAGTTATCTTACAGAATTACTGACTTAACGTAGCATCACTCACTTTTTTCTATAAAATATTGCAAATGTTTAAAATAATATGAGAAATCAAGTACTATATTTTTAAAGTATATGTGGTTCACAGAGATAACATCTACACTGATGTATTTGGAGCAAACCTCTACAACAGATATCTGATAAACAGGCATGCCAGAGATAGGTGTTCTGCCCAGGTGCAACATAACATTGAGAATCTTATAGGTGCAAATCCACAAGACTGGGACCAGGGAGCTGAGTCATGTTCCAGTATATTAGTTGAGGTTAGTGCACTTCACTCATTTTAATTGTAATTTTTAATATATATAGTGATACCACAATTATGTAATATATGACCTCATAAATTAAAACTACTGAAGTAAAGTTAGGTTATTTAAATTAAATTAATGGTTAGAGAAGCATCCGATTTCCATTTTTTTTTTTTACCTATGATGAAAAGTTTCATGTTTCATAGACATTTATTATTCACCAATAATACAAGAATTTCTGAAAAAATTGCTACAAGATCTCAATTATTAATGATAAAATAACACTTTATATCATAATAACATTGCAGCTAATGACAATTATTTTTTAGACTTAGCCTGCTTGACATTTAACCAAATTGTTGCTCGTTGCTCATAACAATTATTGGTTCTCTTTTCTGCAAGTTTGAAATTGAGATTTCTGCTAATTATTATTTTGGGAAGATGAGAAAAGGAAGAATCAAAAAGAACAAAAATAAGCTGGAATTTCTGCATCTGCCGCCACCGTTCTTCTATGCTTAAGTTTTGGATTTATGTGAAATTGCAGATTTGATATATTTTTAACAAAAAAACAGGCAAATTAAACAAGTATAATCTTTTACAATAGAACAAATACAGAGGGTGCTAAAAATAGTATACACACTTCAAGCAAAGAAAAAACTGTGTTAATGTAACAAAACTGAATTCACAGAAACAGAAAATGATGAGCACTAATCACCTTAGACTTTTACAGTTACAACAGTTGCTCAAAATGTGCACCATCGGCGTCAATACACTTCTGAGTATGTTAAACTACTGATTGAGCAAAGTTTGCAAACATATCCTTAGCACATTCCATTTCAATTTATTGCTGTGCAAGGTCTCCCAGATCTGCCCTTGTGAACATCGCATACAGTACCAGGAGTCTCAAATTTGTCTCAAAAGCATGCAATTGTTACTTGCATTGGGGTTCCTGTTGTGTACACACGTCTCCATTGCCTTTGAACTTTAACATCATTCTTGGTTTTTCAATACCACTTCAAAATTGCTTTTCGCTCTTCATCTTGGCTCCATTTTGTTATAACAACACTAGTATAATGCAATATGAGTCACATTTGTTTACAGAACATCATACCACACATTACTGTTGTTTTTTGGTTCAACTTTGAAATAGATTAAATAGATATCTACTGTGAAAGTGTGTAAAATTTTTTTTGCACCCTCAGTATATTGCATAAGTAAATTGCAAAGAATGTAGATTTACTTAATTATTGTTATCAGAACCATACATAGTGATCCCCTGTTGTTTATAGACACTCATGTGCCATGTGTTTTAGTTGATCATCTGCTAGTCATACACACAATGTCTGACTAACAGACTACTAACCAAACAGTTCCCAGAATTATTTATTCACTGCATCTCTTTTGAGTACATTTTTAATGGTCTTATGACCTTATCATTTGTTTACACTCATTTTTTGACATTATCACTACTCTTTTCAACACATGCATTACACCAAGACCTATCATCACTTATTTCCTTAAGTTTGGCATTATCAAACTTTCCAAACATCCACAAAAAACATTAATCACATCTTATTTATTTTAACATAAATTTTGAGCACAATTTTCATTTATTACAAGATATGTTCACATACATCTATGGAAGCTTTGCCTCTGTAGCAGCACCACCATCACCATTTTTTTTTTCCTTGTACTTTTGATTACATATATTTATTTTCCTTATGGCTGCTTTATCCCAACAAAACACTGTTTAATTTTAATATTGCTGAACCTAATTTTCTAATTTTATTATTTATGTCAACTTCCTGATTTTCATCTGTAACCAATTTTACACAGAAATAGGTGTATAAATAAATACAATATTTTATTATTCCTTTAATGTTATTCAAAAACTTTATCTTTCACCTAATCTCATATTGTTTGTTTTCATAATATAGTTTAACCCATTACAGTTTTATTCAATTAATTTTTTGTCATATATTCCATGTTTCCATTGTCCATTGCCTACCATTACTGATCAAAATCAAATAACAATGAAATATATGGTTAGACCATTCTCAGCAAACTCATACATAAGCATTTATTTTCCATACTTTTAGAGATATTAGAAGATATTTTTAGAATAATTTTAATAATATGGGGCATCCTTGTCATAGGCCATTAGTTACATAGGCTCTAGGTCTGTTGTCAGCAAAATTTATGCCGTGCCGAATCAAGAAAACAAGACTGGCCCGCATTGCAATAGAACAATGTCACTCCAAGGCGGAGTTGTCATAGCCGGTGAGACTAGTAGCATACTGGAAAGTGTAGAGTAAATACTTGAGAATATATAATAAATTAAATGCTTTTTTCATACATCCAAACTAGTAAGTATACAATGTATTCTCATTTCACTTGACGTTAAATATCTTTGCTGAGCTATCATATTCAAGCTATAACAAAAGAAACAGCAGTATATAGTTACAGAACAAATTAACATGTTAGTCTATTTAGTTTAGCAAAATGGAGAATAGGCCTATGAAGACTGAAGTTTTCAAAACAAAGAACATTAACAAAACAATTATAAATCCTCCTTGTAATAATAGGAGATTTTCTGCTACAACAAGTATGTTCATTCAAAATCTATTACTCCTTCATTTTAAAATATAAATATATGCAGAGTGAAGCATTTATAGTGTTGTAGCCATTTTCCTCTGAATCAAAAGGGGAAAATTAAAAAAAAAAATGCTTCAGACAAAATTTGAAGTGCTCTTAGTGCAACATAAGATAGTGGCCTTAACTTGCCCTTGAAATACCATTCCCAATGTCATTTTAAGGTCTTTTTTTCCTTCAAATGGAATGGTGTATTTTCCTTTATGGGGATAGAAAGAGCATTCAATTTACAGTATAAAAGTTCTGGTACATCTATCAGTTAGGAGTGATATTGGACAAATAAGATAAAATATTTTTCACTCACTTTCGCTTTACTACTGGTTTCAATTTACATATGTTGGAAAAATTACTGTTTTGAATTGTTAGTAGAGTCATTCACAAAATTCAACATTTTTCTGAAAATCATTCCCATGAAGCGCTTGATGTAGGCTAATGTGATATGGATGGTATGTGTGACGCTTAATCTCTCTCCTTTGAGAGATTCCCGAATAACGTTCCAGTTGACAGGACTTTCGGTAAGGATTGGTGGCTGCTGCAGCTGCAGCTAATACAGTGACTTCTGAATTTTCCCCAGTAATGCTTCTCATTCAATGGTGTTTTCTTGATGGGACACCTCCCGTTTCGGAGAGTAAGTTTGGAAGTTATTTAAAATTTTTAACAGATGACTGCATCTTTTCAGAATATTGATCTCCATATTAGTTTTAAGCTGTTCTAGCATTCTTATGAGCTTTGCCATTAATGTAAATCATATCAATCCTCTCGTTGATTGTTTATCGAACATACATGATTGAAAAATGAAGTGGAGCTGGCTGAGAATAATGTCCTTTGAGGTTTGAATTGGCAATGATGAGCACCTGTGTGTGTACTGATGTCAACAAACAGACTTCTGTATGTAAACAAATTAGTTTCCTTCATAGCAATAACAAGATAAAAAAGAAAGAAGTGCAAGTAAGTGAAAAACATTTGCTGCCTTATTTGTGTAATATCACATCATTTATCACCCCTAACTAATAGATGTAAAAGAACTTTCACATTGAAAATTGAATGCTCTTTCCATTCCTGGAAAAGTAAATACACCATTCCATTTGATAAAAACCAATTTGACCAAGGACGAGTTAAGGCTGCTATTTTATGTCCTAAGAGAACTTCAAATTTTGTCTGAAGCATTTTTTTATTTTTTCCTTCATTTTGGAGGAAAATGACCATGACACTATAAATGCCTCACTCTGTATATATGCACAAACTGTACGGTATGTGCCATTTTAATGTTTTGTTTTCTTTTATTAGGGACCCAAGGTCCTCATCCATGCTGCAAAAGAATATTGCCCATTGAGCTGTATCATTTATATCAGAGCTCTCGTCTAATTCAAGGTAAAAATATTCGCATTTCGGAATGTTTAATGCAATGGCATTATCAGTGCGCTTTCCTATGTCTGTTATTCGTCTTATTAATGTTCTACTCAACCACTTCAGTCTTTCAAAATGCTTTCTTTTTTTTTTTTTAATATATTATTCCAGCTATTCTCAAAACACATTTTTCACACTTTCATTTCTGTGAATGATTTCAACAAATTGCCAATTTCCCAGGCAGCATGATTACTTGCAAGTAGTACTTTATTTGCTATTTCATCATCTGAATTATTTTATTATGGACTCCAATTCCTTGATGGCTTCTTTAATTGTTTTAAATGTCTTTCTCAATGTAGCCTAAAATAAACAACATACATCCTGTTCAATTGTGATAGCTCTTAAGTGCATTTAATATTAGGTAATGTATTACCTTTATTGTTATAATAATAAATGAATTTTACTTTAACAATACATTTTATTAAACTGTAAACATTGGATTTCAAAACAAACATATTTAATATTGATACACCTGTTAATTGATTGTGTTCTTTAAGTTAGGTTTCATAATGCTGTCTCATATTTGCTTTGAAAATGCCCTTGTCCTTTAATATTTTGGAATATACCAAACATCTCACATGATCTCCATAATCTCTAAAGAAATATTCTTCTTCCCTAATCACTGCAAAACTTTCTTTTGTAAGCAGAAGTTGACGGCCTTGTTAACGCCATTGTAAATGTAAATAGACTGACTGGTTAATCCCACAGTGGTTTCATTCACTCTCTGAGAGTAGAAACTAGAGATAAGTGTGGAGTGCAGCATGGGTTGCTGTGTACAAGAAGTATATGCAATACCACGGCTCTAGGTACTCTTATTAATTATTAACTTTTTAGTTTAGTTTTATCATGTAGTTGCTTGGATGATTATGTTGTTTATATTATTTTAAAAGTTTGCATAATCTGCTCCAGGGTGATTTTAATATGCTTGTTCACAAATTATGTATATAACATGCTAAGGTTGGTAAAGAATAGTTATTATTCTAGTAGTAGGTTTTTATATATATTACAAAGACTGTGGTTGAAGGTTAATTGTCTACTGTAAACCTGCTTGTTTTTCCACTTTTGCATTTTTGTTTTAAAATATTTTAACATTTTTCCATATGTGTGTATGTTTATTGATCCTTATAAATCATATAATGCACAGATGAGCTAAATGATACAAAATAATTAATTCATATATGTATGTTTATTGATCCTTATAAATCATATAATGCACAGATGTGCTAAATGATACAGGACAGGTCAGAACATTTTTGAATTTACTTAAAATTTAAAATTATATAAGGCTAGTAATGGTGTACAAAGTTATATGCTACACCAAAGTGTAAAATACATCTTGAAAACCTGTCCAAACATTCTAGAACAAAGTGATTTATCAAAAGAAAAATAAATTTTATTTCAAACAGTATAAATACTATTACAAGTATTTAAAAACCCATTTAATTAATAGAATTAGTGATCAAATCTATACACCATTATTACCCTTTTAAATAAAATAAAATTTTCAATACCTTTAATTTGAAGTGGTAATTTTGTAGTATATTTTGATGGACATTTGAGTTGCACTATTTTAACATGTTTTAACGTTCTCATTATATGAAGATATTTTTTTCTTCTTGTATTGTGTTGATGTATTACTTCATTTGTTACAAGTGATTCTTTTGCTACAAGCTTGTTTCTTATAAACAATTTTGCCTCATATATGTATATGCAGGAAAATGACAAGATTCTCAGTTTTAAAAAAAGACCTATGATTTGCACTAGCTATTGTTCTGATGATTTTTTTTACTGCATTACAAATTCTTTCTTGGATAGGGTAGAGTAACTCCAAAGCAAGATGCCATACTTTAATCTAGTGTCAATATAAGCAAAATAATCACTTTTAAGTGTATCAAAATTTGCATTGTTTGCTCATTTCTTGACAGATATTCAGTTACACTTAAGTTTTTCATTAAATTTTCAAAATGTTTATCCCATCTTAGGTCATTTTTCATTATACTTCCAAGAAATTTAATGCTTCTTGCAGTTTCATTGTAGTTATTATTAAAAATTGCGGGTTTTGGTTTCTTCCTGTTTTGCTTAAGGTGAAGATGTATTGTGAGTGTCTTTTCTGTGTAACTTTCAGTTGGTTATATGCACAATAAACACCTGTTTCTGGTATAAAAATTCTATAAGTGATTGGAGGTTCACACATCCCATACATTTCACAGTAATATTTGTATTCGGTAGAAAAATGTCTTTTCATATCATTCATAAAAAAGCAATAACAGCACTGGACCTAGTTTTGGGCCTTGTGATACTCCAAAACTATAAAACCAACAATAAATTCCTCTGATTTCTATACTACTTTTACATTCATGTTTTACTTTCAAAATTTTTTAAAGACTGCATAGTGGTCTTCCATCAAACCAAGCTCTAAGTCGTGTTGTTCAACTATTTTGAACTTGTGGCATGTTAAACATGTAGTTTAAATTTCTGTTGCACACTTATAAAAATTTAACAAAATATTTTTTTTTTTTTTGCATTTATAACATTATTTTGTATATTATATCAAGAAACATTGCAGTTTAATAAAAGAAATGCAATTTAATGACTGACACTTATTATGGTGTGATGTAATAATAAAATTTTCTGTTTCATAATTTGTTAATATGGAAAATGATAAAGTAGGACAGTATTACATTGTATGTATTAGGCACCAGTAAAAATATATCATATGAGAAGAAAAAATTAATGTGGAACTTGTGTTATGTGTGCTTTCTTTATCTCCTGTATCTCTGGGTGCATGGTTGATAAACTCATCTTCATCCTATTCTAGAGCTAAAGCCATGACCTCTTTGCAGAAAATTATACACAAACACCCATACACATACTGTAGAAAAGGAAGGAAGGTCTATTATACCTTTGTGGAAATATGGATATTCCTTCCAAACATAAATCCAGAAAGGCATAGGTATCTAACTAAGTGCTGGAGCTTTAAAACTTAGTCATCTCATATAAGTTCTTCCTGGTTATGTAACGCTATTGACAGTAGAAGCAGAAATATCCCAAACCCAGTTGAAAGAAGTTGAGTCAAAAGCGGGAAAGTACTTTTTGAATGTTTCTGCTCAACAAAGACAAAGTATATGAAATTGAGGAGAGTTTGTTTCAAAACTCGATAAATGCTCTTTTTTTCAAAATTGAGTTAAACATTGCAACAACATAATTTTGACCTTCTACATTGTCCTGTGAATCAAATTTTAGCAAAAGCTAACAAATATTGTTTATAGAAGGAGTCCAATTCATGGGTTTTAGCAAAAACTGATATATGCAATCCAAGAGTTAAAGCAAAAGTTGACAAATGTCATAAACTCTTCATTATTTTCGTTTCACCAAGCAGTTGGCAATAATAGGAGTGCACGTAGTTTATGCTATGTTACTCATTATTGTAACAATGTTTTCTTTTATTGGATGCTTATAATCCTGCAACTATATGTCATTGTTGTCAACAATATTTCAATTTAAATCACAATGGATGGTGATTCCAGTAACTCTAAAAGTGGTATATGGGTAAAATAATGTTTGGGTGGCAGAAGATCTAAAGACAATAAGGGTACCACCCTTCAAACTATGTTCTTTATGAAAATACAAGAATGTATTCTATAAATATTTTTAATCTATCAATTTGCACTCCCCACACTGATAAATGCTACACTTAAGGTTAGTCTCATGAAAATAAAATAAGAGAAATGTTTGTAGAAGAAAAATGAATTAAGAACTAGTCACAGATTACACAAACTTATTGCAAAGCAGTTTTATAGAATAATGAAAGGAGAAAATTCAGGTGCCATTAAGATTGCCTTCAATGTGCAGCAAAACCAGTCACTTCCAAAACTGTCAGTGAGAAAATTTTCTGTGTTAGGCAAGAATGGTTATACAATTTGTGCATCATGGTTCATGCTAATGAGCAAAAAAAGAAAAATATTGTTTTCTATACCTGGCTGTAAACAGAATTTTCAAAGGATGCAAACAAGTTGCATCGGTTTTGTTGAACTTTCTGACCTATAGCATTCTTTGAAAAGAATTGAAGATTCAAAAATATTCTTCATTCTTTCTTTCCAGTTCATGGACATAGCTATATGACTCCAGATTGAGTCTTTGGTAGAATTGAGAAATCATACAGAGGGAAGGGGAGCATCTCTCCTAAAAAATATTATGACATCTTAAAAGAACACAGCATCGTGAAAGAACTGAATGAAGACTGGAAATTAAAACCTAAAGGATAGTACAGAGAAAGTACTAAACCTAGGTTATCATTCAAAATTAATATTCAGCATGCCATTTCATTCAAGAAATTAAAGAAAAATGATAATGTATCAGTGAAAAGCACATACTTTGGAGATTCAGAAGAAAACCATGTCATTCAGCATTACTTTCGTCCACTGTTCTAAAAAGGAAAATATGGTTAGCAAAGAAAAGGACATTTCTGCACCATTAAAGTATTTTAAAGTACTGGATGATGCAATTGAATTCTACAAAGATGTTCTAGGACACTACAACAAAGCTGACCGTGTCTAGATGTGAGGCTAGGAATGTTCACTTTTGTATGAATGATATAATGATTGTAGAAGTTTAGATTGTTCTATATGCATTATTAAGGATATTAAATCATTGCATGGTAACATATTTTTTATGTTATACTTTTGTTATGTTTATTTCCACTAAATTTAACAAAATAAAATGCAAAAACATAAATTTTAAATAAATGTTTAGTATCTAGTAAGTAGTAATGCAGACCAATAATAAACTGTAAAACTTATATCTGCATAAAAATTATTGTAATAATAAATAAATAACTGTATATAAATTAAAAAAAAAAACTGTAACACATAATTAGAACAACTTTTCTCTCTTATGTACATATGCATTTATTGACTTTTGAAAAAACCTGAATAAATCATCCCATAATCCTCCATAGCTTAAATTTTTTTTTAATATATCTTATTAGGGGCATTATATTTAAAACATTAAGGTCTAATACTGGAGAAAACATTAAATTTGTCTAACATTTCTCTCTAGGTGAAAATAAACAAATGTATTTCCTGAAAAATTCAGTATGCTGCATTTATCGAGTTTTGAAAAAATGCTTATCAATTATGTAAGGAGATATTGTCCATTTTACAATCTTTGGAACCTAACCATTTCAGTTTGTTCTCTATTTTAATTCTAATGCAGCATTTAATTTTAATGCAGCCTTTTCAAATTGACCGGCTTGAGTGAAGTATGCTGGAAAGATTTTGGATACTAAAAACTCAAGAAGGGTAAATTTTTCTAAATGCTGGTAATGTAGGAGATAGGGGTCCCCTAGTAGGTGTTGGAATAATCCCAAGTAGGTGTGTAAAAAATTTGATTGAATGGAAAGCTATTTCAGGGAAAATCATGACAGCTTGGTTTAAGACAAACATCAGGAATATAACAGTAGTTTATTGTCCAATTGAAATTTTAGCTGCTGAAGAGAAAGATGTGTTCTACATCAACCTGCAAAACACCTTTGATGGATAAAAAAGAAAGATGTGAACATCCTGATGGGAGAAATAAACTCAAAATAGGTTCTGAAAATGGACTAAGAATATGTGATGGGATCTCATGCTCTAGGCAGGAAAAAAATGATCATGGTGCAAGATTTGTCAGCTTTAATCCTGAGAGGGATCTAATAATAGGTAGCACCATCTTTCCTTATAAAAGATACTGCAAAGGTAGCTTTGGTATCATCAGATGGTATAACAGAAAACCAGATAGACTGTATTGTTATGTTAAGGAAGTGGAGAACATCCTTACCATATGTATGGATTAGAAGAGGGACAAATGTAGGAAGCGATCAGCACCTTGTCACAGCTCTCCTTTGCATGAAGATCAAGTTGGTCCTGGTGGTCTAGTGGTAACCATACTTGCCTCCTAAACCCAAGATCGCAGGTTCAAACCCGGCCAGGATTGATGGATTTTTTCAGGCATAAAAGTCCTAAGTATGGGCAGTGGGTCCCATGTCGTACATTTACGCCACAAAAAAGAACCTCAAACCTGAAAGAAGAGGCCTCTGAGCAAAATTTTTTGGCCGTTTCATGCCCTGAATTGATTGGGACGCTGATGACCTGAGCTGTTAAACAGCATCCGTAAATAAATCAAATCAATCAAACAATGCATGAAGATCAAGGCAGAAATAATAAAGTTGAAAGACTTGGAAACAAAGCTTCTCCCTGAAGAAAACAATGTGTAAAAATTTCTTTTTCTTTGCTAAAGTTAAACATTCTCTTACACAACTCCACATAGAGGATTTCCATGATAAACTGGCAGCGTCAAAATAAGCCTTTACTAAATTGAAAACATATTGTCATTTTGTTGCCAGGGGAGTTCTTTAGAAAACAAGAACTACTCTATAAATCTTTCATTATGAACAAAGTTCACAAATGCTATCACAAAAGCTATTTTTTATGTGTGATATCAGTTGACTTGTCCAGCTGCATAGAAAAATGGTCACCCTGATGGAGTTCTTTGAAAACTTAATATTTTTAGAAATCCTGAGTGCACCTACTGATGGTGCTGTGTGAGAGGAAATTTTCATTACTTGAATTTCAAAACCATCATCAAATATTTCTGCAATCTTTGTGCATATAGGTAAAATTACAGATTTAGCTTATTATATAGAGTTTTGTCATTTTAGTTATGATTTCAGGCATGGCACAGCTATCTTTATTTGCTTTATGAGATATACTAGCTTGTTTTGTGAATTTTTTTTGTTTTATGAGCTTTATATAAAATTCTTTTATAATACTCCACTAATTTTTCTTTCAGTAAGCATACTTTGTTTCAAAATGACAGTTTACCTGGTATCATTGATTCATGTAACAATTGTTCCCTACAGATGATGCACTGAGATCATGGTTATTCTTCCTTGGTCAATGTAAAGCCAAATGATTAATAACTTTTTGATACTGAAGCATAAAATATTTCCATTTTCGTGCAGACACAGAGAGCTGTGAATAGTTTATGTAAGCAGAAGCATTTGTTTGGTCATCCTTACATAACTTTTTTAATAATGAACCAGTCCATTTTAAATATAATTACTTGTGGGAAATACAATGCTTAATGGATCACACTGACAACTAAAACACCTCACAATCATTAACCAAACATGATCTTTCCAAGCAGGGCATAGTCATTCTTCTCTTCCATAAGTTTACACTGTTCAACAATGAGTAACAAGAAACATGCTTCTATTCTTTAATAATAAGCAATAATGACATTTCAATAAAGGCTATTTATCTTATGGAACTGGAATGTGTCAATAACAAATAATTTAATATAGATCATGGCACTGAAATGAAAGTTCTTGTTCTGCTAAAAATATAAGGCAGTAATCAGAACAGCTGATTACATTTTTATTATTTTCAAGTATAAAATTGTGTTATAGCACTTTATTTTGAAAGTTAATTTGTTAATTTGTTAATTTTCACTGCTAGCATTTCCAAACTACAGGAGTTTTTGAACTAGTATAAGTGAGAATAAAATCATGACATTCTTTCATAATATGTTTATTGCTAATGCCTTTCAACCTGTTGGTTTTTCATACATTCTTCTCACAAGAAAAATAGTCAGCAACAGGGAATGACTTTTTTCATAATCTACAAAGGCATGCATCTCTGCCACGGCTCAGTGAAAATGCTTTGTACAACTTTTTGTTTCATTATGTTATTAAGGGATTTGAACTATTTTATTATTGTAGTTTTGGCTGCCAGAAAGTCAATTTAATAATTATTAAATTATAAATTTTACATTATACATTTTTAACTTTTTCAAAGATTACCAACAATTTATTCTTAATTAGCTAGTTGATTTGATACTCTTATGCTCCACTTACCATTGAGTTTCACAGAACATGTTTCACAGCCCTTTGCCCTCATCATCAGCTGTGAGTCTATTGCCAAATTCATTGTTGGTTGAATGGACTTGGTGATAAGATGGAATACCTGATGAGAAGAAGCCAGGAATGTATCAAATCAACTATTCAGAATGCAACAAATTATATACTGGTAAAACAAAAAGAAGCATTGGAATTAGACTAAACGAACACTGGAGAAACATCAGATACAATCAGATACATAAATCAGTTGCACATCACTTTTATATAGATAAACATGATATAAAATGGAAAGTCAAATTATTGAAATTTGGAGCTGGGAATATGGGTAAAAAATTTTATTAAAAAAATATGAAAATAAGATTATGAACTTTGAGATTCCAACAAAAGAAAAATTAATAAAAAAGTTCACGAAATGTCCATGAGAGCTACACCAACTCCATTTAACCAACAATGATCTGGCAGTGGACTCACAGCTGATGATGCAGTGAAGGCCTGTGAAACATGTTCTGTATAATTCAATGGTAAGTGGAGCATAAGAGTGTCAAATCAACTCACCAGCTAATTAAGAATAAATTAATTGCTTCACTGTATTACTTCCGACATGTAATTAATTTTAAATTTATTACCAATAATGTTATGTTATTGCTCATTATTCAAGGAAGCTAAGAGTTTGCAGCAGACAAGAAATTACATAGTTTCTGTGAGTCGGAATATAAGAACACTCTTTCTGGTTTCACTTAAATGAGATTTTACTTGGGACATAAGTTTCGTGGACATTTTTTCCACATCATCAGCTGTTCACGACTAATGGATCATTTGTGGAAGTTGGGTAGGTAGGAATCCGGGTGGACTCTGGTGGTCTTGTGATGAACTTAAATAAAGTGTTGTCTGCTTCTGGGATATCAAAATTCATAAGGTTACACTAATGTTTTTTTATATAAATCCTTTCCCATATATTTAGTTCTTTTGGTTGTTGAACAGTTTTTAATAACTTGATGCCTTTTTCTATTTTCTATTATTTCTATTATTTTCAAGTTATTAAAAACTGTTCAACAACCAAAAGAACTAAATATATGGAAAGGATTTATATAAAAAAACATGAGCGTAACCTTATGAATTTTGATATCCCAGAAGCAGACAACACTTCATTTAAGTTCATCACAAGACCACAAGAGTCAACCCGGATTCCTACTCAACCAACTTCCCTGAATGATCCATTAGTTGGGAACAGCTGATGTGGAAAAAATGCCCACGAAACACATGTCCTGAGTAAAATCTCATTTAAGTGAAACCAGAAAGAGTGTTCTAATATTCGGACTCACAGGGATTATTAGTGCGTGTTTCACTGTGTTCAATTCCAAATTGAATTAATATTGAAATTACATAGTTGTTTTGTGCAATCAGCAATACTGAGTTGTGTTTTGGTTGCTGTGGATGGTAACCCTTTGTATTGTTCCATAAAATTACTGAAAATCCATTATTTTATCTCAAGTAATTTGATTCTTACAGGTGAGTGTTTTATTTGTGTAATTTAACAAGAATTACCTATTCTTACTTTTTAAGTGGTTGTGATTTTGGAAGATAAACAAAGAACAACTTGAATATAATAGATTACTTTATAACCCCAAGTGTTGAAAACACTCCTAGTCTGATGTGTGGTGCTCAATGGTGAAGATTTTTAAATCAATAACAGAGAATCAGATTCACCAAGGCAGATGGCGAAGACATTGATGTGAATGAAGTAACTCTAAGAAAAAGACATTGTCGCAAATATGATGAACTATTTGTTTATTTATAACTGCAAATTTCTCAACAGATGTTAACACCAGCAATAAAAGTAAAAAGAAAAAAAAAAGCCCTTTTATAAACATCGTAATTGATTTTCTTATATATATATGTGTGTGTGTGTGTGTGTGTCTCTCTCTCTCACACACACGCACGCACACGCACGCACGCACGCACGCACCCCCCCTTGCTACAAATACGGTTACAAACATTGAAAAAAAACTGTGTCAGATATTTGACGATACTGTCATCCTTATTGTTCCATTCTGGTGCAGTAAAAAGTGCACACTGCTTGTTGTTTAACCATGGAGTAAGTAGATTAAGAAAACTATGCGTCTGTGAAGTCATTCATAGGGTTGGAGAGGTGTAACAAATGTGACATGGACTTGCCTGCAAAAAAGAAATTTGGGGCCCCCTAAAACAAAATATAAAATATATCAAATAACTATCTAAATATAATTACAGCACATAAAGTACAACTTTAATGCTATATATTTCCATGTTATATGAACACAGTGTTTAGGTTCATTATTATAAGATAAATAACAATAATTAATATTAATACATTTTATTAAAAAATAATGAACTATAATGATTGAAATTCAGTATTAGAAGCATATGCTTCTGTCTGCTTTTATTGTACTTATGAAATTTTACTGTACTCAAATTGAACCCTAGTGAAACTGAACCATGCAGCGTGCTTTCTGTGATGCGAAGGTATTAATGATTTCACTGACATTAATGAGTCTACCCCTTTCACATTAGACACTGAAGAGGCTGAGTTCACTAAGACTGTTTTTTGGTGATAGAATTGCCATAGATAGTGTTTATAAGCTTTAGCTTTGAAAAAGATCCTTCAGCCAAAGAAACAGTAACTGAAATAGAAACAGGTAAAATGCCATGCATAAGTCAGGAACCCTAGCAGCTATGATTTAATTCTTGCTTACTAATAGCTTTGTTAAGTTAGCTACAGGGTTAATCAGAATATTTCTTTTTTCAGAGCATTTCTGAAACCTATTACTTGGTTTGGGAATTCTCTAGATAATCTTCTTCATATTCATTTTGAAGAACCACTGTACCATTGTGAATTTCTTCATCAGAAGCAGAATTTAGAAATTTTGGAGAAATAATTTTGAAAAAATGTTAACATTATCCATTCCCTCAAATATATTTTTTATTGCACTACAATAATGTCAAAGAGCATTAAAAACAGTGGTTCTGAAATATATCTTTTGATCTACTAGCTGCTTATCCTCACACAATTCATGATAATGTTTTTTTCACTTTTCAAATCCTCTAACTTTGAAATTGAAGTGAAATGCCCCAGCTCTTTGCTAAAGATGTAACTGGTAACATTGCTTCTTAAATATTATTTTGGTAGCAAAATAAATTATCAGCTTCATTCTGAATAAGAAAACTGCTTTATCAATCTGTACATTTTCTGATTGCATAATTTTTAATCCTAAATTACTCCATCCCAGAATCTTGGATTGTAGCACCATCTGAAAAATGAATTCAAATTTGTCTAATTGGGTTTTTAAAACAACAGCTTGTTCCCTTTCTTCCTTTTTCTTTCATATCTTTATTATTTTTAACACAGCCTTAAGTACATCGATGTAAGCATAGCTCAGGGTTATAACACACTGTTATTTCAAAGACCAGCATGTTGAGCAAAGTTTTTTTTAAGGTATTAGAAAATACCAAAAGTCCCCATCTTTTTATAATATGACTGAAGAAAAGATACATTTCCACTGTAAAAGAACCACATGGCTTTCCAGTTACATCTTGTGAAACTATAATGTATCTAAATATCTGAGTTAATTGTTCTCTTTTTGTTATATCCTGTGTTGTATCAGTAATAATAGAAAAGAATGGGGCAGCCTTAAACTCGTTAATAATTTCTTTTTTAAGTGCACAAGATAGAATATTTATTAACTCATTTTGAATTGAAGGGCTTAGGCACTTAAGTGTATATTTTGGTTTATTTATTAGGTGAAATAATACAAAATGGTACTTTGCAAGAAGCTTGATGATTGCTAAAAAGTTTCCACTGTTTGATTTTCAATTTCTTCCTTATGTCCCCGAAAAGTTAGATTATAGGATGCCAGTGTTAATCTCTCATTCACAATATGTACAAGGACCTACATTTATATGTTCTCACTTTTCTTTGTTCTGAAGGCATACTTGTGTTTTTTATTATGTCACAAAATGAAATGATGCATGCGTTCAAATGTGCATAACTAGTTTCATGTCATAAAATCCTTTGGTTAACCATCTTTAATCTTGGGCCCCTTCCCTCCAAACTGAAGACAATTTCTGTCCTCCAAAGTGCCAACACAGTTTACAACAATACTAAGTCATTTTTGGATGAATAATAACACAACATTCTCTCCAAATTCTGTACCCTGCCAATGTGAACTTTCCGTAATATTTGGTGGAAAAGGATTTGTTATTCTGCTTAGCATCTGTAGGAAAATTACCCTGACTGGTAAGGATTTTGTTTAACGAAGAATTTTAGTTCTAACTGATCTGACTGATAACCTGCACAATCATTTGAATACTCTGCAATATTGATAGACCTAATTATATATACGGCGATTTTGCTACAATCTTTGTTTTTGCTTTCACAATTGCCATCTACTAATATCCATTTCTATATCTCTCTACACTAGAGAGGCACACTCATTTATGGCACTGCAAACATTTGGACTCGTCACTTATTTGTTTGTTTCTGTTTTTAATAGTTGTTTTTCTTTTTTGTGCATCACTTAGATGTTCATACTTAACTTTAAATTTTTCATTTTTCAGTAACTGCAGTACTAAGCCTCTGTTTAACGAATTATTGGCTGAGGGGTAACGGTTTGCCTCAAGATGTTCTTCAGTACCTTTGATGATATTTTTAGTAGGTACCATTTTTTGGGGAAGAAGATACTGGTAGTAAAATAGTCAGCTCAGAAAAAAAAGGCGGTCAACAGAGAAGTCTTTTAAGTATGTAATGTGTTGGTTAAATTGTGGAGCACATAGACATCCTGCAGTAGAAAGCCATTATGCTCTAGCAAAATGAACAGAAAACTCTTTCTATCTACAGACTTAAACATAAGCCAAAGGTACTTTGCTTTGTTAGAGAAGTACTGTTTTGAGTACCATCTCATTAGGTACCCAGTCACTGGCAGCATGAGATTTTTTTTATGAGGCTCAACCTTTCTTTTGCAAAATTTTAAGTTGACATATTAACTTGTGAACTTGTGACAGCCTTGCTGTCAAATTAAAATCTGACATCAGACTACTGCACATGAGCAGGAATTGCACCATAATCGAGTGAAAGCTGCCTCAAAAACTGTGCCATTGTTGCATGCATCTTTATGCTCTTCTGTGCCAAATAAATGTGTTTTCCTTCTTACTCATGTTGCAACCTGCTTCCTGTGTCCTTTCATTGATTTACACTAACATTGAATATACTGGAAGTGCCATCATGTTACAACTTTACCCTTGGCCTGTTAAGTGTATGCTTCTTGCTTTAGAGGGAGTAGCGCCTTCATCAGAGTTAGATTGCTTTTTGACACTACTTCTAAATTTTTGGATTGTTACTGTCCCAGGCCTCCCCAATGACCTAGGCAATAGATACTATAATGTATATTGTAAATGATAATTCAATCTTTAGCTTTCTGAAGTGTGCTGAACTCATAACCGAGAGGACTGTGGATTGAAACCACATTCTGCTAAATAGCTATGCTATTTTAGGATTCTGTATAAAAAATAACAATTCTTGTAAGGAACCCTATAGTTACATAACAAAACAATGTCAGTAAACATGAAAAATGCACAAATGAACAAATGTGCAGCAACTTGCATGTTGCAACCTAGATATTTGTGACTGTTGTGGGGAGGGGATATATGTGTTTGTGGTTAGAAATCTTTTATGGAAGAGGTTCTATAAGAAATTTCCTCATGTTTCTGGAATGATCTGATGATTCAGATTCACATATGTGAAAAGAAAAGGCTGATATTATGGTCAGACAATTATGGAGGTCAAAGCAAGAATCAGTACCTTGTACTGTTAGCCAAATAAGTATTTTCTGAAATTATTCGAACATTTTCTGTGAAGAGCCATACATCGTGAAGTTGTGACAGGACCTTTGCAATTGTGAAAAACTGCAGAAAAATTTTTGAAAAAAGCCTTTACATTGAAAGAACTTGTTGAAATCATTAAAATGCAGTTCATAAAATCTCATTCACATGCACTGTGTGTTCCGGGAGTTCCAAGACATCAAAACTTCTTTGCCCTTGTGAAGCTAAATATAAAGAAACTAGGGATTTCAACATCACCAAAAATCCTCTTACAGCTGAGAACCATGGGAAAGTAATTGTCGCTAAAGATCACAATGCAGCAGCAGTATGGTTCAATGATATTAATGTGCTGAAGAGTGGAGTTGGAATTCAGAATTTCAAGATCATTCATCCTCTTGTAGCTCAAACAAAATTTAGAATCTCTGAAAAAAAGAAAGTCAGTATTATTAAAATTATACTGGTTTTTACCCCCAGGAGCACAAAGATACTTGAATGAAATACTGCAAAATGCAACCTGTGAATGAACAGGTGGTCTGAGTTAGGAGGGAGAGAGTTTAGTCTCTCTTTATTCTCATTATTCTTCTTTTATATTTGACATAACTACTTGTGCTTAAATGTAAATTAGAAACTTTGGTTTGCAATAGCAGTGGCATTTATAACCTTTTAACTTGCATTCATATTCAGATATGCAATGTTTTGGAACTGAAGTGATGTATAATATTCTTTTACACACATTTCTAAAAATAGTTTCATAATTCTAACACTTTTCTGTGGTTTTATTAATTGTTTCAAAATTAAAATCAAATATGTTTAACATGAAACAGTGTTGTTGTTTTATTTTGAAAAGTTGTTCTTTTGACATTCAAAATATTTTGGAAATGCATGCTTCAAATGATAAATTGGGAAAGGAAATTTTAGAGAGGAAGCATTCCATGCCTAAGTTTAAGGTACCCTGTCAGCATTTGCCAGTGATAAGGACCGAGGAAAAGCTGGAGAAAACTCAGTCAAGGGGGACAGTACTGGTGGGATTCAAACTGTAGATTTCTCGTTCATGAGTCCCTGGTTCACTGATCTCAGCCTTCTATTATAATTCAAAATATCATGGTTTACATAAAAATGGAAATGTTAGCATTAGTAATTTATAATGATACATATTTCTCCTTCACTTGCTCTGATTATTTTCATCCACTTAGACTTCATATTCAGATGATATATGGTATGTTTTAAATCTATAGTGCTAAGTATGTGCAATTAAAATGCAAAAATGCATGCTATGTTGTTAGAAATATTAGGAACTGAAGAACTTTGTGCTCAAGAGCATAATTAACTTAAAACTAAACTTCACTTGCTTCAAGTGTTATCTGATATTAATTTTCTAGCAAAAATGAGTAATACAGCTAAAAATAAGATAGATTTTATAGAGAAAAACACGCCCAAAAATAAAATATCGTAAATTACTTTTTTTATAAACATTCACAAAATATTTTCCACTTTTTAAGAATTTCTTTACATAAGATACTTTCCATGTAATTCATAAAATGTATTAACTCATTCATTTTGAAAATTATAGAAACTAGCATAATTATTTTCTATGCAAAATAAAAGTTCACTTTAATTACAGTATTATAGATACACTTCTATTTATTCAGTTGATCCTGCATAGTATATACATACCAGGTATGAATTTAATCATGAGAAATTTAGAGTGTAGTTTTTGATGGGGATGGTTCAAAATAATGTAAAGGGGATTTGCAATTCCATGCTTGCCTTGAAAATACTATTCAGTGGTACAGTACTGCAGAGTGAGTAATATAGTAGGTTACTGCCATTTGTAACTGGTTTGTGAATAGCTAGATGAAATCCATTCTGAGAACAGCAGGGCCATCTCATTTGTACCTATTTAATGGCTTAGCTTTTGTAAATGTATGCTGTGTTTTGCATTTTCAGACTGGAGTCTATGCTCAAGGACCAAGTGATGTACGTCTAGATCATTCACCACGTGATTTCTTACCTGTGGAAGAGAAATTAAGAGCTCCAAAATACATAGTTGAAAATGTATTAAAAGCTATAGATCTGATTTTTAAAGAAGAAAATTTTCATTAGCAGTATTAAATTATAGGTATAATAATTTTATTTATAGCTAAATAGTTTAGTTAAATTTTGTTCAGATTTTAACTTTAATATTTTAATGCATTTTTAACTGAATATTAGGAATTACATTATTTTGCCAAAATAGCTATACCCTCACATTATAAGCATCTTTCTTCTGTGATTAGTGTTTCAACTCCAGAATTGTACATTAAACTTATGATAGCAAAGTGATATCTAACCAGTTTTGCTCTGAAAATTTTAGCTTCCCCTACCAATGATTTTGCCAACTACTCTTCTCTAAATTCACTGTCATCATCATTCTAATGCAATATTTGCAATTCGTGTACAACTTAAGAATTGAACAGTTTCAATTATCTGCCAAATGTGGAGATTCAACATTAATCACATAAGTGAGTTACATTTGCGGTTACCATTTTGATGATTATTTTACTGACCAGAGACAGTGAACATCATCATAAACAAGGTGGCTATAATTATAGTGTCCCTGCTCAGAACCCTCTGGAGCCTGTTCCAATAAATATAGGTCAGTGAATCTATGTATATAGACTATTCAGACCATGAGGAAAAGCTTTCTGAAGGGGAAAAAAAATAGTTCAATACTTCCCACTAGGCAGTGTGTTTCAGCAGAAACATTAGGCAAATTAAAACACAAGTTGCTTCTTTATGATATTCAAGCAGTTGATGCCAACAAATTATTCTACATTGATTATCATACCCTTAGGGAAGAAAGACTATGTTCTGTTGGTGAAACTGTTTTATCAAATTGGCAGCAACATCCTAGATGCACTGCAAGATTATCATTGTTTGAAAAGTGCTTAAAGGGTCAGTGTTGAACACATTAAAAAAAAATGATGCAGAAGTTTGAAAAGACAGGGTAGTTATGTGAGCTACCAAGAAGGGACAGTGACCAATTCCAAGCAAAGTTGTTAAGTGACTGTTGTTATGGCTACTGTCTCTTCTTGAAATTGTGCAACAATGTTTGAGCAGTGGCACAAATTTTTTATCTCTTTGTCCATAGCGCAAAAGATGTTGCAGTCCATCTTACACTGATATATTAATAAGTTGGTGCATCAGTTACAGCTATGAGATACACATTAATACCTTGAGCTTGCTTATTGATTTCTAGCTAGGATATGGAAGTATTCTGTGATCAGATGAGATGCATTTTCCCATAGCAAGTGTGGTGAATACACAGAATTGTTGTATATGGGGAACCTTACACCCCCATGTGATGCATGAATAGCTGTTGCATCTGAATACATGACTGATATTGATTTATTATGAGTTCGTAATTTCTTTAAAGAGATGACACTTCAAGGTTCTATAAAGTATTCCATTAATGAGTTTATATTATTATCAACTCTTTGCACTCCATCTGGTTTCTACCTTGCTAGAAAATGAATGTAAGTTGACCATTCTCTTCATGCAAGGTGGAACAATATTTCATATTTGTGAAGGAACAAACATACCTCCTTTGGTGATGAACAATTCATCTCCAGAAGTTTTCCAAATGTATCACATTTATCAGTAAGACACCTGAGTTGAAACCATCATATAACCTGCATGTTATTGACATTCCTCAGGAATTCATGTTACCCTTCACTCTGCAAACATGTAATTGATGCAGATGTCACAAATATTCAGCACATACTGTAACTGAAACATAGAGCTTATTTTTTTCTTTAGAACACTCTACCCCATGATCGTTATGGCTTATATATTGTTTTACTGGCCTACTATCATTAGAATGGTTGGCTTTAAATAGGTGCACTTTAATTATATCCATCTTATGCATTACAAGGCTTTTGTATAAATAGACCTGTCATATGCAATGTATGTTTTAACATAACATAAGAATTTTCAAATAAGTTGTGTAACTTCAAAATGAACAGAAATAAATAAGAATTAACTAATTTCTTTGTTTCTGGTTTTATATAATAGACAGTATCATTATCACATGATCATAAAAGTAAAATTTGTCATCAATCATCAATCATGAGACATATTCCATTATTATAAACTTATTTCACAGAAACATTCTGTATTTGCTTATTCTGTATTTGGAGACTTCTTAAAAACTCAATATTTCTAGTATAATTTTGATTGCACATCTTGGTTAACAATTTTGGATATCTAAGAAAATCTGGAAACACTGGAAAAATTGGTGGTAATAAGTTAATCACAACAGAGAAAAAGAAAACATGTTTATATAACAGTTATAATTTAAATGCTATAGGTAGTCAATGAGGCATTTTTATTAAAATCACCTGGATCAAACCTCTAGTAGACATCAGTTCATGATTTGCGTAAAAGTATAATGAGTATATCGTTGTATCTTGAAAAACTGCTATGAGACATTTTGGTTGAAAACTTGGTATGTAGTACAAAAGATGCAGAGAAATGTTTCAAATTGCCCCATAAAATCCAAAATATGAATTCGCAGTGGTTTTACTACAGTAATAGAATAATAAGCACTTTTGTGTATAAAAGACTGTTGGAAATGACCATATTATCCTCTACGTGAAGAAAGGCAGCATATAGAACATTTTTGTTAACACTTCCGTGTAATCCCATGGATCATGTGGAATATAAGGTGCTTTTTCATCCAACCATTGCGCCTTTTTTACATTATAAATAAATGTGCTATTAAACTTTCTTACTAAAAGCATGAGCTTTTATCCAATATAGGAAGCATTTTTGATAGTTTTAAACCATAAGCATGCCAAGAGATTTAATTAGCAATATGATGAGCTTTCCTGCAATAATAAAACATAATGTATCACATCAACTGTTATAGACATTCAACAGTTTAGTCTTCTAAAATGCATTGTAAAGGGAAGAACTTGGGGCTACGTAAAAATAATAAATAATGAAAAGAAATTATAAAAGGCAGGCATATTTTTATAAAGTTAAGTTTGATCATTTAATTTAACATAAATTTTTAATTTTGTTATCTAATGAATATGCTTATGAAAGTTGAATTTCAGATGATAACTGCATTGTATTTTCAATGGACCTGAATCCATTGCCTGCACTTGTTGCAGCTAAAGAAAACTTGCTGTGCTACAGGAATCTGGCAGTGGTCATTGTCCATGTAAATGATATTTATCATTGTTCTAATGTTATTTCATCACCTACTTATGAAGGCACATCTAAATCTTTATAGGCAGTGCTTAGTGACAGCATAAACAATTGCAGTGTAGATAAAAAAGACATGCATTAAGCAATAATGCATTTCCTAATGTGAATGAAGATTCATCTTTTGAGTTGTTCATTCCTTCTGCACTTCTGAGGAAAGAAAATGTAAATGATGCAATGAGAAATATTTTCCATGATCGAACCAGGGACCTTTAGATCTTCAGTCTAACGCTCTCCCAAATAAACCTATGGAAGAAGAAGATGAAAAAATTTGATGAAGCATTAAGTAGGAAGAATTGAGACAAATTAAACAAAATATTGAAGATATTCCAAAGAAATTATACAGTTAAAAATTTTACTTATCTACAAAGGGCAGATAGAAAGTGTATGAGTGCAGAAATTGCTGGGCTAAAGAAGATTGTTTCGATGACTATAAAATCTTTCTATAGCAGCAATGATAGGTTTATGCAAAAAAATGAAATGAATTATTGTACCAGACAATAACCAAATCATTTCAAAGAGACTGAAATCTTATTTGATAAAATAATGACTGTCATTAAATCTATTATGTACCAAGTCATTATTGTTGATCCTCCAGTACTTGTGTTAAGGTGGAACCTTATTTTAGATCCATTGAAGTTTATAAACAGGTTGCCATGAACATAATACAGCTCATGTAGAAAAAAAGAGATTCTTTGAAATTCTGAAAAAAGAGAAAATCTCAATATTCAAGCATGGAAGGATTAGTGTGACATTTGTGTAGCATTTAAAGAACGAAACAGAGGATAAGTTCAATACACATATACAAATGAAAGAGGAAGCATGTAAATCAAAGGAACAGGCTGAATCATCGCTGTCAGAAATGATACTTGTTGCGAAGTGTATTACTATGCCCCAAATTGCTGGTTTCTGTGGCACTGTAGACAAAAGATTCAGCTTCATAATTTTAGTATTTATGTAAAAAATACAAAATCTGTCATTTGTTTTTTGTCATGAAGGTGAAGGGAAATTTATAATTTCAGAAACTGCTTCATAAATTTCATAGAAGTAAGGTTGTCCTTATATCTGATTTATGTTGATATCAAAATAAAATAAGGTCATAGTGAAAGCCTTATGACACATACCAACCAAATTAAACATTGAAATTGAACAGAGAATGGACACACAAAGATAGAAGTTGATACTGTCCTCTACATTGGATTGTTTGTTCACTCCACTGATCTATTTATCTGCACATTATCTGTCCAAAATAGAAGAGACTAGGAGGTCTCAACCTATATCATTCACTACTTGGTTCATTAATTCTTAAAAAACTATGAACAGCTACCAAGAATATTTTTAATTAGCTGGTGAGTCAATTTAATACTCTTATGTACCACTTACTATTATTCAAAACATGTGTCACAGGCCATTGACTGCATCATCAGCTGTGATTCCACTACTGAATTCCTTGATGGTTGGATGGACTTGGTATAGCTCTTGTGGACATTTTATAACCTTTTGGATTAATTTGTCTTCTGTTGGGATCTCAAAGTTATATTCTTATTCCTATATTTTTATACAATTTTTTTTCTATATTCCCAGCTCTGAAGGTCTAACTATGAATTTCAGTAATTTGATTTCCATTTATACATGGCGGCATGGGGCCAACTGACACATTTCAAATGACCATAAATTATGGAATAAAAATGGAAAGGTAAATAGAAACGATCTCTAAATACACTGAAATATGCTATTTATTGTCCAAAGTTTACAAGCTAATTTCTTGAAAATTGTATCAGAAAGATAGCCTCCATTTAAATAAATGCACTGTTGTAAGCGATTCCGCAAGTTGTCCGGCCTCCGTAGGTCGCCGCCAATTGTCGCAACCTCGTCAGCAGTGGCTTGTTTGGGTTCTTGAATATTCATAAAACCTTCCGGAATACACGGTCTTTCAAGTATCCCTATAGGAAAAAATCTGGGATAGCGAGATCGGGTGACCGAGCAGGCCACGCGATGTCTCCAAAATGAAGAGATAACACTTCCGAACAGTCAACGAGCAACGGCTGTTTCGTCCCGTGTAGGCTGTTGCACCATCCTATTGAAAATAAAGGGCCTTCGGGTCAGTGTCAAGCCATCGTTAAGTATGGTTGACGAAAGTGTTCCAACATAGTAACATAACATTTTGAATTAACAGTCATATTTCGTCATCTTCATTTTCAAAAATATATAGACCTACAAGCCCAAAAACACCAACTCCACACCAAACCGTCACTATGGGAGAGTGCAACGGCTTTTCACGCAACTCTTTAATACCACATGTTCTGTTTATTGACGAAACCCGAAAGGTGAAATGGACTTCGTCGGACATGAACAAATTATTCAAGATGTCGGGAGTTTTCACTTAGCAATTCGATCATGGCAATGCAGAAATTATCTCGTGATTCCTTGTCTAGGGGTAAAGTTTCTAAAAAATTGCAATTTTTAAGAATGAAATTTTATCTCCTTAAACATTTGGAATAAACTTATTCGATTCATGCCTAAAATGCGAGATTGCTGGCGCGCCGAGCTTCGAGGACTTCGTTTATTTACGGACGTTCTTTAACATCTCAGATCATCAGCGTCCCGGGCGTGAGATGGCGGACAAATTTTGTTCAGAGGCCTCTTCTTTCAGGCTTGAGGTTCTTTTTTGTGCCGTAAATGTACGATACGGAACCCACGACTTTACTTCCTTTCCGAAGGAAACCATACTTAAGATTTTTACTCCCGAAAAAATCCATCAATCCTGGCCGGGATTGAACCCGTGATCTCGGGTTTAGCAGACAAGTATGGTTACCACTACACCACCAGGACCGACACTGTTCTAAGAACTCCGTGGTTCACATCGAACACAGTAATATTCTCTTCTATCTTCTTCATCCAAGCCACGTATGGTATTCCGAAACGGTACCTTACGATGCCGACCAACATTAAAGTGTCGTCTAAACAAAAACTGTACTTCTGTCACAGACTTAGTTTCGTAATAACTACGAACTGAGGTTAACACGAGTTGTACACTCCAACGATCCATTGTGACTGACCATATAAAATGGTGTGTTTTTCTCTAACATTCCCCTCGGCTTACCCGTACATTCAAAATCATCCTTGCACCAGTCACGCTTCCTTTCACAAACGGCAGCGGAGGGTAGCGAAGAAAACCGAGCCCAATTCTAAGGAATGACTGCATCAACTCATAGAACTAATGACTTCAAACGAATACATGCGGATATAACAGTCGTAATGCACAGAAAAAAGTAATCGTACCGCAAAAGTAACTTTGTAGGAAGCTTGTTTGTAGTTAATCACATTCAGTATACAGCAAAAGCAAATGGGAAACTGTAATGTATTAGCGTAACGCGCAAAGATAATGATAATTATACTGGAAAAGGCATGCGCCTTCAACAGTATAAGTTTCGCGTGCATTCCGAGCTATATAAGCGAGATATTTCTTAATTTGAGGTGGGGCTAATAACCGTTGTATGAGGTTTTGCAAGGTGGATGCAATGAGATGTTGTGACTTCTTTTCCATCTTGCAGCAAAGAAAGCGCGATGATGTTGGCTTCCTTTGTATAGTGTTTTGCAAGGGGAATGTGTTTATTTTCTTTTTCTTGTAGCAAGAGTATTGTCTGTGGAAAAAATTTCCTATTTTGTAACATTTCTTTAGTACTGGGCATGGATACTTGTTCATTTTAGTTGCAAACTGCGGCTAATATTGCCTCTAATGATGCCGTGATTTCTTCATAACTTCAAGTTCTTTTGTTGTGGAAATTCCCTTAATGGCATTCAAAACCAACTCACAAGCAAACTTCAGTGTCTATTGGCATTATCTTCTGAATATCCTATAGGGTGTTCATAGCGAATCTGAAATTGACATATGCTATGTATGTGTTTATACAGATTCCACTTAATGCTGGAATTAACACACATGAAGAGTATCTGTGCATTACATTCACTGCAGATTAATTTGCATTTACACTGTGCGCCATTATGTCATACAAAATATACCTCGACTACTTTTAATGAGGATGGGATCTTCTACCTACCATTTTCATTAATAACGATGTTCTTGTTTACATCTAAGCTTGCTTTGTGCTTACGACGAATTTTTTTCATTTTCAGTTTTCCCTTAGCACAGTTAGCCTGTCGAACAGCTTGTCTGTAACAAATGAGAGAGCGAATATTGTTTTATCCAAATGTTTCCCTTTTTACGCATTTGCTCTATGTGTACATTCACTAAGGAGGCATTGGATTTTCTGCGCTGTAGTTTGTAAAAGGGGCATGATTAGTGCAAGGATGATTGTGAATGTATGGTTAAGTTTCCCCTCACGCATTCCGAAAACAAGCTATTGAGCAAATTGCCCTTACAAACAGACTTATCTGGTGCCTCCTTTCACGAGTGGCAGCCAAGAAAACCAAGTGATAATTAACTGCAACAAATGCCGGCAGATGGAACAATCGTAACACATGGAACTAAGTAATTGTACTCCAAATTAACTCTTTAGGATGCATGTTAATAGTTAACCACATTCATTATGCAGCAAAATCAAATGGAGAAATTAAATTCACACCTGAAACAGAACAAGACAATTCACGATTCATTTCCTTGACTTAAAGATTATAAGAACAAGCAATAATTTGGAATTTGGAATATACAGAACTGTAATGTAGCATGTAAAGTAAATAATTTTCATATGGGAAAAGGCATATACTTTTAATGATGTAAGTTTAGAGTTATTCTTCCCAATTTCCTCGTTTATTATTTTCCACAGTGCCTTTGTTGTATTATTTACATTTAATATGATTCTTTCACTTTTTTGTCACTTTGCTTCCAGAATTACTTTGTGATAGATACTTTTATATTTTTGTACATAATCCTTAAAATCATTATTTATATAACCCTTTTTCTTTAGTCTACACTGCAGCTTCAGCTTATTACTTGAGATTTTTATTCTTTTTGTAATCCACCCATTTTGGGTTTGTCTGTTTATATATACTCCTTTTTGTGGGAAGGCAATTTTAAACTGGTAGAGAAATATGTTTAAGAAGGTATTAAATTTTACATTTATATTGCTTTGCTGAAGGATCTTCTCCTATATTTCTCCTTTTAATAAGAAGTTAAATAAATTTACGCTTTCTGGATTGAACGTCATTTTCATACATGTTCCTGTTTTCCCTGTTTGTTTAGGTATTAGTACATCGACTTCTAATATTTGTCCATAATGATCAGACAGGATCATGTCCTGAACTAATTATTCTTTTTGAACTTTGGATTTGTTGGTGATCATTACATCCAATTATGTTTTTTTTTGTATCTGTTATACTTGTCAGTACTGCTACCATATTAACTAAATTGTATACAGAGAGCAAATCTTTTATTTTGTTTAACTTATTACCCTCCTCCAAAAAATCTACATTCCAATCTCCACAAATTATGATATCCTTATATTTTCTAGTTAGGCTGAATAGAACTGCATCTAATTTAGTTAAAAATTTATGAAGTTTTGTATTTGGTGCTCTATAAATGCACATGATAACTACATTCTGATCACTAATCTCTATCAACGATAGCTCAAAGTTCCTATCTTCCTTGAAATCCTCAAACAGGTCTATATTTATAGTGTTTATATCTGGTCTAACGTATGTATACCACCCCTCATGTTTATAGGCTTTCCTACAAAAGGAATCTATAGCCTAAACTGTTTTTTTCAACGCTGATGACCTGAGCTGTTAAAGAGCGTCCTTAAATAAAAAAAAAAACCTAAACTGTTTTTAGGTTAGTAACTATTAACTGCTCTAACTTTACCCAATGCTCATTTATGCATAGATAATCTACATGTAACAAATCTACATTTAATAATACATCTAGTTGGTTTATTTTATTTGTTATACTCTGTGCATTTTGATGTAATATGCATAATTTGTTAACTCTTGTTTCCTTTCCACTATTACATACCTTTGATTCTATATTTTGTTGTTCATTGTCTTCTCCATCCACCTTGACTTTAGCTAGTTTCCCTTTAACTGCAATTGAATAACTTCTCACAGCAATCTGCCAAATTTGTGTGATCCTCTGCGGTTGAAGTGCACACCACCCCTTCCAAAATCATTATTATGCAGCCAAAAGTTTCCATCCATTATTACCCACTTTCTCACATTACAGAGCCAGTTTAATTCACTGTTTATTCTTGCAATCTTTCTCTCACTCACGTCATACCTTC
Organism: Metallyticus violacea; assembly: GCA_030762175.1. Classification (NCBI taxonomy): domain Eukaryota; kingdom Metazoa; phylum Arthropoda; class Insecta; order Mantodea; family Metallyticidae; genus Metallyticus; species Metallyticus violacea. The sequence continues at coordinate 216,007,576 of CM060846.1, read as the reverse complement.
TTAGCACACCATTTATAACAATTCTCACATCTGCTACTGACTTTGTATTATTGTCTGCCAGATCCATTGTGTCCCCCATAATTTCTTCAGCCATTATTCCTGGATTTATATCATTTGTTCCTGCATGGATCACCACCATTTTTGGCTTACATTGCTTAATGTTTATTTTTTTTAACCTGTGTTTAAGCTCTTTTACTTTTATCCCCAGCATGCAGTGCACATCATAACCTCTCTCTCGGCACAGGTTTCCGGAGAACTTTAGCATGGAATCCCCAATCACCATCACTTTTTTGTGTCTTTCTGAGGCACAGCAATTTTCGTAGTTAAACATGTTATCATTTTAATTGATATCATTGTATGATTCAGTTGAACTACACACTCTTAAAGCTTCACTTACTTTTTATAAATGTATGGAACCGGTTTCGAGAACATTTGAGTTGAACTTTAGCCTGGCTGAAGATGGGAGCTAAATGTTCTCGAAACCGATTCCATACATTTATGAAAAGTAAGTGAAGCTTTAAGAGTGTGTAGTTCAACTGAACCATACAATGATATCAATTAATATGATTGGCTTCACTGTGCAAGTTCCAATTTACATTTAAGTATGTTATCATTTACCTCACCCTGCAATACCTCAAATCTGTTATGATGTATTGGAATGGCCAAATTTACATCTTGTTCACCTTGCATGGATTTTGTATGTTTTCTTCTCTCCGATTTTCCTTTCACTGCATTGGCAAGACTTCCATTCTCTTTTTGTGTTCTTAATTTAGTCTTTAAATCTTCGTTTTCTGTCTTTAATGATTGAATTTCTGTTTGAGCAGAAATTTTTTAAATCTTTATTACTTTGTTCCCAATGAACAAATTCAGCCTAAATAATCTGCTTCAATCTGATGATGACAGAATCCCTAATGAAAAGAAACCAGAAATGCATAAAATGTATATTAGCAAAACAAAAGAATTTATTGGAATTAGGCTTAAAGAATATTAGATAAACGTTAGGTACAATCAGATAGAAAAATCAGCAGTTGCACATCACTTTTGGAGAGATAATTGTGATATATAAATTGAAATCAAATTACTGAAATTTGTAGATAGACCTTTGGAGCTGGGAATATGGGAAAAAATTTTGTAAAAAATTTGAGGATAAGGTTATGAACTTAACAGAAGATAAATCAATCCAAAAATTCATAAAATGTCCACAAAAGCTATACTAAGTCCATGCAACCATCAACAAATCTATCAGTTGACTCACAGCTGATGATGTGGGCAATATCCTCTGAAACATGTTCTGAATAATTTAATGGTAGGCAAACATAGAAGCATTATAGTAATTCACAGGCTAATTAAGAATGTATAAGTTGCTTCACTGTATTAGTTCAGACACAAAGTTGGTCTTAAATTAACAAGTAAATTTTCTTCCAATCAGTCTGCCAGAAAGAAGGGCAATCCCACCGTCACTGAAATAAGAGATTTGCTTTATAGAAATGGTGCAATTTTCTACAAGATAAATCATACAGGTGAATAGGAGATTTTACCTCAGAGAAGAGAAAGGAAGTTGAATCAATCCACAGCCACTATATAATGAAGCTCCCAAGATTGAGAAATCAAGGTTAAATATTCATGTATTAAGATTAGCATTATTTTTGACAACTTGAGCTACTAACTTGAGATGTTCATAAATGTCTTATTTTGCTGTAATTCATTTTGTATTTCTTTTCCTTTTCAGTTTTTTCATTGCTGATATTTTCCACATTTATTATTACTGTCATAGTTACTGGATAAAGAGCAGCAATTCACAAAGCTTTAATATTTTTACAAATAATTAAGACATTGAAATTTTTTCCATATAGAGGTATTAATTAGTTTTGTGATTAAAATCTTATGAATAAAACTAGCTAAGAAACACCTTTTGCATGGGTTCACTTTTTGCCATAATGTTTTTGATTTTTACTCAACAATTTTTTTAACATGATTGTTTAGTAAAACAGCTTAAAGAATTCCACTACAAAATTTTTATATTTGCTGAGAAAGGCTGCTAAAGGAAATCTGCTATGCTTGTGAATGTATGTGTGTGTATTGTCATGCACATGCATGTAAAACACCAATCTGTATGATTAAAAAGAAAACAAATAAATAATGTATCATGTTTAGGCTTTACCTAAGAGATACTTGCACATAAGATATCCCAGTATCCATATGCAACAAATTAAATTTATCTTACAAAGAGCCTATAGGCCACTCTAAAGTAACCAATGAAAGACTTAACATGACAGTGACTCTAGCTCAATGCCTAGAATATCAGGGACAGTAAGCTAAGGATCTGTATTTGAAATTCTGGTATCTGATTTCACTTGTAAAGCCCAATCAACATATGTAGTTTGTCTGAAAGCCACATTTAAGTATAAAATTATACTAGAAGCCTTGACCATAAGAATTTGAATGTTTGAGTTTGACATTAAGGATTAAATCTCTGTAAGATGATGACCCCTAAGGTATTCAGGGTAGGCTAAAAGGAGAGAAGTTTGTGGTTGTGGCCAGACAGGGAATGGTAGCTCAATGTTTAGAGCATCAACATGATGTGCCAAATATCTGTGGGTGGAATACAACTAATGACCTCAAATTTTTCCTATCTGATTTTATTTTGAAGTCTCTAGGTAATCAATTAGGATTTATTAAATATTTTTACTTTAACTACATTTACATATACAACATTAGGACATGTTTCAGGGGCAGTCAGTCCTATCATCAGCTCTTGACCGACTTCTTGATGTAGTGGCTGGATTCCAAGGTGCTTCTGTGGCAGCCTCTGATGGTTCAAATAGGAATTAAATGAGCTCATCCATTGGTGGAACATCAAAATGCATTAAGTACATATTTATGGTGCTTTCATTCTTAGCTCCATTCAAAATTAAATAGTAATTACTGTCAATTTATTGGATTTGCTGGTTTACTGAAAAATGTGAATATAACACATTCGTCGGTCCTGGTGGTGTAGTGATAACCATACTTGCCTTCTAAACCCAAGATCGTGGATTCAAACCCAATCAGGTTCGATGGATTTTTTCGGACGTAAAAATCCTAAGTGCGGCTTACTTCGGAAGGTAAATAAAGCTGTGGGTCCCATGTCATACATTTACAGCACAGAAAAGAACCTTAAGCCTGAAAGAAGAGGTGTCTGAGCAAAATTTGTCAACCATTTCACGCCCTAAATTGAATGGGACGCTGATGACCTGAGATGTTAAAGAGCATTCATAAATAAACCAAATCAACAACAACATATTCATAAAAGATTTGGAATGGATTGGAACAGACATCTTATCAAGTACATCATGTACTTCAACATCTATTTTATGGTTCATTACAATATTAAAACTAATTAGAATTAGAAATTTTATTTGTCATAAAATAAATAGGTGCTGATTACAATTACTTATGATTCTCAGTTTCATTTGAGGAAAATGCTATCAAATATTAACTATCATCTCTTCAGAAATTTCATTTTAATAAGACAAGCTGCAATGCTGTTAGCAACAAGCTTCTATTGGTAATGACCCTAACTCTACTATATTTTAATCGTTCCCCAATGATTAATTAAGCAAGCAAAGATTATTCTTAATTAGATAGTAGGTCGATTTAATACTCTTATGTTCCACTCACCATTGAATTATGCAGAACATGTTTCACAGGCATAAGAGTATTAAATCGACTGACTGTCTAATGAATAAATTAATTGCTTTACTGTATTAGTTCCCACACAAAATTTATTTTGAAATTTAAGCTAATATCAATTAAAAAATGCTACATTTGTTACATAGATGCTTTCAGCTATCAAAATGCTAAATACCAAAGTCATATTGTTTTATAAGAATTTAATTAATTTTGATTTTCTGAAAGTGTGATCTGAATAAAGCATGCTTTCAATAGTAACTCTATTCAAAGTTTACAAACAACAAAAATCTTCCTGATGTAAGAATGGATTATTTTCTTTGCAAATAAGATAGGCTGTTCTAAAAATGCATGCTGTCATTTGTAGCTTTTCTCAAATTTTTCCATTCCACTCGGAAATTTAGTAGAAAAGTGACAGTGGAGAGTTAGAAGTTTTCAATTACTTCCTTTTGATTTGCATTCACTATATATTGACACTTAAAGTCAAATTTGATCCTCCATGTTCAATAATTATTAGAGATGGTAAATTTTAGCATATTAGAATTAAAAAAATTACATTTTAAAAATAAAATAAAGAAAACATTTAGCATTTTATACCATTTTTTATCTTTTTTGGCAAAGTTTGTCTCATTTGAAAGAATAAGTTTAAGGTGGAAAAATAAATATGCACTTATTGATTTCTCATTTTAATATTTTTTGCTACAAGCAAATAAACAGAAATTATAATTATCAATCCACATAAGACATAATCATAGATTATCAATTCAGTCAGTCAAATGAGAATCACTTTGTAAACATTTACATCACAGCATGATATGTCCAAATATATACTCATATTTCATATCCCCACAAATTAACTCTGCTTTAGTCTGTTTCATTTGTCTGTGACAATTAAATTGTACTTGCTAAAACATCGTTCTGCTTCAACACTATTTGTGCGTGCCCGGAGGACTAAATGGCTGCTTCAGTAATATGTGGAAATTTCAGTTTCATTGCTAGCAATATTTGAAGACAGTTTTACCTTTGAATTATCTTTATCTTTCAATAGCTACTCTAAGGGTTTTGTGAAAATATTCATAAACACATTAAAAATTAGCTGCATCTAAATTATTAAAATAAAAAAATCTTTGAATTGTAAGTTAGCACTTTTTGAGGATTTACATAATTCTGACTAGCCATGCCTGGATTAAAGAGCTCATTTCTACCATATGTTTTTACTTGATGCACACAGTAAACTTACTGTAACCCAGTAGCGTATCTCCTAACTTTAAATTTAATGAATTAAATTTATCCCACAATTTATGAGCAAAAGGGTAGTTACATCCTTCAAGTTGTGTTATTAGCATAATAATTTGTTCTGATATTTCACTGACAAATTTACATTGAATCTCTACTGTCACAGAACTAATACCATCTTTCAAATGTTACATTGCAGAAGGAACTGCTATTTAACATGTTTTCCTTAAGTGATAGGAAGAAGTCTTCTAAAGCCAAGAAGTATTTGTCTAAATATATTATGCTTCAAAACCTAAATTCCAGCATGTTATAAAAGGGCTAGGAAATGGATAGGAGCTAGATCTGGCCACTTTTCCTGAAGATAATTTAAATATGTACTTTTCGTTTTTCTAAAGTACTAAAAGGCAAGCTTAAGCTTGGACACAAAGGTATTCATTTATGACATATCTTTCAAAATGGCATCTTATCAAGTTTACTTTGTTTGCAAAACATTGAAAATGTAACAAATGATCTCCAATAATTGTTCTTAAAGCCCAAAAACATGTTTTAAAATATGTAACTGAATCTGAGACCAAACCCAGTACATTATCAAACTCAATGTAGTAATCTTTCAAGGCACTGATAATAGCTCTGCTACAGGTTGTACCATTTGCCACATCAAGAAAACTGACATTTACCAGATGCAGATCCTGAAGTTTACCAGGTAGCATCATTCTAAAGAGCACAGTGAAGACACATCTGCATTCCCTGTCTGAAGTCTCATCTGCAACATGATTGGTTTTCCTTCCAAAGCCATAAGGTTATGTATCAATGTTCCACATCAAGGGATATACTCATTTCTCAATCTTGGACACATAGGCAGATCACTCAAGCCTGACACACACCTTTAAAAATAGAAATAATCAAATTAGTTTACTTTACAAGTATAGCAATACATACTTTTGTTGTAGGACTAATATCTATAAAACAAACAAAGAGTAAAAAATGTCCTAGGCTTAAATATTAAATAAAATGGTGCATTTCAACACTTAGAAATATTTTTAAATCCTGAAATTCACATTTTAATGCCTTGCTTACTTTTTCAAATATTCTTGCATGGTTGGATGATCCAGTTTATACATTGGAATGTTGACTTGTGAACACATATTACCATATCTTCAACAAACTCTCTCTCTTATTTTTCAGGAGCATTCTTTGCTTTCACAGTTCTGAAATTGTTACCTGTCATTTTATGCCACGTTGCTTTGCAGTTGTTTTTGAAAGGAAGTTTTCCTTTGCATGCATGTGTCGATTCGATTTAATGTATTTTTCTAATATATCTCTTTTCCCCCATGGCAATCTTTTTTTCCACATTAAAATGTTTTGAATCGCTTACGTAAAACTGCTCAGTTTTATAGCTTTGTGCTCATTGTTTAACAATGATTTTGTCTTGACCCATCTTGCATCTTCATGCAGTATATGTAAACTTGCAATGACAAGAGGAATGACAAGCCAACAAGTACTTTTAAACAAGTTCAGTTTCAATTTCTTTGGCAACAATGCAAATAAAGAGCAAGACAGAAGCAAAGGATGTCCAAGTGCAAGAAAAATATAAGGGCTGGCAAAAGTGCATACAAAATTAAAAAAGAAATTATGAAATTATCATTTCATGCTTATTCGCAGAAACTCTTTTATTTCACATTTTATTGCAGATTATCATGATTGCAGAAATCTACCATCCCTGCTGATTGTATTATTTACCTTACACTGAATGGTGGAACTGTTTTTAACATTGTAAAGATTTTGTATAGTAAAGTTCTTACTGCCCCAGAATTATTAGAGTAAAATTAAGGTTAATTTGCTTTCCATTTTTCAAATCTGACTTTGTATATTTTATTTATTTGGTTAGTATCTCAACTTATTCTTATAATTTTCACTCTTTTCTTACTTTTTTTACCTGCTGGAAATTAGTCCTCACAAGTCTTATTAGTATCACTTACAGTTTGACTCTAGACTACTGTATTATGCAACTTTATACTTTTTATCACAAATTTATCGATGTTAAACAAAACCAAAGGAAGGGAAAAAAACAACAAACAAAAGTGTTTTATAAGCTGAAGCAATGACTTCCAGCTGTTTGATTGCATTTTAATATGAAATTTTTTCATTCACTTCATATGCTATGAATTGAGAATTGCATTTTTTACTTTTAATGTTTGTACCTTCATATTTGTGCAAAAAAGCTAGTGGTTATATATACTGACATCAACTCTAATATATTCTATTAGAATTGATTAAATATTTTCACACTTATGCCACTTATAAACATTAGGACATATTTTGTGAGCAATCACTCTCACCATCAGCAGTTGATCTACTACTTCATTGGTGGCTGGACCCCAAGATGCTTCTATGTTAGCCTCTGATTGTTCAAATAGGTACTTGCTGAGTTCATCTGTTGGTGGAGCATCAAAATTCATTTATTTTTTTCTATTTTTAGGATGAACATTTTTTCTGAAATAGATAGCTCTGTTGGGTTGTGAAGTTCTTTCAGCAACTTAGTCTCTGGCTTAATTCTGTGATTTTGTGTCCAAAAGTGAGCTGCCACTGCTGATTTATCTGGTTGTTTCAAACAAATATTCCTAAGTGTTCCTTTCTTCAAATTCCTGATTTCTCTACATTTTTCCATGGTATTTTTTATTATAATTAATTAAAATGTATTACATTTAATTTTGTAAATTCCTGATTTCTGTTCTGTTGCTATGGTGTCTATTGAATATGATAAGTTTAGTGATATGCAAAACTTCAGAATTTTTTTTATTTTCCTTGATGTTCTTCAGGGTGCAAACCTCTCTTATAGATTATTGCCTTTTAAATTTATTGATAATTTTTGTTATTAGTCTTTTTTTGAAACCATTAAATATGTTGTATTAATTGTCTTTTGATATTCCATTTTGTACTATGTTTCTCTGTGTAGAATGTACTTTATTCAGTGTGCCAAGCTGTAAAACACTGCATATTTATGTGGGATGGGGCTATAACTATTATTTTTATGTTATTTACTGTTTGTGTCTATTTTCTAAGAATTCCAAAGTTCAGTCTGTGGTCATTTCTTATAATTGTTAAATCTATGAGTGGAAACCATCCATTTTTCTCCTCTCCTATGATAAACTGTATAGATTTATGTTGTAAATTAAGAGTTTCAGAGCATCTTTTGAATGTTTATTTGATATTATTGCAAATATGTCATCCACATACCTATACCATGTCTTAAAAATTAATGAAATGGCTTTGGTGATATGCATTTCAAAGGAGCTCACAAATAAATCTGCTAGAAACTGAGACAGAGAGTTTCCCATTGCAGGGACAGAAACTTGTTGGTAAAATTTTTGGTTAAAGTTGAAGAAATTGGTAACTTTTAGTAAGTCTTCTATTTCTTCTGTTTGTAAATGTAAGGATGCTAACCATTTCCTTAAAATTTTTGTAAAATTTTCTATTGGGATGGTGCGAAATAAGGCTATTACATCAAAAGACACCATTACATCTCCTGTTGCAATTCTGATATTTTGAAGTTTTTAAACTAAATCAAAACAATTTTTGTTGCTCAAGCTTTGAAATCTTTTTAAAAAAGTTTTATTTGCAATTTTATATGTGAGTGAATTGATATTGTTAATTATATTGGTCTCATGCTGTCATCATTTTTATGGATTTTAGGAAGCGCATAAAGTGTAGGTAGTTGTGGATTGCTTTGTGTGATTAGCTGTTTTCAGAAATCCAGTACTATCTAGATATTATGCATAAGACATGGTATGAGTGTGCAGATGTCATATTTGTAATATTACCAAAACTCCTTAATTTAAACATAAACCTATACAATACACCATGAAAGTGGAAAGCTGCCACAACCTCAGCCACCTGCGGTGCCTGAGTAGTACAAACTGGCATTAAAAAAAAAAGGAGGAAGTGGAAAAAATGGGTGGCTCCTACTCTTAGATTTAAAAATTAAAGAAATTGAAGCGATTTAATGGTGCTGGTTACTTCAGAATTAATTAAAGCAGCACCATGTTGATGCATCGATTCGAAGCGGTTGTTAATAGGGTAAGGGAAATTTAATTTGAATGTTTGATTAAAAGTGAATTAATCATTAGGTTCTGATATGTGTTGATTGGATGGAGTATCAGCTATCTTCTTCCCCTTCTCTGCTTCCTACAGTAACCAAGATATCGAAGTCCTGGTCCTTGGCTAGCTCTATCTTGCACCTGGATATTTTCAGGCACTGACTTCCCTGGGGGAAACGGGATGTTGGAGAGGAAGCTAATGAAATTACTCCAGTTTCAGATTTATTGATGGTCACATGGGTACACTATTACAATATCTTGCTTGGATGCAGAGAAAGTTTGAAAACTTCACTGTTTGGTTCAAATGCAAAACTGATATCTGTATCCACTTCCTGCATCTAATGGAATCTGATTTTTCATGCAAAGTTATTAGATCTATTGTGACTTTCAGTGGCCATTCTAGTATGAACAAGTCTTATGAACTTCTATAAGCACACCTCATGCTATTCCAAGAAACGCTACATATTATTTCTGATGATCACTACAGTTATGTTTTCTTATTGTTTATCCCTGCTTGCTGATAAAATATTCTTGTGTACCACTATTATGCCTCACAGCTCTTCACTTCTCTGACTGCATGCTGTAATTACTACTTGTGACTACTAAGTACTTGGCATCTAATTGGAACAAGTTTTGTAATTCTTGAAGTCAGTTGGTCAGGTAGTTTTGTATTTAATGTTACAAGGCTTACCATCACTGATCCAAGCTTGCTATTGGCTACTTTCCCCACTTTGGATTTTTCGCTATCTGCCAATGGTAATTCTTGTGTTACTGTATTGGCATCTAAGATCATTAGGTTTTGTGTAAGGAAAAATAGTCATTGAACTGTGTTGCACAAGTATTGCAGCTCTCCTGGAGTCCTTCAACATGACAATGACCTAGCAGTATGTTTTGTTCTTTAAAAGTCTCCCTTCATCCTGAGTGGAATAAGGTCATCCTTAGAAATATATAACAAAAGATGGCAGAATTTTGGGTCCTCTGTTTACCAGCATATTGTTCTGCTGTTTATTGGGGGCAATTACTTTTAATGGCATGCAGGCTGGTGGTCTTGAAGGAAAACATAACAAATAATGTAAAATACAAAACATATATGCAGGCAGACTGAACTTTGGAATCCATAGAAAACAGACACACACAGAAACTTACATAAAAAATAACAGTCATAACCCATCCCACTAACAGAAATGGAGTACAAAGGAGAATATCGGCAATATTCACTTGTTTTCAACAAAGACACTAAAATACAAAAATCTATAAGAGAGGTTTCCACTCTGAAGATCATCAAGGAAAGCATTAAATTCAAAAGTTTTACATATCATCCATCTTACCTTTCAAATTCAACTGGATATTCAAAGAACATGGCATCATGTAAGCTCCAAAGTACAAATATAATATTGAAACTGTGCTAGGTTCAACATTAAAAGATACAATACCAATGGAACTGAAATCAGTAATATACAAAATTAATGGAACCCTTTAGGAATATTTATTTTCAACAAATAGATAAAGCATCAGTGGCAGCTCTCTTTTGGATCCAAAATCACAGAATTAAGCCAGAGGCTAAGCTACTGAACACAATCCAATAGAATTATCTACTTAAGAAAATATGTCCATGCTGTAAAATAGAAAAAAACTAATGAATTTTTTTTTTCCACCAAAGGATGAACTTGGCAAGTTACTATTTGAAAGGCCGCCACAGAAGCACCTTGGGATCCAGCCACCACTTCAAGTAGTCAGTCAACAGCTTATGATGGGAGGATTGCTTGCAAAATAATGTGCTAATGTTGTATAAGTGGAGTTTAAGTGTGAACATGTTTGATAAATTGTAATAGGATATGTTACCACTCCATTGTCTATAGCATCCTAAGTACAATTTTAATAGTTATATGAGACAAACAAATCAACAGAAGCAAAATTGTATGTTCCAGCCACCAATGTGCTCAGCAAGTTCCTATTTGAACCATCAGAAGCCACCACAGAAGCACATTGGTATCCTGCCACCACATCAAGTAGTCAGTCAACAGTTAATGATGGTAGCGAGTGGGATTAATGTGAACTTATTTAATAAATTCTAATAAGAATTGTCTGTATCTTCCTAAATGCAATTTAAATTCCTCTGCCAAAGAAAATACGTACAATTAACCAGAAAATAATGGTAGATTTTAGCTCAGATATTCTTTTATAAGCACTCCGGACATATAGAAAGTATTATTTGACTACTGTTTTAGTTTAGTTTACAGTTATAACCAATATTTTCTCTTAAGTGAAGAAATTATTCACAGTTATCAGCTAGCATACATTTTTTAGATCAAGAAGTTTTATTCAACATTGGGTCATGCAATAGGGACATATTTTAAAACAGTATCTATTTATTTGTTTTAATTTAGTTTCACTGCCTGTGAATGAAATTTTTCTCTGTGCATGGTAAGCAGAAATGAAACACATTGTTCTTACTCTTTTTTTCCAGCATTTGCCTCATCTTTTCTCTAACTTATATTCCAATATTATCTGTAATTGCCCATAAATTAGTTTGCACTTTTTTCATTACAGCAATTTTGTCAACCACTCTAGCTCCAGATACCTTTAATGAGTTTAAAGCAGAAGGCAGAAATCCAAAATTTTACTTTTATATAGCTACCTATCCTACAATGACCAAGACTTACTTATCTAGTTGTTTGCATACTGTCTCACTATTGTTGAATCAATTTATTACATAATGCTCTAATTTTCATACCACTACACTGCCTTACAAAACTTTTGCCGGGTGAAATGATGTGCAACAAAGCTCTTTTAATACCAAGCCAGTGGCTCAGGTGATAACACTTGAGACTCCTATTCTGGAGGTCTTGGGTTCAATTCCCTTTGACCAGCCATTTTGACCTTGAGTTTCTTCATGGATTCCCAAGGTCACTTAGGCAAATGTTGAGATAGATATTCTCATTCCACTAATATTCTACTCTTCCATTTGCTTTCATTTCATTGCATCAGTTACAGGGTTGGAAGTGTCAGGCAAGGCAGAATGGTGCCTTGTGGTGTGGTGGTGGCTTGTACTCAGGAAAAGTTCCTGGTTTAGCATCTGGTGGGTTCTGTCTGGGTGCCTTAGGAAACCTTGGGACACTTCAAGTGAAATTTTGGCTAGAGTGGTTCTCGGGATCTGTCAGCATCTGGAATTTATTATCTATGGAAATGTTAGGGACTTTGCCTATGCTTCCTTTACTTTGCATACTTCCTCAGATTCTTGGTTACTTGGTGTATCCTCCATCTCACCCCTTTCTCCCAGAGGTGCCCCCCTCAAAGTGTATGTACAATAGGCTCATTAGTGGCCGCAGTGCAAATTCCTCCTTCATACAGCAGAATATGAATTCTTTCATGCATCAAATTAGCAGTATATTCTTTTAGTATATGTCATATTCCAATCAAGTAGAGGGAGGGACTGAAAGGATGGTTATTGATCCAGGGTGTACCCAATGAAAAAGGTCCATCTGATTCAGTTCTTAACCCAAAAACTTACAAGTACTATCACAAAGTCTTTTTTGTAACAACAAATGTAACCAACTTAAAAAGAAGTATTGACTGGTCTCTGTACCAAGGTGTTTACAACATATTTCTTTTCTTGAATATGCTGGAACACAAGGATAGCTGCTTAACCAAAAGAGCAACAAATGGTTTTTGAATGACAATCTGCCTACTAAGTTTGCATTTTGCTTTCCAACATGAAATTACATAACTAACTTGCATTTATTGATTTTCTTCATTATTGTCTTTGTTAATAACATTTTTGATAGATACTATGAGTTTATATTATTTAATTTCTGTTTAGATGGCACATCAGTGTTGAGTTTGAATTTGCAAACCAAAGTGGAGTGAGGAGCCTTAGGATGTCATTAGTTCTGGCCAAAAAATAGGACCAGAAAAAAGCTGCTTAACCTTTCTTATGCCTATAAATACCATGTTTAATGTCCTTATTACATTATTCTGTTGCCATGGATACCGAGGTTAACGTCATTGCATGAAGGGCAGGAATGAGCAATAATAATTCTGGATAATGTTATGAAATGCATCCATGAACATCTCTTTGTTAGCAAACACAGCTATCTAGAATAATGGTATTTTATAAGAAATTCAATGGTGGATCAGAAATGGACGATGTACTAAAGATGCTGCAAGACAACCACCATTCAGCACTGAAAATTCTGCTACCCTTCCAGAATTGTGCAACAAAGCTCTTCATCAACTTATGAAATCAACTAATGTAGCACATGAAGGATAGCTGTAAAATATACATTATCAGAAGCTCACATTGCATTTTACATGGAGTATTTTGAATATCCATTATAAATGTAATTTTTTTAGATGAGAAAGCTGCAGCATGTGCTATTCAGATCGTGAAATACCTTGCTCTTGCAAAACTATGAGCAATGCATAAAGAATGCATCATTCATATTTCTTAAATTAATCCCTATGGGTGGAACATCATTTGATTTTGATACCAAAAATGTAGGGCTTAATAATTAGAATTAGATAGCCTAATACCTTTTTTAAATATCTCATTAATTTTCTGCTTCATTAAATTGATTATTTTAGGCAGGAAACAATGCAGTGGTAACCTTACAGGTAAAACACACAATAATGCTGTACTCAAGGACATTAGTGTATCCTAATGTAAGAACGTTGGAAAATTCACGACACAATTCTACAATTGGAACATTATCCCATGGAAAATGAGAGAAAGATACCTAAGTGAAGTTTAAGCACCAGCTAATATATCCCTAGCTAATTTATCATTTACATATGAGATAAGTAGAACCTCCAGTAATGCATTTGTAAAGATATGAAACGGTTTGGAGCAAACACAAATGAAATTTCATTGCATGCTAAATCCAAAATAGTGCCTATATGACTTATAAAATTTCCCCCACTATTACTCGACAAGCAAGGTAAGTAACAACCACTTCCAAGAAAATGTCCGATTGACATACATGCCCCTCACATTGACTGGCTTACACAAGTCATTTTGCATCAAAAGAGCATGAACCAAAGAAATTGCGCTACCATAATCAATCGAGGCTAGGGTAGCTGATGTACAAAATAAAGTCACAACAAAAGGCAGTTGCGTTTCAGTACATACTAATACCACACACGTTCGCTAGCATAGGCTTGGGCATGTCTTGAAACACACTCGTTTGTAGCCAAAGGATAGAGAAGGAAAATAAAAAAATACTCAAAAAGTTCCTCTTTCCCCCCCCCCATTCCATCGCTTGTTTCTGTGCGTTACGACTGGTTATATCCGCATGTATTTGTCAAAGTCACACTATAAGTTCTCCGAATCGATGGTCATTCCTCGGTTTTCTCCGCTGCCCTCCACTGCAGGTTCGTGAAAAGGAGGCGTGACTGGTCCAAAAGCGGTTCAGAATGTACGGGTAAGTGCTTGCAGTTGCTACGGCTGGAGTACGAACATAGTAAAGTTAGAAAGTGTTAGTGTATACTTGACGTTAACAACCTAGCGACGGCATGCTGCGGCTTAAGTCCCGAAAGGCAATTGAGTTAAAAAGTGTTAGCATGGAGTTGTATTATTTTTTGTTAAACTTAAACTAATCTAACGGAAGTTATTTATTGTATTAAGAACAGTAGACAGATTATGAAGATTACAAGATAAAAAGTGTTTGCCCAAGGGGATTCAAATCCGCGATCTGCTCATCGATAGCACCACGCTTTAACCAACTGAACTAACAAGACTATATACTCCAGTAGGGAATTTATTTACCTAAAGTAACCCCTACTACTAAAATCGTAACCAGTTGGATTTCTTCGCTATCGTTAGGGACTTCAGCCACAGTAAGCCGTCGGTTGGTAACGTCAAATCTTATTTACGCGAGAAGTGGATGTAACTTCACTCAGCCTGATTAACTCCAGCTCGCATTTGTCTTAACTTTAATATTAACAGCTTCAAGTTCAAACGTTACAGGTGGAGATAAACCTAAAAATAAGGCTCGAATTTAAGGAAGGTTGGCATTTAAACCAATATTCTTTCCTCACAAGAAATAAAAATGCTTTCTCCCTTAGGGATATATTATTTTTAAGATTCAGGCCTATTTAATCCTATAATACATGTTGTTATCCTTTTTTGAATAATGAAATATTTTTTTTTTAATTTAAATTGTATTTTTGTGATACAAACACATAATATATTAAAAAACTACATTGCCTTATTTCGGAGAGCTCGAGTAATGCATTCTCGGATCAAGCGTGACGCGAATTATTTGTATATTACATCTCAGGACTGAAACAAATTATACAAGGCGGAATGAAAATATTTATATAAAATTTCCTTATCCTCTTCAACCATTTCTTAAGATGATACAAATGAAAATTATTATGAAATTGTAGAACTCTTTTTTGGAAATGCATAAAACAGTTCCAGTCACTATTGCAACAGAGAAAGGTATTGTACTTTTTTTTTCAGTAGTTTAACGCCCGTTTTTACTACTGAGGCACCACAGGCGGTGGACACTGATGATACGTGAGATGAAATATTGGGAAAGGATATTTGGGGGGGAGGAAGTGTTCCAGGCCTAATTTTAGGGTACCTCCCCGGCATTTGCCATTTATGAGGACCGAGAAAATCCTGGAAAAAACCCAGTCAGGGGGGACGGTCCTGGTGAGATTCGACCCCCCAGACCTCCCGCTCACGATTCGCGCCTTAACGACCCCGGCCACTCGTGGCGGTGGTATTGCACTTGGAACATTGCACAAATGTTAGCTTTGTGCAACTAGGAAGCTCTGCATCTTGAACGTTGTTCATAAAATATTTTGGAAGATGCAGAGCTTGTGTTCTTTTTACATGAGGAAATGACTCAAGGGGTTTCCGCTTTTAAATTCTTGTGCTGGCTCCATCATCTTCATCTACGGTATTTACAATTGTTTCCCTGTCGTCGCTGCTTTGAACATTTGGGTAAGTTAAGTTTTCTGCCACTTCTGACTTGAATTGATAATAGAGTATAATGTGTTTTATTTTCCAGCCATTTGCAGCTGCTTTTATCCGATATTCTATCCAGCAAGTTGCAGTGACAGAGTCAAAACAAAACGATGGTTAATTCTTATACTCTATATCTTTTTTCGGCCACGCATTGTATATTTACCAATGACCCTGTCTAGCATGTCGACATCACACATGTTTGCATTGTGTTACGTTACTTTTTGTATTGCTTCGCTAAATTTCGCGTGAAAATACATTAGCTCTTTCCAATTAAATTATGTCGTATGCAAACTTGTACTAAAATGTAATGAGAAATATATTTCTATAAAAGTTAATTTAGTAATACCCATTTTTATTAAATGCCATGCTGAAAACATGAAGCGAAAAATGTTTAATTCTTGATGCAAATTTCGCCATCTGCAATGACGTTACGGTTACGTGCGCCATATTCGCCGGTCCATTAGCTCATTTCAAGTGATATAGATCGATTTCACGAATTTGCCTCTAGTACGCTGAATACATGTAACTGAACGACGACCTGTAATAACATTACAATAGAAGCAAAGTATTTTCATTGTACATTTTTAAACGTTTGAACTGAATGTTCGAACTTTTGTTGGTGCGACACGCGTCCCAATATAGATATAAAGTGAATTCACTGACGAAATGTAAAAATTATAGCTTTATTATCAACAGGACTACACGCAATGTACATACTTCACTTGCAGCTAAATACATAACACCTTCCTGCTTAGGGGTGTTGCGTTCAGTAACTTAGTGTTCTCGTATATTTCGGTTGTACATGTGGCAATATGCTACATGAATGTGGGAATAACTGGCTTACGGATAATTTCTCTCACTAATTGTGAATGTCCGAACCCAGGGCATCTGATATGCGAAGACTTTCAACGGTACTATATAATCATGCATTGTTTAGCAGGGTTTTTATACATGAATGACTGAGCTTTTAATACAAAGTCATGTATACTTTTCAAAACCCACAATAACAAATCAGATGGGTACTGCACCCGAAAATTAGTATACCGTTTTTAAATCAAGTCCATCTACTTTGAAGAAAACCTTACTCTAGCAACAAGATTCACACATTTATCACAAACAGTTTTTTGGCCAATTTTCCTTAGAACATAGCCTCCAATGTACGGCAGATGGTTAACTTGACGGTGGGATAGCCAAGAGCTGAAAAGAATAAGAACAATTGATTTGTTGCAGAAACCTACGATTATTCAACAATTTGTATATAAACGTGAATATTAGCACACTATAATAACTTACCAGGAGGCTCTTAAAATCTTGCAGGATAGCGACGACTTCATCTGGTAGGTAGTCAACCCCTCTGTCACATTTCTTCTCTTGCTGAAATTCTCTATCGAGGAAATTGAAGAAACAGTCTCCACGCTGCTACTAGTTAGAATAGTCAATAATCCCATCTTCAAGATCCGATTGACACTGCAGACAACACCTATAGCATCAAGCATATCATTACATCCAAACTTCTACCACAGAGCACCAAAACCACTTCAATTGGATCACTATTGAATGCACGTGTCAATATAAAGTGAACAGCATTTTGTCCAGCAGCAGTGCGGCCACTTGTACTGCCAAATATATGCCAAACCATTTTTTTTTTTATGTTTTTCAAAAATTGTTATGATGACTGAATTAGTAAAATTTGTGCATCCTTATGATGGAAATATTTTTTAAAAATATTCTAGGGCAGTTATGACTTCTAGGGAGAAAATATCCATTGCCCCTTTCACATTAATTTTCTCGAAGTGTGAAGGTTCTACATGTTTCTATAACAGGAAAGGAACTGGCTTCACAATACTTAAAGCTTCTTGATAAAGTCTTCACTAATTTCCTCGCATCCATCAAACATTTTTTTCTAGCGAGAAATTTCTTATGTTTTTGAGGATGTGGAATTAGTCGAAAGAAATAAAAAGTAACCTCTCACTTTTGACAGGATGGCAGACTTTTTTTTTAATGGGTTTAACGCCCATTTTAACAACTGAGGCACCACAGGCGGTGGACACTGATGATACACGAGATGAAATATATTGGGAAAGGATTCATTTAAGAGAGGAAACGTTCGAAGCCTAAGTTTAGGGCACGTCCTCAGCATTTTCCATTTATGAAAACTGAGGAAAACCTGGAAAAAATCTGTCTGGGAGGACGTTCCTGGTGGGAATCGAACCCTAGACCTCCAGCTCATGAGTCCGCTCCTTAAAGACCTCGACCATCCGTGGCGGTAGAGTGGCCGACTTTTGGGACAATATCTTTAGAGGAGTAAATTATTCTCATCATATTAACATTTGTTTTGCTGTTGTCGCTCACTAGTCACAATTTATAGTGGCAACTGTCAAGGTATGCAGTTCGTGCCTGAAAGTCTTTTCGAGAGAAAAAAGCGCTGCTCGTGGCCTCTACTTGATATTAAAAAGCACTGAAGGTTATTGGCCATTGGAACTTGATTTTTGCTTGTACCTGAATATTATCGCTAGTGATTTTTATTTCAGCAACATGAATGGAAGTGTCTCTTTGCCCAGATTAATTGTAAACTTTCCTGTCTAAAAGCAAATGCTGTTTGATGGACATTTCATCTATCATGGTAAACAATCTCTCTACTTCACTTAGCCGTTGACTTTAGGCAAGGTGTCGCTGTTTAATGAAAGGAGTTATTCCCATATCACAGTTTAAATCTTCTACATAACGCGAGAGTGAAGTCTTACTTGGCAAGATAACACGTGGTTCCCTGCAAATTTATACCCCTTTTGGGAAACAGATTGGAAACCAATACGCTGTTTTATCATATTTACAGACCATCTTGGTCCTTTCTTATTAAAGTTAATTACCATATGAAGTAAAATAAAGGGCTTTATATCTGATAGCCTTTATTAGATGATAAAGAATTATAATATGTGTTTTTTTATGTGTGTTGTTCTTCATTAGTCAACTTCAGATCACTTTTTTTTTTCTCATTAGCACGCTGTAATTTCAGTCTGACTTTCGATTTCTCTTTTTTAACTTTAAAAATTTAACCTCGAAGCTACAAGTAGTCTGTACCTCAGAACGTTTTAGAGTCCTCACTGTCGTATAAAATATGTTGACAGCTTTATTTATAACTTCCGGGTTAATATCGGCGTCTTTAGGCTTCCTTTTGTTTATTTGTTCAAGGAAGGGGGTTTTATAAATGGATCTCCTAGGTTTCTGCTTAGCAGGCACTTTGTGTGGCGGATACTCAGGGAAAACACTTGGAATGACATTGAATTTCTCCTTGCTTTCAGCCCAACACAATAATCACTCACCAAGAAATATAAACCGCTTACAACAGATTACCTTGAGTTAAAATTTGAGGAGGAGTTCTCCCTAGAGATAGTGTTCAACTAACTTTGTCTTTGTCTTTGTTGTTCATTTAGAGAGAACTCGTGAAATTAAATTCCTCTTCCTGACTTGTTCTTGCCCTTACAAAACGGCACACAACAATAAACCATTTTGAATTGTTGATTTGGTTTATTTATGGACGTTCATTATAGATCATCAATGTCCCATTCAATTCAGGCGTGAAACGGTCGGTAAATTTTGCTCAGAGGCCTCTTCTTTCAGGCTTGAGGTTCTTTTTCGTGCCGTAAATCTACGAGACGGGATCAATGGCTTTACTTCACTTCCGAAGGAAGTCATGCTTAGGATTTTTATGCCCGAAAAAATTCCATCGACCCTAGCCCGCGATCTTGGGTTTACGAGGCAATCATGATTACCACTAGACCACCAGGACCGACAAAACCATTTTGAAGTACACATAACCAAATATTAACCTTTAACTATAACATCTTAACAATGACACCTGCAATAGCGAGAAATGTATACAATAAACAATAATAGTAAAAATTAAAGTAATTACGTTAATTCGACTTTGAATGTTAGAAGACCTACCATAGCCCGTAGGCGAGATAAAATAATTCTTGTTCATATCACTAATGCCAGGGGAAATAGAAGAAAGTAGCTAATTCCCCTCAATTTCTACTATAGAAAACTTCACCATTATAAACTCATTCTCGTCCACACGAGAGAGGGTCTGTCCTGGCGATCCAGTGGTAACCATATTTTCCTCGTAAACGCAAGATCGCGGGTTCGAACCCGGCCAGCGGCCCTTCCTTCGGAAGGGAAGTAAAGCCGTGGGTCCCGTGTCGTACATTTACGGCACGAAAAAGAACCTCAAGCCTGAAAAAGAGGCCTCTGAGCAAAATTTGTAGGCCGTTTCACGCCCTGAGTTGAATGGGACGCTGATGACCTGATATGTTAAAGAGCGTCCATAAATAAATCAAAAAAAAAAAAAAAAAAAAATCTCGGCCAAGGTTGAGGGATTTTTTCGGAAGTAAAAATCCTAAGTAATAGCTTCCTTCGGAAGGGAAGTAAAGTCGTGGGTCCCGTGTCGTAGATTTACGGCACGTAAAAGAAAGAAGAGGCCTCTAAGCAATTAATTGGCCGTTTCACTCCCTGCATTGAATGGGACGCTGATTACCTAAGATGTTTAATAACGTCCGTAAATTAAAAAAAAAATAAAATAAAAAATAGAAGAAAGCAGCAAATAACGTTCAGTTATAAACTAATTCTCTTATACACGAGAATGCCAGAGAGGCAGTGCTTATGCGGCGAGAGAGGCAACTATCTGATGTTCACAAATTCAAACGACGAATGGGATGATGATGATGATGATGATGATGATGATTATTATTATTGCTTAAAGGGCGCAAAACTACAAGGACGACAAATGGGAAGGCATATACGATGTACGTCTTAGCAGACGGCGAAGGTGCAGCTAAGATCCCAAGCAAAAAGTTTTATGGCATTTGTCGCCCTACTACTGCCAATAGCAAACACGAAAATTTTACGCGGTTTTGTTTACAAGATGACATTGCTTATGATAAACATTTCGATGCAATTTAAGAATATGATATTGTTTTCAAGCGTTTCACATATGTAAACGAAATATAAAATAATATGAATTCGGCTAACATAAAATCATACATGAACAAAAAAAAAAATCAACTATGCCCATTACAACATACTGCAGTGCAATAAGTAATGCACTTATATTAAATACAGTAATTAGAAAGGCAACATCATGCATAAATAGGAATAAATTAATCAAATATTTTTCATTAATATAACAAACAAAATCTATTTTAAGCAACTTTACTGCATTCTAAAATTAATGGATCGTTTAAACACATGCATCTATATGCATCTATATACAGATTTGACATTTGTGAACCAAACAGATACAAAACGTTTAACCATTTGTATACAATTAAAATGAACTCTACTAATAGAACAATAAAGTTTAACCAAACTACTGGAAAGAAAATGTAATGCAAAATACAGTTTACCTTATATATGTGTAGGAAAAAATTTTAGTTTACATTAAGAGCTCTGCTGACTATTCAATTTGATTTGCATAATAAAACTTCAATTGTTCTAATGAATAAATTATCTTACCCGTTTTTTCTATACTCAAATCACCATGTCCTACATAAATATTTCTTTTGCTATACCACATTTATAAAGTCTATTGAAGAAAAATGGAAAACAAAGTGCGCCAGCATTACAGGACGAATATAAGATGCTTATTTATAAAATATATAGGTATAACAAAGCAGCATGGCTTGAATCACGCTTTTATCATTGCCAGAACTATAATCTTTGGAGCTTATAGATTGTTCTAAATTTCCATAACTTTCTCAAAAGATTCCGGAACAACTATTCCTTCAGTTACAGAAAGTATACGCAATATTTTTTGATTTTGTAACGTTTAAGCTGAGCTAAGGTGTCTACATAATTATGGACATTTCAAGGGAAAGATTCGCCAATTTTTAGTTTCAGAATGGTTTCAATAGCAAACTGGAAGAAGTAAATTGCACGAGTTAGTGAAAACCATTCCTTTAACATCATTAGTAGAGCGTTTGTTTCCGGTCCCGAAATGCATAAAAATTCCATGAAATTCCACCAGAATAAGAACGTCCCTCTGAACTAACGTTAGAAAGAGGTCCACGCATGGGTCTGAAAGCCAATCCCGGTTTTGTTTTGTTTTGTATTTTTTTTTTTTTTTTTTTGTAGGATCAGAAAAGAGTACTGCAAGAAGACAAAAAGAGTGGAATTTTGCTTCATTCAATAGCGAATGTTCTCATTTGTATGAATTATCTTGGAGGTATAACAGTATTATATAACACTTTTTTTTTACTAACTTGCGACTATCTAGTTTTTTTATAACTCTTTGAATAATGAATGTTATTAAAATTGTTTGCTATGAATTTGCAATGCCGCCTGTGGTGCCTCGGTAGTAAAAACGGGCGTTAAACACTATTAAAAAAAATTGAAATGACTAATATATTATATTATCTGCACCAATATTTTTCAAGTTGTATGCCTTAGCTTAAAAATCGGGTCATTTCTCTATGGCCTTCAGGCAGGTAGGATTGGCGAACCTAAAATTTGGCATTACCGTTACATAAATAACATGCTATAAACTTTTATTTCATTAAACTATTTAACATTCTCATCATTGTAAATTAGTAAAGTTTTCCATATTTTCACTTCTAATGTGCATAAAAGTTGTATTTGTACGGTTCAAAAACTGGTCTGTATGAGTTCAATTATTGCAACCAGTCTTTCAATATTTGAACTGTAATTCGTTATCCTGTCCAAATATATTACAAATACAATACATATATTCTGAATTATTTTACAATTCACCATCCATATAAGTTGTTTCCTACTGTCCCGAATGACGTCATTATATTATCATTCTGCTGACCCACGGAAAAAAAAAAAATAACAGACTGCATATCGTAAACAGAGTATTAATTCTACAAGTATGAATGATATAAAGAAGAACTAAACAGATATGTACTCTCTTGAACCTTATTGCATCCAAACACTGGACAAAATTGAAGAAAACGCGTTTTTATTTATAACAATGATATCTTGCCTTGTACTGGAATTTACATTTATATATAGTTGCTACAGCCTAGCTATAGATAGCAGTGTCAATCAGGTCAGCGTTCTATTAACAGTTACAAAATGTTTTGTTCGCCACTGCTTCACTTTGCGTAAATATTCCGGTCTCACCTGCATGTTTGGCGAAACACCTGAACATCCATCAACAAAGGAATGCACGTTTTGCTTCGCTATATATGACGGCATTGGGTACCACGGGCTCTATGAATTGGTTGGCCCATCAGAAAAGAAAAATAGGCAATTGTTAGCAGCGCCGAACCGATTGAAGAAAGGAGAGGCAAAAAATTACTGTTTTGAGTTCTGATTTAAGAAGAATTATTTTTTTCTTTCGTTCTGTGCATTAGAGAAAGAAAATAAGCAACATATGATACCATTATCGCGTGCTTTGGCACTTGCTGCAGCTTCTGCGGGCGTACATGTGAATACTGTAAAAAGGATACAAAGCAGACCTACAAATAATCCAAGTTGTCGAGGAAAATATAAACTGCAATATTGGACAATTTTTCAAAATGTGCCTTACGTCAGAAAATAATATTTTTGTATGCTGTGGAGGAAAAGGCCCTGCTGCATAAGATTTACTTTGTATGCAAAAAAAAAAAAAAAAAAAAAAAAAGAGATTTGTTAAAGCAATCAACAATTTCTATATATAGTGTGATATTACAAAGTTAATTTCCTTTCAAAAAAATGTCAGATCAGAAGAAAATTTCTCATGGAGAGGGATGGTGTAAGAAAATGTTGCGCAAAATATTTAAGAGCTATGGAACAGAATGACGAAGGAGAAAAACACCATTTCATCATTTACTTAGACGAATCTTATGTTCATGAATATTGCGGTATGATTAAATGTAAGTAGATTGTTGTTCATGCTGGAAGAAAAAACAGTTTTGTACCTGGTGCAGCTCTGTTATTTAAATTAGGGAACGAATCAGGAGACTATCATCATGATATAAACTCACAATGTTCACAAATGGGCTTTGCAAAAGTTATTATCGGATTTACTAGAGAGAAGCTGATTGATGACGCTCCATTCCAAAATATTAAAATAAACGGTGGTTCTATAAGCAAATGGTAAGGTAGCTCAAAGAAAAGAACATACCTTGCTCAAATTACATGGCAACAGCCTGTTTATCTAAACTCATTATGACCTATAAATTGACTCCTTTACATCAGTGAAATATTTTAATGAAAGCTCATGGTAATTCAGTTTATGCTTGCCTGCTTACCCCCTTGATTTAATTGCAACTGAGTGCAAATGAAATTTTGTTAAGAAATACATTTCATCGCATAACATTAACAGAAGCTACAATAAACTTCCAACTCTTATTTGTTAGACTTTTGATTCAATTGCTGTACAAGAGCGAACCTGTCACTTTAAGGACTTGGCCAACAAGGTAAAAGTACTGGATAGCAGACTGCTTGAAGGATGCGCAGAAATATATTGTTATTAATTTAAATAATGACAGTGGCTTACACGACGGCGTAATTGAGGGAAGCGACACTAATATTGAAGAGTATTCCGCTACAGAGACGGCAGATTCAGATGAAAGAACTAATACTGGGACTGAGACGTAGGATTAAAGTTCATTGCAAATGTAAGACTTGAAGATTTCCCGGTGTATATTATTATAGACGAGTTCTCGAGAGAGCACCCGGATCCGAAGTGGTGAATATCCAAGCTTTCGATGGCTGTCTACCATCTTCTTCAAGGATCTGCTGCTGAAGTGCAGTGAGGTGCCAGGTGCCAGTGCAGGTCGCCTGGGTTCTCTCCCAGGTGGATGTTCGTTGATGACAGTACCTAGTCAATACTCGACTTTAACTGTCAGGTATGTAGAAATTGATGTCTCTGGTAGATATTATGTCTCGGGAAATTTAGGTTCCTTTGGGTGGATTGGGTTAGGTTTGGGTGCAGTAGTAGACTTGGAATGTCTACAAATAAAAATTACGATTTCTTATTTCAATCTTGAAATACATACACATCAGCAACATAGAAACAAAAAGCAAAACATTAAGAATATTTAAATGTAATGATTTATTATAAATACATTTAATTGGTCATTTTAAAGTATTAGCTACAGAGAAAAAAGGTTCAATTACCGCAAAGAAAAAATATCCACTTAATTCATCAAATTAACATAACAGATATTGCGCTCTTCATTTCGAGCATGCTGTACCCAAAAATGAACTGAGGACGTATAGATTATTTTCTTGCTGTTATGTACATGCCAGTACTAAGCTACTGCATGGCTAATAATTAGACCTTGAGTTACCGTGTACGTTATACATTTCTTATGTAAAGACCTGAGCGCGCAAGTCCGTTAGGTTGAGCATCGAGCGGCCGAGGGGTATTCTAAGGGGTAATAGCGGTATCAGTCAGTAGGCGATGGGAACGGTAGGTAGTAGGAGCCAAATCACGCTTCAGAACTTGCACGTCAATAATCGTACCTCTGTGGAAACAGCTGAAAATTACGAGAATGAAGAAGAGGGTAGCACCGGAACACACAACGATGAAAATCTTCTTTTTCAACCTGATTCGTCTGCATCAAGAATTGGAGAAGGTGAGGCAAAAGTTACACTGGAAAATGAAAATTCCTTCCCCGTATTTCCAAACGAAAAGGAATCTCCATCTAAACATGCCAGTCAAGAAGAAATTAGGCATCAAGTGCCACATATTCCCAGTAGTACTGTATTAGAGGATGAAAATATGAAATACACCAATGATATGGATATGGATGAAATTGAGAAATTAGAGCAGACCTTTGATTCCCTTGGAATTCCAAGCCCATCTGTCTCCCACCTCATCGAAGAAACTAGTGGATCTGAAACGAACAAGGATGACAGTCAAGTAACGCCACGGTGGCAAGATATGGCAAGACTTGGAGTTGGCACTCCAGATCTCAAAAAAATGAACAGTGGGACTGTAAATCCTGCAGGATCAAGGGTTTCATATTCTGCTGTTGGTGGACAAATTTATCTCAAGGTGCCAACCATTCCAGCTGCCTCGACTGAAAACAACGGAAACTCCAAATCTGCACCAACGTCTTTAACCAATACCCAGAAGAAACCTTTTTCTTACAGCTCTACTTACGGATCGGAAGAGTGGACCTATCAAAAAGTGAGTGAAAGACATTATGATATCGCACATAGAAAATTAAATACTTGCACAATACAGGCATTGTACAATTAGCATGATATTCAAGGGCAGCAAGCATTTTTCTTATTTTAAATGTACACATAATATTACTACAGCATTACTTTTACTGACCTCTCAGCGCATTTATATTTTTAATAGTTATTTTAAATAGCTTGTTTACAACACTGTTTAATGTTTAGTAATATCTTACATACAGTTGTATAGTTATTCACCCTTCGCCTAATGGTGATATTCAGCACGTAAAAATTTAATTTTATTTTTTTAATTTTACTCTTGTATCAAGGAAAGATCTCATTTAGGCGGCTTTGCACGGAATATTTATCTGAATGCATCGTGAAACACGAACCAAGGGTCTTAAATGTAAGTGCTAATAAGTTTTCTCAGAACAGTTTGGAATTCCAAGAAAACGACGTTCATACAACCTGTACACCCTGCAAACTTATTTTACACGCAGCAATAAAATATCCCTCGTACAAAAGAAGTATCTACATTGTCATAATGTTAAAGTAAATACAAATAATCCAAAAATCTAGTTTCTTCAAGATAACAAATTCTTGGAGAAAAATCATATTACACCCTACTTCAAATTAATGTGAGCAAACGTAGTATTTATATACAATTTCACTTATTTATTAAATAATTATATTTTTATGAATCTAGCTTTAATTTTATGAATTATTATGATTTTTGACCAATTATAGCTTTAATGAATTACTGTACTCTACTTAGCATTGAAATCACCAAACTTTTGCACTTTTCTTGAAATTACCTAACTTGAATTATGTTACAAATTAAATTCTCTTTAGTGAAGCAAAAAACCTTTATGAGCCTGTCTGCGTATCCTTCACATGTCATCAAAGAACCAACACCCCATTACATTTTCTTATCTGGATGTTTTACTGTCTGATGAATGTGCTGGAATAACAGGCTTTCATCGTTAGACCTCCGCATATGCTGCACACTTAACGTCCTTAACGTAAAACTGGGATTCATTGGAAAATGCGACCTTCCTTCAGCCCTCAGCAGTACCCTTTCGATATTTTATTACCTATTCCACTCGTTTCGTCGCTTCATTTTCGATTTTCGATCAACTCTTAATGGCCTGCATCACATTCCCGAGTCATAAACTTAACTTCAGCTTTGGGGGGGTTCATCTTTCTTATCCTGATGAGATAATGATCGTATTTAGCATTTGTAATTCTCTCCTTTCCTCTTATTGAACCAGTTTCTGATTTCATTTTACTTATTTTATCAACTGCGCTAGAGAAAAGTTCACTTCTATCAGCAATCTCCCAATGAGTTTATAAGGAGTTCTCATATAGGGTTGTAATAGCTGATCGTTTTTAGGTAACATGTCTATCTTCCAACACAGCAAAGAAATGTGTAGTTCGGTACTAACACTGAAAAGGATAATGATGCTGTCAACATTCCTAATAAAACTCTAGCAATACAATAATAGAAGCAACAGTAACCTTAGTTTTACTTGTTGATATCTATGAGAGGGGGGAAAACAAACAACAACAAAAACGAAGCAACAAGCGATATCAAAAGTTTAAACTTAAAATAAAGAAATGTTAGGTTCACACTGATTTTCCCAACTATTAAGAATATCACAGAATCCATGTATGGATGATGACGATGATAATTATTGTTTAAGAGCGCAAAACTGCAAAGGTCATTAATGCCCATCCGTGTATGGGAAATGGTAGTACGAATACACGATGTGCTTTAAAATGCTTTATCTTTTACTTTTATTTTTGATCAAATCTAAATTTAAAGTTAAAAAATGTTGTAAAATTGGACTTTTGAGCTTTGCACAATGACACACAGAGCACAAACAGGCTGGGTACTACATTTTCTACGCTTATATTCAAACTTTTCTTTTTCTTTCTAAAAGCGGGGACGCTCCCAGTGTTAAAGAAGTCATACTGTTATCAAGTTTTAATTTTTAACTGTATCTTTAAAGAAGCATGTATTCTTTTTTTTTAAGAGCGAGTAAAACTTGCGGTAGCAAAGGAAAGGATACCGTCCAGTGAGGCATTTGAGTGCTCTAGAAAACATGATTAAAAATACTATAAATCATTCCATTCAAAATTATAGTTAATTTTCTATTAAAGATTAAACATTGCAATCTCAGAGCAGTCTGAATTACAAATGGCGTACACAATTACGCAAACAAGTTAGGGCACAATCTGAACTTAGAAAACGTGATTTACACGATGTTGCACTTTTAATTCCATTTATTTCAGCAAATATGTGGCAATGAATTTTTCATTGTGAAGTTATTTCTTCAGTTCAAAACCATGAACATATTGCGCAGATTGTTACCATAATCTTTTGGTTCCCACTAGTAATTTTCTTACGCCGAACTTAGCATGCAATTTATGAAAACCCTCTTTTGTTCATTTCTGCCTATTTTAGCTAATGTGAGTGAAAGAAATTATGGGCGTTATATGCGAGTAATCGTGCACCTTAATGACACAATTGTAAAACTAATGCCAACACCTGTAGCGCTTGGTGTGAAATCTTCTATTAACGGATTTCGAACTTCGAGGTTTCGGTGATCGTAGTTCCAAAGCATTGCCAGTAAGTATCTCGCATTCTTATGATATTGTATCATAATGTGCTTTTATTTAAAATACAATATATAATATAATTACCAGTCACTTATTTATGTTAACTGAATTGTGCAATTTAGATTTTGTGCTCTTATACCGTATGTAGGCAAACTACCGCCTCATTTATGCTGCAATTCATAGTCTCAATACATGAAAAGCGTGGTAATTTTGATAAAAACGAGCATAAATTGCGAGTGTGTTTTCGCCTGTTGACCTATGGATGCTACTACTTTATATTTAGTTAATGCTTATAGCCAAGTCTTAAATAAAGCTAATGTTAAACATATTACTTGTAAACAATAACACAACGCAGAAGATAAAACACGTTGTTTATCAGCGGTTGCAGTTTGTGCATAAAAAGTTTCTTCTAGTATATAATATAGTGCTTCTAGAGAATGTAGCGAACAGTTAGAACTTAACCTGAATAGAAAAATGCCTGTTTAATGACTTCAACACCGTTAAACGAAGAAATTTTCACGAAAGTAAACAGTTGAGAAACATTTTTTTCTTAAATAATGTTTTATTTTGTTCTATGCAAGGGAAATAAAGGCGATCCGTGCACTAATATGCAAAATGAACGAATTAAGACTATAACCTGATATTCGGAAGCATATCTGCACAAAATACATTTTCAGCAATGTTTTTTCAGTTGAAATTGGAAAAGCCAAAATCACCAAATCTACCAGAATCTATAAAAGTAGAAATAATTATATAAATGTCAATAAAACCATTTTATTTTCAAGAATGGTCATTATGATAATGCACATGACGCACTACTGACATCTGAAGTGAACTGAATTTACAGAATGAGTATGAAAAATGGAGGTCACTTAATTAACGTTTTTAAACTCCTACTAGGAAAGTTGGTATGTTAACAGAATTACTTCACAAAAACTCTCGTTTCTTGAATATTATTTTATAACATAAAAGTATACTCACATAATCTTTAGCAGGCATAAAAACAACAAATCACTTACGCAGAGCAAAGCTATGTTTACTGAGTGAACTTGTCCTATAGATATTTTGCGCAACTTTGGTAGCGTTTACATAATCTGAAACGGATCAAAGTTTACTGATTCCTCCTTAAGCTCAGTTTTTAAACGAGGGGATGATAATGGGTAATCAATGAAATGTTAATGTATGTTATGTGCATTAACTTTTATTAGTGTTTACAGAAATGAATAACACTTATTGATACCATAAAAATACAAATTCCGAATTACTTAGAGTAATGAATTTTAACAGATGTTATGAATTTTACATTTACACAGGAACTGCTAATGTATGCGTCTCAATCCTTCTCTTTGTCTCCTCCACATATTTTAGGCTTAGAATTTCAATCAAATTTGGCATGTCATCTCTAGACACATGTTAAACAATTTTCTCGTAGCATATTCTATTTTGTTTTGTATTTGGTCGTATATTTACTACAGCTCACAGAGAGCTGAGGTTCACTGGCTACTACTACAAAACCAATTCAAATCTAAAGAATTAACCTTTTAATTGTTGTCGTATAAAAATATATTTCATTGTTGACACATTGTTTCATATCATTGTTGACACAAGAAGACAAACTCACTAATAAATTAAATCACATACATTTGTGCAAAGAAATAGAAAAAGTTACCATACTTTAACAAACCGCTACGGGTGGGCGAGGTCGTTAAGGCACGGACTCTTGAGAGGGAAGTCTGGGGTTCGAATCCCGGCAGGACCGTCCTCCTGTTCCTCAGTATTCATAACTGGCAAATGCCGGGAAGTACCCTAAACTTAGTCCTGGAACGCTTCCTTCCTTAAAAAAAATATCCTTTCACAATATTTCATTTCATGTGTCATCAGTGTCCACCGCTTGTGGTGCCTCAGTAGTAAAAACGGGCGTTAAACACTACTAAAAAATACTTTAACAAGCGGGTCGCAAATGTACTCAATACAATATTAAGAAGCTTAATGAGACAATTAACGAATATTTTTTATTTTAATCTATCACAATATTCAGTGAAGTCTATTTGACTGTGTAATTATGGATGAAGTATATAGGTGAAGCCTAATGCACGTTGTAATACAAAATTACGACTGACATGTAACCCGTTTGGTAAATGGAAGTTTAAGAGTGTCAAAAACTAACACTTCTTCAATTAAAACTGTTAGCTCTATAAAAATATGATTCGCGAGCAAATTAAAATATTCTTTTATGTTTCAATTATATAGCTTGCAGTCTTTCGTGTATTCTTACAAACCAAATTTACAGCTTTTATTACTTTTAAAACAACGAAAAATAAAAAGAAAATGTGAAAATGTATAGTTTAACAAATTGCAAAAGGCATATCCGATTCTGTGTCTAGGTACAGGATTAGTAAAATATGTTTTTGTATTTGGTTTTTCGCTGAAGTTACAATACACATTCATTTACCTAAGAAGTTCTATGTATGCAATAGGGATGTAGAGTGCATAATTCCAGTTGCTTCCAACTTTGACCATTTATATAATAGTAGTAATGGCGTATAGTATATAGTAGTAGTAATGGCGAGAGCATCGGAAGTTCCTCGTTGATTCATTCGCCTGGGGTAAAACTATTTGATAATTTTGGGAAATTGGTGCCTTTTGGGCTTTGACCATAACATGTGCAACACATAGTTTTTATTTTTGCAGTTTCATTTGTTTTTATTCATTTTGCTTTTCGTGATTATAAGATATACCTTTCTATTAGATTAGAAATGAAAAATTATCTTGATCAATTATACAGGGTAGGGTTTCCAGTTTAGATGGTGAAAATTGACAGCTAAGCTCTAATAGGTTCCAAAACCTTTAATCATAAACTGTTGCATCTTATCAATAATATTTGAATGTTAATTATTTCACATAACACCTAATACTTAACAGTATATTATTCATCCGGATATAATTTTAACAGAAATGAATCAGTCCTCTAAAAGTAGGTCTCTCTTACAATCCTTCACAAATATATTAAGGCAATAGAAGAACATGATTTTTAACTTCTTCAACATTTACTGTATAAGCATATTAAAGGCTTCTGCATATGTCTTATTTTGTAATTAAAAGTATATCATATTGCTGTAAGTCATTCCATATTTCTACACGTTTAATGGAGTGCTATTTGCAAATATTTCTCTAAAATATTACATTTGAGAAATGTACATGAGGCAACACAGTACAAATTAACATACAATATTTAAATGACTGTTCCTTATAAAAGTTACATATTTGTTTATTTTATGCAAAGTAGTTTTAAAAGTTTGTGCAAGAGATCATGCATTTTGAATCTATGCAAAATTGGTTGCTAATATTAGCGTTAGTCTAACTCTATTTACATAAGTCTTTAATAAAACTTTTCCACATTCCAAGAAGTTGTAACATATACCTCTCATAAACATATATTATTACTGTGAACAATTTGGAACCTGATTTTCTCTCTGAACATCATAGATATATCGATATTAAAGGTCTGTATTATACACGGTTATTGTAAATGATTGTAGGGAGTTCGTGAACTTTTTTTAGATAACGTGGTAACCATACCATTTTTATTGTTGCAGTAACGGTTATACAAACTGTCAAAGTTTTGTTTTGCATCAACTGTAGTGACATCAGTTACCACCAGATGGCAGTAACAGCAGTGTTTAATAAAATTGCGATTAGAGGTAAGGAGAAAGCTTTTGGTACTCTTGAATATCATCAACACCGATCCGTTACCATAGTCCGGGGCCATTTTGGGACAAAATATGGGAAGGAGCATCCTTCCGGCAACTCTATTCGCAGATGGTACTCCAATTTGTGAATACAGGTTGTTTGTGCAAAGGAAAAAGCAGTGGGCGTCCTACTGTGTCAGAAGCGGATGTGAATCCAATTAGGGACGTTTATCTCCGTAGTCCTAAGAAATCAACTACGAGATGTAGCAGGGAACTGCAAGTTCCTCAAACCACAGTATGGCGTGTTTTACGAAGGCGCCTGCTAATGACAAGTCCTACTTTCAACTTTTGCTTAGCACTGCAGGAACGTTTTGAAGATAATGGTTTTCTTGACAGATTAGTTTTCAGTAACGAAGCTACTTTTAATGTGTAAACGGAAAGGTGAACAAGCAAAACGTTCGCATTTGGGGTACAACGAATGTTATGTGGAACATGTGCGAGACTCCCCTAAGGTGAATGTGTTCTGTGCCATTTCAAACACGAAGGTCTACGGCCCGTTCTTCTTCAATGTACAGACAGTGACAGGGCTGACTTACCTGGACATGCTCACAGGATGGCTGTTACCCCAGTTGAGTGACGACAGGGACGATTACGTGCTGCAACAGGATGGTGCATCACCTCATTTCCACAGGGAGGTCAGAGCATTTTTAAACCAAGAACTTCCACAACGATGGATGGGACGCGGAACGGAAAGTAATTTGATGCTCTTACACTTTCTACCACGTTCACCAGCTCTTACACCATGCGATTTCTTCCTGTGGGGATATGTTAAAGATCAAGTATTTATTCCGCCTCTACCGGTGGATATTAAGGAACTGAAGCAGCGCATCCGAGCCGCCTTTGAAACCATCACCGTAGGCATGTTGACTCGTGTGTGAGAAGAGATGGACTATCGAGTAGAGTGTGTAGAATTACAAAATGCGCACATATCGAGAATTTGTAATGTATATAAAACTTTATGAGTTACAGTACACAATAAAACAAGCTTCATATTCCTATGTCAATTGCACTGTGAGTTATGAATTTTTGTAACCCCGACAATCATTTAGAATAACACTGTATATACATCTTTTTTTAAGCTTAGAACTAATAGAACCAAATTCCGCATTTAGATCAAAGACTTTCGCAGGACGCGCAAGAAATCGGATGAAATGTCAAGCAAAGACCAAAGTAGGATTAAAACCATATGCGAGTAGATAATTACATAATCACTTTGCGTACGTTTCTGCCTTAGTAAAAATTTACTTGTTCAGCATTAATAAAACATCTAACTACTTGCAACGGGAACTCTATCTCGATTTTTAAATTATTTAAGAACAGTCAGAAATATTATTATATGCTATAAAGTCTTAGTTTTCTAAGTATCCAATTGTAAAACGTACTTTTATTTGGGTATAGCTAAATAAAACAATGTATTAATTAATGCCTTCCTTACTAGCTACTGAACCTTTCTAAAGTTTTTGAATTGCAAATGTACATGTATAGAAAATAGCTTGAAAAGCATAATACATGCATCGTTTTTATACGTATTGCAGAGGAGAATGTTTTCCGTATAGCATCTTGAACTCGCTATAGGAAAATCATAAATAAATTGGATACAGAAGGTTAAATATAACTTCATAAATAAGAGAAGAACGAAGATAAACAGGGTTATCAAACTATATGGATCAGGAATTTTGTGCCGTTGTATGAAAATAAATAGAAATTCATAAGAATTATATGTGACGTTTGCAGATAAGGTTAAAATGTAATTAAGTTTGGCTCTAGAATGGATGTGAAAGTTAAAACTTTGGTGTAAATCTTATAATGCATGCTATGATTTTAATACGGATATAGACATAAAACAGTACCCAGTAAATGTTAAATTGGTGAGCTATACACATTTTTTTGGCTCCCGACGAGGCTGGAAAGCAGATTCTTTTAGGATACCATGATGAATATGTTTTCCACTGAGATAAAGCACAAAGATTCAAAGTTTACCGTTATTTTTTTTAAATCTATTTCACACTTTGTTTATATCATTTTGCAGGCTTTAGCTCGTTCGTTGTCTTGGATTATTTTGTTACGAAGGTAATGCTAAAAAGCCAAATCTAACGTCCTCTTTTTTGACACGCTGGGAAGTTAACCCCTACTGAAATCCATATTCGATTTCCTGAGTTTGTGTAGATGAAGCTAAATTACTTTTATCATTCCGTCCAGAGTTCATTAAGTTTCATCAGTGGTAAAAGGAATTTGCGGCAAAGCTATCTTATATTGATCTCTTGGGTCAGGAAATCATATTATAGCTTCAATCAGGCAGCTTGACGTCAAAAGGTTTTGAATTGGCGACCTCCGCATTGCAGGTGGTGTGAACCTAGTGTGTAGATGACTTGCAAGAAATCGATTTGAAGTAAGGCTCCAATCAGATGACAAGACTCAGCCATGTTGAATACTTAAACTCAAAGCACAAATAAAAAGAAATGTTATAACGTCTTGGTTGTGGATGTATACATCATATCACCGTGATCTAAGCGGTAAATATATGGTTTTAGGTATCACGCATAATTTGATTAGGAATGGACACAGTACCTGTCCTCGACGGTATTCTCTAGCTCGGAGAGCTTGTATTTTCGTTTAAGAACGATTGAAAAAATATAATGATAAATAATTATTAATTATGTAAATCAAATATCTGTTGCAGTAAATAAATAAACAAACGAATAGACGGGTGGAGCGACTGATACATTGATTCCATACTATGTGTTTGAGTAAGAAATAGTCACTTCTAGTAAGAAGAGTTCTCGTGATAGTTAATGACTCATAGTTAGTGTAATGGATTCAAATATACCCATTTGAATTGCAACTATTTGATCCCCAATTTCTTGTCTACTATTTTTAATTCTGAAAATTGATTCTAAGGGATTCTAGAATATTCTTTTTAATATGTAACTATATATATATATATATATATATATATGGTACATCATATGTAGTAGAATGTTCCCAGAATTGATATAAAAGCTCATATCCTACCGATTATAATCATTCGCGGTTCAATTGTTTGAAACTCGTGAGTGCAAAATGAATGATCACTCTTTACTACGTTGTAATGCCAAGTACTAACTGGTCAGGCATTGGAGTTCTGCACATGGGCGACAGAAGCCAGTAGTCAGTAAATGCGCTTAATGAGAATCAACGGATTACTTGGTGCATAATGATGAAGGGGAGATAGAGATGAGATGATGATAGAACAACGGCGGCACGAGTGTCATACGAAATCGGAGTAGGGGGGGAGATACTGCCTCTTCGCGCTTCTTCGTTCACTATAAATCCCACTTGCTGCCTCTGTGATCGAATCCTTGCCTCCTCTTTGGGAGGTGAGCAATATAACTCTTGACCACGGCCCCGCCTACAAAAGTAGATAGCGGCAAAAGCATTGAGTAGCAGATGTTCTCTCAACCAGAATACGTCGATATGATCCAAGACCTGCGGAAGCTGGAGACAATTTTCAAAAGGCAAGAAGACACTGCAGAAAACCGTTTCCAGATATTTGTTCACTAAAACTAAAGTATTTCGGCGCGCAGTCCTCAGGTTACAGATGACGGAAATTGTATACTTAGAACAATGTCAATGGACACGACCAGATTTCGGCGCTATGTCCTCAGGTTACAGATGACGGAAATTGTGCATTCAGAACAACGTCAATGGACACGACCAGATTTCGGCGCGCAGTCCTCAGGTTACAGATGACGGGAATTGTGCACTCAGAACAACGTCAATGGACACGACCAGATTTCGGCGCGCAGTCTTCAGGTTACAGATGACGGGAATTGTACACTTAGAACAACGTCAATGGACACGACCAGTGCTAAACATTTTTGAAGACGAAGTTCCCCGATACTTACAAGCAGATTCGCATTTGAATACGTGAGAGCTGTCACTGTAGACTTGGGTATCGCAGGGACGCCATGCACCGCATCCTTGTAGTCACAGGCGTGTGGTACATTATTTTGATGAAGCCTATGCCTGTGGGTAGATCGGGTTGAACGGACCAATGCTGTAGCCAACTTGATAGTCAGATTTGAACCGTTGTATTTCTTTCTATGGGGTACCTGAAGAGTAAAGTATAGAAGGAGAAGAGGCCACAAATCCGCCGAGATTCTAAACGAAAGATATGAGCGGCCTGACACCTAAGTTTGGTACACCGTGTTCACATCAACACGGAAGTACATTTCTATCAATGCCTGTGGGCTCAAGTACGTCACGTCGAACATTGGCGATCATACCTATATCTACGGCATCGTATTCGTTGTCATTGATCTCTATGTTTTGGAGTATGTGATCTTCACAGTTTAGATTCAATTTTTTATTTACTCGAGTCGTGACATTCTCATAGTAGCGTTAATATTGGTAATATATTTGTTATACTTTTATATCAGCAAACTCTGTAAAAATTCTACGTTATATGTTCTTTAAAAGTACCCTCTTTTTTATGTCCGTTTGTTATTTTGAATTATATGACGTAAATTAGTTTCAGGAATTCAATATAACTTGAATATTATTTATTGGGGTTTTAAAAAAGCAAACGACTCGATAAAACACTATCTATGATAGACGCAACTAGAGCAAACAACGGAAAGCGAAATTAAAATCAGTAACATAATAAGATGACAGCACTTATGTAACTTAAAAATTACAACATTCACAGTGCCAACGTCAGTGGACACCCCTGACTTCTCCTGTCACAGGAATGAATGCCTCCGCACACCAGTACTTTTATTATGTTCTTTCTCTTTTCGAATGAAATAAACCAAACTAATTGCAAGAATTGGAGATTACTTGCAACTTAAACATAGAAACATCGAAAAACCACAAAAAGGGCATAACAAATCAATTGTACATGCATAGCGTAAAACTCATAACATTTACAAATTCGATGTCAGTAAACACCCCTGATTTCCTCTAACGAACATATCCCGCATGACCCTATCTATACATCTCTGAACGACTTAGATCAGATCCTGTATATCTATCACATATTCTAATGCTATAATTCGCAAATAGAAAGTCTTTTATTGAATAACAACAAAATAAACATTTCTTAATGAGTAATTTCTAGAATAAACAATAATAATAATTATGAAGACGACA
The DNA here is from genome assembly GCA_030762175.1 of Metallyticus violacea. Lineage (NCBI taxonomy): Eukaryota > Metazoa > Arthropoda > Insecta > Mantodea > Metallyticidae > Metallyticus > Metallyticus violacea. The sequence continues at coordinate 215,969,963 of CM060846.1, read as the reverse complement.
ATGATAATGATGAAACACGATCTAACAGTTATTATGGTCAGAGACAAGATTTGCAACATATTTATAAATTTAAATGTTCTCAGCAGCGTATAATGTCGTTAATATGGAAAATAACACATGAACGCATGCAATTTTCACTCACTGTAGATGACTGCTATACCTCAGAAATTATGTCTTTCATGTAATAAGATATTCATCGCGTTATATTTAGATAGTTGTGAATCCGACTCAGATGGCTTGGTTCTTTAAGACACGTATTCGTGAATGGAACGTCTGAGGTTCGATCCCCAGGACTGCTTTTCCTTACTGAAAATTTTCCTGTTTTTCTCAGTCCTCATTCCTATTTTATTTTACCATATGATGTGTGATATCATCAGTGTCCATTTCTGTAACCCCAACAGGCGTTAAACACTATTCAAAGAAAGAAAGATCTTCAACTTTCATGCTTGCATAATTATAGTGGAAAATCTGATCGTTAGATATGTCTATACGAAGCAGAGAGCGTTAAAATATATAATTTGTTGAGAGAAAAGAGTAAGAACATGGGAAAAACATAAGGATGGACCAAATAGCGTCCCTTAACACCGACCCAAGGTATTGAAGTGCAGAATACTAACTAGGTTACTTCGGCATTTTTCTGAAGATATTTTTGTTATAAAAATGTAAAAGCACCATGTACGCATCCTTTAAGTAGTTTAAATTAATATATCTTCCTGAAATATTCATATCGACAGACGCCAAAAAATGCTCAGTTAATAATGTGTACTTGTTATATTTTGAATGAAGCTCGTTTTAAGTATAGTACAAGTGTATAATATATTTGGTTGAAAATGTGTAAAGTGTACAAAGTTTCTCACAAGTTAATTAAGTTTATTTATAGGTTTCGTTCCTTTAATTGAGTTTTCGTATCTTTTAGCTTAATATAATTTCATGATTACAAAGTACTGTTAAGGAATATTTGTTCGCACATGACATTTCACTATCTAGCTTTCATCTCTGGCTATTGATCCACGTTTGTCGTCACGAACACAAGGTTGTTTACTTTACATAATAACGTGCTACGAAAATTGCATTGAAATAGAAGAGCAACTCTTGTAAAAAAAAAAAAACGCGGCAATGAAACAAGAACACCGCGTTGATGTTTACTGGTAAACCTGCGTGAAACATATAAATCTAGAATAATGAATAAAGTAATTTACGTACAGTACATGGAAGCTCATTTATTTGTATCACTGCTGTGCTTTCTTTGGGCGCAAAAACCTCTGAAATAGCACGGGGGTCCAAAGAATCCAATATACTCCTTCTATTTAAAATATCTCAGAAATAGTTCCCTTGACCTATTGAGCAACATCGTTGTTATATGCGTTATTTAATCTAACGTGCGTGTAAACTGCAATACCAACTTCTAACAGGTCGTCTTGATAAGCACACTCAATCCGTGAACTTTTAAGCGTGTGCAAAAAGTTGCACGGTTTCAGTACTTAGTATTCACGTGATTATAAATTGATGCAAGAAGCTGGCATTCGTCTAAATCCTGAGAGATGATGTGGAGCAGAGTACCTAATAGATTTATAAAACTAGATTAAAAGCTCCTACTTGTCCTTCGAGAGGGGTGGCTCAAGGGGACGCTTATGAATCGCATTCGACAGGTTCCAGGTTCAGTCCCTTGGAGACCGGCCATCCTGACCTTCAGTTTTTCGTGGTTTCTCTTGGCCACTTAGACGAATGCTGTGATGGAATTTTCTTTCCATGAAAGTTTCGCTTTTCCTTTTCATTCTGTTGGTATAGTTGCGGCATCGAAAGTGCCAAATGGATGTTAACTGGAAGCGGCCTTCTGAGAGGCGCAAACTCCTTGGAGGGGGGCTCCGATGGCGTCATGGTTCTCTATCCGTAAATATGTTCGTGTCTCACTGCCCATCAATCCTGGCCGCCCTATATATCCCTCATCTCATTCCTTTCTCCCGCAATTGCCTCCATTGAGGGCCTATGCACAAAAGCCCAGTCATTGAGCAATATTAATGTATCGAGATATTCTATTCCGTTCTTAACAATCCAATCCAGTCTTTACATTTTCAATCTTGCTGACTTCCTCGGCTTAGGTAAATGTTGCTTAATTGCCATACTTTGCATCATTACATCCTGCACTTCAGTTACTTCCAACATATTATAGGAACTATCGAGTTCAGAGTATAAGGATATAAGTGAACATGTCTCTAACATAAAGATACAAGGGAATATAATTAAGGGCAATTAGCTACAAACTGAATGTTACAGCTGTTGGATTTATTGCAAGAGCTTACTCTGTGTACAACTAGACTAGTCGTGAAAAACAATCAAGACGCATTTCAATAAAACAGGCCATATGTTGCATTGGTTAAAGTCCTCATGCTGAGTAAAGACTTCATTGCCAATAATAATATAGGGTGATTAAAAAGTCTCGATCCATTTTTGCGAAAACAGATATTATATTCCAACCAATAGAACGAATGTAAATTCTAGCACACAGTAGCACATAATCCACCTAAGTTTATTTCACACGACCACCCTGCACTTCCACATATGACTCCCAACGACACACCGCTTCACTATACACCTTTTCTAGCGTTACAGATATGAAGTTAAGAACCGTATACGTGATACCCTCCTTTAAATAGCCAATGAGTTTGATTTTGACTATGTACACTTGTTACTTTACATATCACCATGCAAAATAATTGAGAGGTGTGAGATCAGGAGAACGTGGAGCCCAAATGCGGTGTGAAGCTCTACTAATCCACCTACCGGAAATGTGGCTTCCAGGTACTCAAGAACGATCCGTGCGAAATGAGGGGTTGCTCCATTCTGTTGGAAAACCACCGTTGCCATCCTGCTTCAATTGTGGTTAAAACTGAGATACAAATTGTCTATCAGCGTGGGTTCTGCAAAGAATGGTCCATACACTTTAAACTTTGTGATCCCCAAACACACATTGACTTTTGGGGTGTTTCGTTCCCACTCGAGGATCTCATTTGGCTTTTTGTCTGCCCGTACTCTGCAGTTGTGTTGGTTGACCATGTGTGTAAGGTGGCTTCATCGCTAAAGAACACCTTTTGCAGCAAATTGTCCTCTTCAACTGCCTGCAACAGGTAGGCACATATTGCTCGCACCCCTCCCTTTCCGCGGATTTGGAGATGGTGATGGTATGACCGTTTTTTTCAAGGTGTAATGGAGAATTCCCACACTGTGGGTTGTGGTACACCCAACTCCCGACTTAGTCTCCTGGTTGATGCTTTTGGGCTTCTACTAATTGCAGCCTCTACCTGTTACAAATTTTTAGCTTGCACACTGGGCCTGTCAGTGTGCACATCGTGCACACTAACTGTAGTCTTGAATTTCTGAACCAGGAAGCTGGTATTTGCTCTGGTGGGAGCGGGTATATGGAACTTTCGTTCAAAATCCGCTTGAATCTCCTGGTAAGTAAATCCCCTCAAACGTGCACGCATCGCAGCTCTTGTTTCTTCAGTGGATAGCATCTTTCAGATCACCTATAAAAGAAATGCATAATTAGTCGTTTTCTCAAAAATGGGTTGAACCGTTATAATCATTCAATATTAGTAAACAATTCTTAGCATTTAGTGAGACTGTTTGAATTGTTATATGTTGAAAGTAGGTTTACTAAACTCGTTTAAGAAATACTCGTGGATATTTGGGAAATGTACCCATCATTTTGGGCTTTGAGAAGTCTGATTAGCATACCCACTTTTTGTGCAGATGTTAGCGATATTAGGCATGGAAAAAGGGTTTTGAAAAAATGGTTAATAATTTTAAGAACGTAATTAAAATATATTCTTATATGCTATATAGCTTTTAGATGAGTTAAACTTTTACATTATCCCTCCTGGTTCGGAAATTGACAATGCTGCAAAATCGTTTGCTAAACGTTCTTCATATAAAAATGAGAAATTTGACCAACGGAGTCTTAATTCAAGATTGCAAGGCCTAACTTATGATAGATGTGAATTTTATTAAAATCCATCAGCATTCAGAAACTCCGGATATGCTGGAAGCAGATTTTGGCTGTTTCGATAATCTTTAAACCGTAGACATTCTGCCTTTCCTAAGCCTGTTTTTCGTAATCTAAACACATATGAATACAAAAAATTTCAACTAACGGTTCTAAAAGTTTGGTGACCATAGTTTAAGCCTTTGTATGTTATTTATGGTTATAAGCTTGAGCTTTCTGTTATTAAATGAAATAAACATGCACAGATTTTTAGTTTGATCCTTTTAAAGAAAATTTTATCTTGATATTACGCATAACCCCTCCATGCTCAGAACAACTATAATTAACTGCTGAAGCCCCATACTTCATTCTTTTAAATACGTATTCAATCTAAATCTTCAGCATGATTAATTAACGTTTATTACTGTACATTTTAAAGAAAAAAAGTACATTCAAAGGCAAGTCAGGTAATATTAAAAATCAAGAACAAAAAATTCAAGAAAAACAATGATTAATATTATACATATGCATAGATGCTTTTCATGTTGTTAATATATCATGTTATTCTAAAGTTAGTTTCCAGTTTTATTTAGTTATTTGGCACATTTTTAGATTCTGAAAAAATAAAAACAGAAATTTTCGTTCGTAAAGAAATATAAGCTTATTCCAATATAAATAAACAAGAATATTATAGTTCAATAATCAATAAAATTAAATATGTCAGCCAGAACGTTGTTCTTATATACTATAAACGGCATTAGTAGATGCATTCCTAGGACTTTTTCCCATCACATTCTACATCGATTCTGTTCCTCACAAAAAAGAATGCCCTTGAAGAAACCCATAACTAGTAGTCAGCCGGATTCATATCTGGTGACTTAGGAGGCCAACTGTTGGGAAAATGCCTACTGATTACACGATCACCAAATGTGTTGTTTATAGTATTTTTACGGTATTGTATATGTGAGGTGACAGACTTTTTCCATAAAAACAATGTTTTCAATATCATATATCGCTGCTCAATTATCTTTACTGTTTTTGTTTGTCATTTTCCATTTCTTCATGGAAATAAAGTTCTATAATAAAATGTGGTGTAAAACCACACAAAACAGCAACTTTTACATTGAACAATTGTGTTCTAATTATTTTTTGCCTATAAGCTTTAATTGTGTTAACACCTCGATTTATTTCGAAATGCTCCCCGTCTGTCCACAGCATTTTATTCTGCCATTCAACGGTATTTTGAATTTCTATTAGCATTTATACACAGAAAAATACACAAGACTGCTTATCTTGTTCTTTGAGTTCAAAAGGCGTTTACTTTTATGGGGATAGAACCGAAGTTATCTGCTCAGATTTCGCCACACTGATGAAGATATATCCAAATACTTTGCAACGTTATTAGTACTAATAAACATTATACATGTTGAATTTTCAGAAGCTTCCTGAACTTTTTATAAAACTGAAGCTGCCTGAAGATGCACTCACTTTGTTTTCTACAAATTGTTCAAGAAATGATTTTTCAGAGCATACCTATTTCTGAATCCAGTAGTGTTCGAAATATTTTCAATGCATTGGGGTGTTGCCTATTACATTCGTAAAATCACTGAATGGGACCAATCAAAATAGTAAAGGCAAAATCATTTTGATAATTACAGTTTGAAAATTGCTGTCAATATTCTATGTCAAAAATTTTATACAAGCTTGACACAATTACCATATCAACGAAAGTTAAACAAACGCATGTGGAAAATAATCCGAATTCCTCTAAAATGTAGTCGGTGGTGTAGTGGTAACCATACTTGCCTGCTAACCCAAGATCGCGGGTTCAAACCCTGCCAGGACCGATGGTTTTTTTCGGGCGTAAAAATCCTAAGTATGGCTTCCTTCGGAAGGGAAGTAAAGCCGTGGGTCCCGTGTCGTACATTTACGGCACGAAAAAGAACCTCAAGCCTGAAAGAAGAGACCTCTGAGCAAAATTTGTCGGCCGTTCCACGCCCTGAATTGAATGGGACGCTGATGACCTGTGATGTTAAAGAGCGTCCGTAAATAAATCAAATCAACAACAAGCTCTAAAATTTAATAGTATCTATAATAAAACTCTTAATGTCAGTTCTGTTGGTTTAGTGCTATCTATATCTGCCCCATAGGCCTAAGATCGCAGGTTCAATCTCCACCACGGTCGATAGATTTGTTCGGTCGTAAAAATCCTGGGGGGAAAAAAAAGGCACGAAAAAGAACCTCAAGCCTGAAAGAAAAGACTTCTGAACAAAAATTTTCGGCCGTTTCACTTCCTGAATTGAGTGGGACGCTGATCCTGAGATGTTAAAAGAGTGTCCAACAAATTACTATTGTGTATAAGGATAGAGCCATTTCAAACTGAGAACTTATTTTAGAATAACTCTATAATTAGGTGTGTGCTTTTCTGAAATTTAGAAAATGATTTGAATTTGTCGTTTGAAATTAAGAACGGATTTTCATTTTTATTGATGTGCTTATTGCTGTTTATAGCTATATTTATTTTTGTAAAACACTAAGTATTTTATTAATTGTATTTTATCCTCAAATTTGATGTCATTTATTGTTCATTTTTATCATGAGGGGTATGATACAAAGCATGTCATAGGTCTTGATCTAGAAATAGCATTTGGGTACAGGGGCACTTCAGGTTCAATTAGATCTTCGTATACGGGGATTAAAAGGATTATTAAAACACCGACCTACAAATGAAAACCTGGCAATTGCATGTATGCTTTTCTGTATTTTATACATATATAGAAATTTAAATGAGTTATATATTTGAAATACACAAATCCAAATTAAATACATTCTAGCAAAGCTCTAAGATGTTTAAGTAAAATATATTAAAAAAATGTACATATTCCCAATTTTATGTTATATACGACTGGCCCAACAACATGTTAATGCCAGTTAGAATATTTTAATGAACATATGTTAAGTTTATCTACAGTTAGTATTACCATGGGCGTATGATGCTAAACTTAAATGGTACTAATCAAGACATTGAACAGATACACTTTTGCTCACAGGAGAATAAAGCTTTTGTTTTCGCCCCAGTATTTCGGCCTTAGGTCTTTCCCAAGAGTTTTTTACCTCTTTGAACTATATTCATTCACGCTACGTTACCTACCAAAGACTAATCTTTAGAAAACTGTTCTGCAGGGTGTAGTGGTGCCAGGGCGCCACCCCAGTACATTTTTCTGCAATCTGCAAGCATGTTTTTATTTTTATTTTTTTTAAAATAATGGTCTTTTTCTGGAACTTTCTTAACTGTCCCAAGTTAGTTTTTTTCATTGTAGTCCAGCTAGGCGAAGAGTATCAACAATTATTTCTGCTTCACCGCAGTCCTGTTTGCCGAAAACTATGAATCGTAAGAGGTGGAGAGGAGGGCGAAAACTGACCAATCAGCAATCCCTTTCCACTATTGTATGTGGTTATGAATTTCGATTTTTAGTTAATAGCCAACCCGCTTCTTTGTCTGTAATTGTAGTGACGAAGTACATGCATTTTTAATGTGTTTCGTGTGTGCGATAAAACCAGAGTTATTTTCACGCTGTGATTAGTGAATGATCGAAAATGAAAAGAAGCGCCGCAAATAAGGTTGCGAATTATTTTTCTAAAGTACAAAAATCAAATTCAAATGCAACAGTAAATTCTGAAAATGACTCGGCTGTAATTTTGAATAGTATTCCCCCCTCCGATACACAGGATGACAAATCATCGTCAACACATCACAGCAGGAAATCAATACAGGTAATGCTTCCGATACAGAATGTCCATCTATGTGGTCTGAATAAAAATGGCTACAGCGCAAGGAAAAGCATATATAGCTAACAGTAAACTATGCACGTTTAGGTGGTAATGATTCCTACTCAATATGTATTTAGGACCACACAAAATTCAGAGGCTAGCATTAAGTAATGAATGAATTAAATGATAAGTTTTCTTTAATAGCACAAATAAACCACAACAATTAAAATCACCACGAACTAAACTTTCAAATCAACATTATTGTCTTCGGCACATTGTAAGTCAGCATAAATTCTTGATGACCCTCAGAAGCACCAGTTGGAAAATGCTACTTTACAACAAGAGTTGCATATTATTACTGAGACCGGAAATATATTTCATAATGCACACGATTTAGCAAAAACCGATAGACCATTAAGTGATTATAAAGGCCTGATTCAATTGCAAACAAAAATAAAATAGTCTTGATGTTGGAGTAGCTCTCCATTCACGTTATAGTAGTACCGAAATAATTTAGCACATTTCGTACAAATTTAGGAAAAAACTGATATTAAAATTAATTTCAGGAGAACTAATCCCTTTAGTGCTAATAGATGAACCAACAACTCTTGGCAGAGAATCTGTTTTAATAGTTCATATCAAAACTTCCCGGAATTGCAAAAATAAAATAATATTTTTTGATTTAGTTACTCTCAGTAAGCAGAAAGCTGAAACCATTACAAACGAGCAATTAAACTCTCTGCATTCATATGGTTTGACGGACGTTTTTCTTCAGAAAACTCTTATATCCATAGCTTGTGATGGGCTAGTGTTGGTAGAAACTCGGGTGTTGCAAAACTGCTTAAGGATAGGTTCCAAGAACCAAATTTTTTATGGCATTGTTTTATTCATCGACTCAAACTGTCTGCTCACAATCCTTTTCTGAATTAAAGTTCTAAATCATTTCAAAAGTTTGATAGATACTCGATAAGTCTTATTCAGTCAATCACCAAAATTAATGAATGAGTTGAAAACATTGTCCGCTTCCTTAAGTGTGTAATTAAATAAAATTGGTAGAGTGTTAATTACGTGGTGGATTTTAAGTAGTCTTAGATTTGTTTTTGCAGTGTGGTATGCTTATGTAGCACTAGTTACTTATTTCAAAGAATCTGCCAATGATTCAGTCAGGTTAGCTAATGAAAGAAATACATTTAAATGACTGTTATCTGCGCTTGGAGTCAATTAAGTTTCTAAAGGATCTAGCATTGATGTATGGTGTGTTAGATGAACCGTCGAATTTGTCTTTTTAGCCCCAGAAAAGAGACGTTACAATAATTTGGGCTGAACAAATTAATCAGAAAAACACTTCGAGTTGTTAAATCATGGAAAGAAAATTCAAGATAAAAAGAAAATGAAGCGAAGAAGGCTTCGGAGAGCATCACATATTTAGGACTCTGTTTAACAAATAATAACAAAATAACTAACATAAACAGATTGTAGTTCATTACAAGTATTGTGAATAACTTAAGTTCTCGCTGCTTTACCACTATTGCATCACATCGAAGATAAAGTGAGGTAGGTGAAAACGAATATGAAATATATAATAATATACTGGCGGACTTGGAAGAACTAAATCCCGTTAAATGGTCTAAAGACAGAGAAAAGATTGAGAGATATGTCAGACATGGTTAAGAGAATATCTCAAAATGGGCTCACACAA